>CM032232.1:50537500-51035000 GCA_019009955.1 Riptortus pedestris
CGTCCCGATTAGCCTTAATTGCAAAAAGTATACGTTAAAAAATAATAATAATTAGATTATATTAGTTAAGGAAAAGATGGGTATAAGTATTAATTAGTCTGTTCATGCATTAAACACATATATTATATTGAATTACTACATGTTTCAAAAATTAGAAATACATACACACTAATAATCTAATTACCCATAAACCTACAACAAAAATTAAGATATACTACTACAGAACCATTACCATGATGAATTTAACACTGATATACAGAATAAGCTTAACTGATCAAAGAAATTAAAAACCTAAGTGACTGTGTTCCATAGATCAATTTTAAAATACCAACAAACTTTGAACAAGATAATATCACTAATTATCAAAAAACAATATGAACAATGTAGCGAACATTCACGACGAATTATTCATTATAGCAGCAATATATGAAGTATTTACTTTCTGTAACTTATCACGAAGCTAAATGATAGTTTTTTAAATTGGTTGGTTGACTTTTTCTTAATCCCCTTTACATATGTTGACTATTTGTTAGTTTCGTTCTTATTTCTGGTAATGCATAAACATCCGTAATTTGAATTTATGTACTGACTATATATATAGGTTGATTGATATAGTCAAAACTTTAAAAATGAGAAATGCCCAACATTATTACAAGAAGAATCTTTCTTTGTAGCAGAGGTCCCTTTAGTAGATATTACGTCCATTTTCTTGGTATTTTACTTCCTTGAATTCAGAATTTTATTTCTTACTCGATCTTCTCTGGGAGCCATAACGTGAGAAGGGATTTGATGAACCTCTGGAAGGATAGTTTAAAGTTTCATAGATGACGTCTGAATTTGATGGCTGTGATATACGTGAACCACCATCATTATCCCATTCAGAATCTTTCTTTGGAATGGTCTCTTTAGTTGAAATTTTTTCAGTTTTCTGTTTTGAATTCTCAACTTTTTTTTCTACCTGAATTGGATTTTCATCCTTACCCTTTTTTCTTATTGGTTCTTCAACAACGGAACCTTTAGACCGATTAGACGTATAACCACTGCCCGATTCGGAACCCGACTTGCCATCACTATTGGGAATATACATTCCTCGCGATTGAGATGAACCCAAGTTTTGATTTATATTAAAAGGAGATGTACCGCTTCTACCATCATTTTTCTTCCCAGAGTTTCCTACGCCTTGAAGCCGAGACGTGGGGTATCCTTGATCGAAGAAATCGCCTTGAAGCTGTGACGTGGGGTTTACTTGCCCTAGGAAATTTTCATCACTACTTGGAGCCGCATTCCCCAGCACCAACAGTGAGCTGATCGAACACACGAGTCCCAGAAATGCTTTCATGTCGTCTCGAAATGAACTGCCTCTCCCAAGAACCTATGCCGTTATATACATCTCCGTGTCCTTAAAGATTTTCTATTGAAATGGACTATGGACATTGTAAGTGCATTTCAAAATAGCTACAACAAAAGCTCCATTTTTGCCACATGTATCTTAAGGCCTTTTTGATACGTTAATTCCATGACCACGTGTGTTTGTCTCTTCTTAGTCAGCCTCCTCCTTAATAATTAGTGTAACTGATCACTTACTCTGTAATGACGACAATGTAACAATCTCGCAACAATGTACTGGATCTGGCAACAGTGTTGCATGCAACAATTTTTTTTCTAGAACCATGAGGACTTGGGTTCACCATGTGAGCTATGGCGTTGGCCCTAATCAATTTTGTAAACCTCTCTTAAAATAGATTTAGCAATTATTATTATTAGATTTCTAAAAAAAAGTCCGTCACGCAGGGGCTGCGTAAACTAAGCAGATTTCCCACTTAATAGAAAAATCTGCCTAATAACAGCTGTAGTTGTAAGAAACCTCTAAACCTCACGAGGGACGAATAGTTACGAAAACGGCCGCTAGAGCTCACGGCGGAAAGTCTGAACATAGCCACTGCTGCCGAGTACATGGAGAATACAAATGCAAATATCTCAGTTAATATTCAAGATAGAGAATAAATGTATAAAACAATATTTATAGTGAATTTAATTTGCAATATGATTGATTCTGTAATATTTTTCGATCCGACGTATAGTAACGAAGATATTTCGAGTTTTCGAAAATCCTCCCCTTTAAACCCCCCCCCTCCCACTGGTCCGATTTCAGCCGTTAACGAATTTGATCTTTCTTTTTACATAAAACGACTAAATATCGAGTTTGGTAACGATCAAACAAAAACTGCGACTGCTTGAGCGGTAACAGACAAATATATATATATATATATACAGTTTTGGACGGACCTCATTTTCGTCATCTTCATTTTATATTATATTATCTTCATTTTATATTATATTATCTTCATTTTATATTTTTTTTTTATTATTATTTTTATATTTCTTGTTTAAGTCTAGGTTAGGGCCTGTCCTAGATGTGTTAGGCAATCTTAGGCGAGTCACCCTAGCAGGGGGTAGGCTCACAAATTTTGACCCATGTGGTCAATCTTAAGGGTGTAGCGAGCCCAAATGTATAGACGCTGCTTATATGTGTTATTTTGTTTATGGTTGTAATGTATTTGTTAATGGAGTATTTGATGAATTGTAATAAATTATCGCAAATAAAATATTTATTTCGATGGACATTTGAAGAAATATTTCGAAAATTCCGTCATGAGTACAACCTCAATAGCTGATTTCCCTCAAGGGAAATCTGCTAAAAAGGTTTATCACTCATTGAGGTTATATGCAAGATGGAATTTCAAAAAATGACTTCAATCTTCCATAGATCATAGTTTGGAAGAAAATGAGGCCCATTCAAAACTATACATATATGCTTATACTGTATGTATATTTATATATTAACATTCTAGTGGTCAAAATTCTTGTTACTAAATTCGATATTTAATGTTTATTTAAAACCAAGTTCCACCCATGAGAAAGGGCGATAAACAAAAATCGGAATACCCCGTGGTTATAAGTCGGATTAAAGCATTTTAATAATAAGCGAATATGTCATGAAACGTGACGACATGACGGTTTGTATTAGAGCAGGGGTGAGCAACCTTTTTAATCAATGGGCCAAATTAAATTTTAAAATTTTTTGGCGGATCGCATATAAAGTGACACTTATTAATAATTTAGATAACTTTATTTCTTATAAACATTAGAATAGAAAAATATTTACAATAATATACACAAATTTTAATGCAAAATAAAAAACAAAAATAACAGGAAAATTTTTTTTTTTTAATCAGACATTTCGCAATGTTTTTTTTCGGTACAAGCTAATCAATATCAGCCGAAATTGATGAAGTAGCTACACGTACGCGCTTTCTAATCGTGCCTTGATCGGTGGTCATTTTGGATTAATTTCATGGTCGAAAATAATTGTTTAGAAACACACGAACATCCGACCAGAGCATCATTTGCTTTGCATTGTTCGTCAAAAGCAGCAAATTCATTTTTTAATTCGGTATTATTCTGCATGTCAGTCACTTCCATTTGAAAGTCTTCGGAAACTGTATCCACGTCAATATTATTATTATTATTATTTATTAACGTCCACTTTTTGCAACTCAGGCTAATTGGGACGGGTTATCTACAGGTTACCACCCTTTTCTAGCCAGGGTGGGATTTTAGGATGTTATTTAATGAATTTCGTCACTAAATAATTTCCTTTGCCCAGCCGAGAATCGAACTCGCCACTCTAGGTTTACCATGTGAGATAAAGGTCAACGCTTTAACTCGCATGGTTAACCTGAGCCCCACGTCAATATTATTATTATTATTTAACGTCCACTTTTTGCAACTTAGGCTAATTGGGACGGGTTATCTACAGGTTACCACCCTTTTCTAGCCAGGGTGGGATTTTAGGATTTTATTTAATGAATTTCGTCACTAAATAATTTCCTTTGCCCAGGCAAGAATCGAACTCGCCACTCTAGGTTTACCATGTGAGATAAAGGTCAACGCTTTAACTCGCATGGCTAACCTGAGCCCCCGTCAATATTAAATAGCCAGGAAAACATTTCCATGGAAACCCATGTGTATATATTGTGCGTATTTTTAAGAAGCAGTAACGCTTTCATTTTCTAAATGTGGAAAATTCTCGAAGTCTTGCTGCTATGTTCTCGGACAAGTCTTCAATTCTCCTTGCAATGGTGAATCTTGGTAAACTAATGCTTGACAAAATATTTATTTTATCAGGAAATACTATTTCTGCAACAGCAGTCAGACATTCTTTTATCATCTCTCTATCCGCAAAGGGTTTCATTTTTGTTTGCCAGTATTTTACTGAAAATAAAACTAGCCATAACTGCTGTATTTGATAAATTAGCATGATTTTAAAAATAATTTGTTTTTCCCAAGGTGTTCTCCATTTGATTAAACTTATCTATCCGGAGTAATCCTGTTAAATTTTTATACTGTTGTTCATGTTTTGTATTCTAATGGCTTTGTATGCTATATTCTTTTAATGTCGACACAGTGTCTGATCATATTAAGAATACAGCTTTATCTTCGAGGAAAGTGAAAAAATAATCAAATTTCCACATTTCTTGGTAATTCCTGTGTTCATCCGCATCCTTCCGTTTTGTTTCATTTGCTTTTCCGACAAGATATTATGGATAAATTTCAGGTTTCATTTTTTTTGCCAGTATTTGACTGACAATAAAACTAGCCTTAACTGCTGTATTTGATAAATTAGCTTGATGTTTAAAAATAATCTGTTGTTTTCCCTAGGTTTTTTCCATTTGATTAAACTTATCTTTCCGGAGTTGTTCGGTTAAGTTTTTATATTGTTGTTCATGTTTTGTATTCTAATGGCTTTGTATGTTATATTCTTTTAATGTCGACACAGTGTCTGATCATATTAAGAATACAGCTTTATCTTCGAGGAAAGTGAAAAAATAATCAAATTTCCACATTTCTTGGTAATTCCTGTGTTCATCCGCATCCTTCCGTTTTGTTTCATTTGCTTTTTCCGACAAGATATTATGGATAAATTTCAGGTTTCATTTTTTTTGCCAGTATTTGACTGACAATAAAACTAGCCTTAACTGCTGTATTTGATAAATTAGCTTGATGTTTAAAAATAATCTGTTGTTTTCCCAAGGTTTTCTCCATTTGATTAAACTTACATATCTATCCTGAGTTGTTCGGTTAAGTTTTTATATTGTTCATGTTTTGTATTCTAATGGCTTTGTATGCTATATTCTTTTAATGTCGACACAGTCTCTGATCATATTAAGAATACAGCTTTATCTTCGAGGAAAGTGAAAAAATAATCAATTTTCCACATTTCTTGGTAATGCCTGTGTTCATCCGCATCCTTCCGTTTTGTTTCATTTGCTTTTCCGACAAGATATTATGGATAAATTTTGAAAGAAAACAATTTGTGGGCAAAAATTAATTATGAATAAAAACTCAAATATTACCTTTTTGACATTAATATTGCACTCACGCATTTCAAAAACACAAGAATTTCTCAAGAAGAAGCTAGTTAACAGCTTACCAGGCTGATTGTGTGACAGAAGCAAACACAAACAAGCACAGACGCAGTGCGTTAGTATTGAATGTTTGAACAAGTCGCCACAAGTTGAAAATTAAAATTAAACAACATTAGTTAAATAACATTTTTTGATTGCACTTATTTAGAATTTAAAATGATTCAATATCTATCTCAACATCTGTTCTGTATTTCTCCCATAGGGCGAATTACCTATAGATTTATTGATATGTATACAGGAGTTGATATGTACGCTGGAAGTGAGATTAATAGAGTCACTTGAAGTCAACATTAGAGGATTATAAAGGGCTTAATACTCCAGATAAGAAAAAATGTATTTAAAAACGGTTAAAGAAACTTAAATGTTTTACATGATTGGTTTTATAATATTCTTTGATCAAACTGATAAGGACTGCCCAGTTTAAACCTCTCTATAAACAGTCCGATTTCACCCATTAGCGAATATGATCTTGAGGGTCAAATGGTTAAATATCGAGTACAGTTTACCATATAAACATTTTCCAGTCAAGATCAGAAACTCATAATTGAAGGCATAATCGCAAGAAGAATTTGTATGTAAACCACACATTAATGGTCAACATTATTTGGTATTTAAGCTTTGTAATAAGATGTTTCATGATATTTTGCTTATTGTATAAGTTCGACCACTAAGGAGAGGATTACAAAAGGCTGAAAATTAAGAAATTAAAAATTTCTTTAAATATTCGAGGGAGGGAGAAAAGTGCATAGAATACCGGTTATAGAAAACTGTTATAAATTTGCAAGAATATTTTTTTCAAACACTGTATCGATCCCAGGTATCCCAGGTCGATCTCTAACATAAATGAGGTTCATCTTTAATTTTACTTGAATAGCTTGTAAACGGAGAATGGTAACGATAAAAAAAAAAAAATTACGGCCGCAAGAACAGACAAATATAAATATATAAAATATACTAATTTCCGATAATTCGCATAATAATAGCAAAAATTCGATATATCGAAATTTCCACCTCTAACACCTCCCTCCCTCTCCTTGATCCAATTTCAACCGTTGCATAAAACATTTAAAAAAAATGTTTCTCATCTAGAAAAAAATTCTTGAACACAATATTTGATATTTCAACTTGGAAAAAGGTGATTCATGACATATTTGCATGCTATTAACGTGCAATGAAAAAGAAGTGGGTTTACTGAAGGTTGAAAATTAAAAAAAAAAAAATATTTCGGTTAATACTTGAGATAGAGAAAATATGTATAAAACAACATTTATACGTAATTTAATTTGAAATAGGATTGATTCTGTACCATTTGTCGTTCCGATGTATGACCGATGATGTGTGTTTATATGATGTGAATCTATTTGTAAAAGACAAATATATCTGTAGATACATATATAAAGTTACACTCACATACACACGTGTATATATATATAGTTTTAGATGGACCTTATTTTCGTCATCTACTGAGTAGAATCGATAGATATTTGAAAATATTTCTCTTAATTGCGCTATGAATATAACCTCGTACAGCAGTAAACCATTAGGGAAAATCTGGAATTCCAATAGAACGGAGAATTTCATAGCGTATTAACATAACCAACAACGGACTCAGGGCATCTCATTCACTGCCAATAACTTTTTTAATTAATCATGGCGCCTCTTTCTTAAAAGAATTTTGCCTTCCAAGAAACTTCCCTAACGAGGCATTCTAAAGTGTTTTCCTATAATTAGTTAAGTTATTATAAGTTCTTAGTTTATTAAGTGAATTTATTTTACTGTCATACTTTCTAAGAAGAGATCAACAACCAAATAACCTAGAATTTTAGTTCATAACAGACCGAGTTTCCTTATAAATCAAATAATTACGAGGGAATATTTTCCTTTCTACTCCTACCTGATTTTATCGTAAACCATTTTCACACTGGCTAGAAAAAAGTCTGTAGAGGCATCTCTACCTAAACAGTTCACAGAATGTTGAGGACATGAAAGTCCGTCACGCAGGGGCTGCGTAAACTAAGCAGATTTCCAGCGTGAAGTTATACAATAGGGAAATCTCCATACGAGTGCTGAACAGTTACGGCCGTACTAGCTTTTGGCGGAAAACTCAATCGTCCGTTATCGGCCCACATTTAATAAAAATACAGAATAAATGTATAGAACAATATTTATAGTAAATTTAATTTGCAATAAGATTGGTTATATAAAATGTTTTGATCCAACTTATGGTAACGGGGATATTTCGAATTTTCGAAAATCCCAACTCTAAACCTCCCCCCTCTAACTGGTCCAATTTCAGCCATTAACGATCTTGATCTGTCTTTTTACATAAAACGTTTAAATATCAAGTTTGGTAACGATCAAACAAAAATTACGACCACTAGAGCGTTAACAGACAAATATATATATATATATATATATATATATATATATAATTTTGAACAGACCTCTTTTTCGTCATCTCCTGGGTAGGATCGATGGACATTTGAAAAATTTGTTCGAAAATCGCAACATGAGTACAACCTCAATAGCCTTAAGTAAAATACGCTATTGAGGTAGTACTCACGACGGGATTTTCCAAATATTTCTTCAAATGTCCATCGATCCTACCCAAGAGATGACGAAAATGAGGTCCGTTAGAACTGTATATATATTTGTCTGTTACCGCTCCAGTGGTCGCAATTATTGTTTAATCGTTACCAAACTCCATATTTAGTCGTTTTATGCAAGAAAAAAGATCAAGTTCGTGAACAGCTGAAATCGGGCCAAGGAGAGAGTGGGTTTAGAGGGAAGTATTTTCGAAAATTCGAAATATCTCCGTTACCATACTTCGGATCGAATCATTGTATAGAACCAATCTTATTGAAAATTAAATGAGCTATAATTATTGGTATATACATTTATTCACTATCTTGAATATTAACCGAGATATTTGGATTTTTCAATTTTCAGCAAACCGCTACTTCTACTCAAGTTACATAAACAATACCCTGCTACATAATAAATCGCATTATAGAAGCTTAAAAACTAAAAATTGTGTTCAAGAGACAACAATTATTCTGACTCATTATTAATTACAGTACTAGATATAGTAAATAGTAATCTATAAAATTAATATGTTATATTTTGATATATTTCGGTAATTGTTTTTCTTTCCGGTGTGAGGCGGGCAGACCCGTTTGTTTACATTTCTAATACTTCCTGTCGGAGGTTATTGAAATCGGTTGAAACATTTCTTAGTTCCGTTTGTATATTTATTCACGGTGGTTTTGTGTTACCAGTATGTATATTTATTTATTGTTAAACTTCACGAGGGAAATCTGCTTAGTTTACGCAGCCCCAGCGTGACGGACTTTGTTTCATTTTCAGCCTTTAGTGAACCCCCACTCCTACTAATGTCATATTAACAATGAGTTGTTAAATCATGAACCACTTTATTCGAAACTTATATAATAAGTACTGTTTTTGATGTACCCTTTCTTATGCTTATTTATTATTTAGGTAAGATTTTATTTTATTTACTCCGAAAATTGTATTTGATCTATACCATCGTTTCATGGAGCTCTTTAGTTCATAGTCGTTCAAGGGCTATCAATCTTTGTATTCTTTGAGGTTTTAGGAGATTGTACTGTTTCTCTGTAGTCCAGTGTACCAAGTGTGGTTATATATATATATATATATATATATATATATATATATATATATATATACACATACATATGTCATTGACGGGTTGAAAAGAAATTGTTTCCCGTGGGATTACAAAGATTGAATGTCACGAAATCATCCATACTCCATATTGATGTTCACCTATAAATCGATAATCCTACAATATGAACATTAAATCTGCAATCATTCATTTATTGTACCTGAGATAAAAGCAGTTGGACAAATTTATTTTAAGTAATTCAGTTATCCTTAAATTCATTATTATAGTGATGGTTTCCCAGGAAAATATGAATATTGGATTACTGGAAAAACTAAATAATCCTTTTTCCTTTAATTGATTTGTCTGTAAACGTTCTTGCGGAACAGATATTGTATGAAAATCGCGTTCGGGATGAACCCTGTTGTCGATCTCTATTAAGGGAACCTGTTAAAAACAATTACTGAATCAATTAATGGGAGTTTCAATTAACAAGTTTTTCTTGCAACACTGTTGCCTGATGATTACATTGTTGTGGGATTGGTACATTGTCGTCATTACAGAGTAAGTTATCAGTTACACCAATTGTACAAGAGCAAACTGAACAACAGACAAAACACAATGTCATGGATTTAACTATCACAAAGACATTAAGATCCATGTGGCAAAAATGGGCCTTTTGTTGTATCCATTTTGAATTCGAATGCACGTACAATGTAGTCCATTTGAATAAAGTTCGAAAATCTTTAAGGCAGCTAGTTCACTTCGAAGACGACATGAAAGCATTTCTGGGACTCGTGTGTTCGATCAGCTCACTGTTGGTGCTGGGGAATGCGGCTCCAAGTAGTGATGAAGATTTCCCAGGGCAAGTAAACCCCACGTCACAGCTTCAAGGCGGTTTCTTCGGGCAAGGATACCCCACGTCTCGGCTTCAAGGCGTAGGAAACTCTGGGAAGAAAAATGATGGTGGAAGTGGTACATTTCCTTTTTTTATATTTCAAAACTTGGGTTCATCTCAATCGCAAGGAAAGTATATTCCCAATAGTGGCGGCAAGTCTGTTTCGGAATCGGGCAAAGGTTATACGTCTAATTGGCCCAAAGGTTCACCCGTTGATGAAGAACCAATAAGAAAAAAAGGGTAAGGGTGAAAATTCAATTCAGGTAGAAAATGAACTTGAGAATTCAATAATTTGAACTAAAGAGACCATTTCAAAGAATGATTCTCAAAGGGATAATGATGATAGCTCACATCCAGACGTCTATCAAACTACTATTGAACCGTCCATATATTTGTATCCCCGCCCCCTAAGAAGATCGAGTAAGAAATAAAATTCGGAATTCAAGGATGTAAAATACCGAGATAATGGACATAATATCTACTGAAGGTACTACTACTACATAGAAAGATTTTTCTTGGAATAATGCTGACAATTTCTTAGACAAGCCAGTAAATAGATTCAAATTAAATCATATTCATGCACTACCAAAAAGAAAATTGGAATCTAACAAAAAGTGAAACAGGTAGAAAATTATAATTTAAAGTATAAAGCCAAAAAAACAGTACAGAAAGTCAGCTTCAGATATCGCTGCTACAATGAAAGATTCGTTGTGAATTTTTCATTCATCCTCAAGTTGCAAAACTAGTTTAACCGCTGGACAAATTTTGCTTAAAGAGACAGAGAGTAATTTATTTTCATCTCCATCAAATTCGTGTATAATCCCTCTTTTTTAAATTACTCAGTTACGGCAAATGCCGCTCAAATAATTTCAGGCAATTTAACAATAAAAAACAATATTTTTATATGAAATATAATACGATTGCATCATATTTTATACGACATTCATACTACCAAGAACACACTCTCTTGTTGACAAATAATATTGCTTTTAATATTTTTTTTAAATGGTAAAATAATTGAAATTAGTGTTATGTTGTTTTTTTTCAGTTTATAGGTATTTTAAAATTGAGCCATGGAACACGCTTCAACTTTCAACAAAGTTAAATGAAAACATTATTTGGTATTTAGGCTTCAAATAAAGTGCTTCATGGTATAACAGCTTTTTAGCAGATTTCCCTCAAGGGAAATAAGCTATTGAGGTCGTACTCATGACGCGAGTTTCGAAACATTTCTTCAAATGTCCATCGATCCTACCCAGGAGATGACGAAAATAAGGTCCGTTCAAAATTATATATATATGTATATATATATATATATATATATATATATATATATATATATATATATATATATATATGTGTGTGTGTGTGTGTGTGTGTGTGTGTGTGTGTGTGTCTGTTAACGCTCTAGCGGTCGCAATTTTCGTTTGATCGTTACCAAACTCGATATTTAAACGTTTTATGTAAAAATAAAGATCAAGTTCGTTAATAGCTGAAATCGGAACAGTGAGAGGGGGGTTTTAGAGGGGATGATTTTCGAAAATTCAAAATATTTCCGTTACTATACGTCGGATCGAAAAATTATATAGAATCAATCTAATTTCAAATTGAATTTACTATAAATAATGTTATTTACATTTATTCTGTATCTTGAATATTAACCGAGATATTTGCATTTTTCTGTTTTCAGCTTCTGAGAGGAGATCGGCTAAGTTCGGGTCTAGTCGTGAGTTTCCGTCAAGAGTTAGTTCGGGCCGTTCCCGTAACTGTTCGACTCTCTATTCTGAAATTTCTCTATTGTATAACTTCACGTGGGAAATCTGCTTAGTTTACGCAGCCCCTGCGTGACGGACTTTTGTTAATATGACGTTATCTGGAGTGAGGGGTTACTGACGAAAACTAAAATATGTAAATATCTATGTTAATATTCTATTTTGAGAAAACATGTATATAACAACATTTATAGAAGATCACAATTGCAATAAAATTAATTCAATATAGTTTCTCTATCCGACGCATAACAACGGAGATATTTCGATTTTTTTTAATTCTCCCCTCTAAAACCCCCTTCAAATGTTGTTCTAGGCATTTTTTTCGTAACTCAAATACTAAAGGAGTTATTCGTACTTCTATGTTTTCAGCCCTCAGTAACCCCTCCCTCATCCCGCATTTTATTCGTTTCTTTTTACATAGAAATAGAGAATAAGTGGTGAGATGAGGTCACAAGTATGCTATGCCAGCACGTAGTAAATCTTTGTAATATCATGGATCCTTGTATCAAATATTGTTATCATTGAACTTTTACTTTGTGAGATGCATAAAAGCACGTGTAATGATGTCGTAACTTAAGATTTAACGTCCATTACTTGTAAATGTTTGTTTGGTCTATATACCATACTAAATGATTCACCGTTTCATTCAACACTAAACCTATAGTCCATAATGGTTGAAATTGGACCAGGAATAGGGCGGGGGTTATAGGGGTGGGGAATTCGAAAACGAAAATATTTCTGTTATTATGAGTCGTATTGAAGTGTTAAAGAACCATCTTGTTAAACTATTGACGGTCTTCAACGGGCTTTCGCATTTTCATGTTGGAGGCTGATGGAGCATTTGTGAATTTTTGTATATACGTATTTCAAAATGTAGCGGGAATGAAAATAGGAGTTTCCACAAAAAATAAATCCTTTACAAAAAAGCATAAAAATGAACAACTGCAGAATTCGAGCACTCAATTCGGGCGTTCATATACCGAAGTGGAAGAGTGGAAAAAAAAGGAGAGATAGAAAGAAAAACCCTGGAGATAAATCGCTGTAAACAAGAGTTTCCACCGATATTGAAAAGAACATTGATGGCAAATGGAATTAGGGGTCACTGTCCGAATTATAGGGCTATAGCCAGCCTTTCCTAGTGGATATTTGTTTTAGGAAAAGCTTTTTCCTTTTCCGCCTCGGCTTCCGGTAAGTGAGAGCACCATTAGAGCAGAATCCTGCTTAAAACCCTAAATCTTCATCATTTCCTCTTTCTAAAACTACACAAATAAATTCCAGCGGTGATGCCGTCCTAATTTTTTATTTGGGTGCCTGAAATTACTTAAATAGGTCTAACTTTTTTCCTCGGATATCCAGCATTTATTCCATAAAACAGAATAAATTCTGCTTTTTTTTAGGATATTTTATTATAAAAAAAAAACTTTCTCTAATACCTGAGAATTTCAAACTTGCTACTCCTTAAAATTTATAAAATGTAATCGAAGTTCTATTAGCTTTTCTTATATTTATTCATTTTACAAATGCGATATATTTGAAATGATAAATATTTATCAATTATTTTGACAATTATCTCAGCATTTAATAAGATTAATACCATTCATGAAAATTGTAGAATAGATGGCAATAAAAATTCTGATGTTTTTGGTGTATTCTCTCACATAAATAACAAAAAAAGAAAACACCCAAAAATACTCCATTGAAACACTTGGAGGAAATGAAATTAAATCATTAATACGGTTTTCGACTTACTAAAAAAAAATATGTTTATCACTTATGTGTTTAATGCGATGTGGTAATTCATTTGGAAATGAATATTACCTTCTCACTATTTGGGTTTATGCAAGTGCTGGTATTAATGAGGGTGGACTGTATAAATGAGGTTATATGTGATAAAACAAATGAGTCTATTAAAAATGTTGCTTGATAATACATATAATATAAAAAGGAATATATAGATTAAATGTTACAATATTGAATGGCGATGATAGTTATTCATTCCCTTTTTCTCCTCATTTCTTCCATTTCTCCCTCCATCCATATCTTCTCCCCTGCCACCCACCTTGGCTTGAAAGCTAGTTAATTAGCCATGTTGTTGTGGCTTATTAACAATAAATAAAATACTGCTTTTATGGACGAGTGTGCTCTCTCAAGAAAAGTAGACTGACTGCTATCTCTTTTTTATTAAATACTCTCGTTTAAATTAATACTCCTTATTGAGGTCGTACTCATGACGCGAGTTTCGAAAAATTTCTTCAAATGTCCATTGATCCTACCCAGGAGATAACGAAAATGAGGTCCGTTCAAAATTATACGTATATTTGTCTGTTAACGCTCTAGCGGTCGCAATTTTTGTTTGATCGTTACCAAACTCGGAATTTAATCTTTTTATGTAAAATGGAAGATCACGTTCGTTAATGGCTGAAATCGGACCAGTGAGAAGGGAGGTTGAGAGGGAGGGATTTTTTAAAATTCAAAATATCTCCGTTATTATGCGTCGGATCGAAACATAGTATAGAATTAATCTTATTGAAAATTAAATTTACTATAAATATTGTTCTATACATGTATTCTGTATCTTGAATATTAACCGAGATAATTGCATTTTTATGAAGTCTATGAGACATGTGGTCGGGTATACTTCGGATTAGGTCGGCCATTTTCGTAACCGGTCGGCTCAGGTGGCTCATCAATTTTCGAGATCGAATTTCCAGTGGAGTTCTGGATAGGAACTCAAAACACATTTTCGTTAATATTGGTTTTATCGAGAAAATGTAAAGAAAGAATTGGGTTTAGTAAAACCATTTTGGTCCTAAATAGTTGTTTACATTTATGGATTTTGGCTTCCACCTTCCAAGCCCCAAAGAATATGACAGAATACAATTGAGAAATTTATTGTATATGTATAAATGGAATGAGTATTGTTAATATGAGTAATTTAATAATTTACACATCATATTTTGATAATTTACGCCTCACACATTCTTCTATCGTATTACATGAAAATGCCTGAACAAAGTTTTACCATGTTTTCTCGGGATGCTGAGATGGTGCAGTCGTTACAGGAAGCTAGATTTATTTGAACGCAATACTGTTAATAATTCGTCAATATTCCTCTAATAGACATTCCACGCTTCGTGCTCTAAACTGTAAATATGACTAATTTGAAGACAATAAATGCATTATTTAGTGCTTCCGATTATCTAATATTTATATTTTGGCGGGAAGTCATTATTATATGAATTAGTTTCCGAATAACAGGAATTCTAATATAGTTATTTTCATCACTAGTACCAAAAGTGGGTCTTTTCGGTGCGAGGTCTAGTTTTACGAGCGAGGCGAAGCCGAGCTTGGAAATTGGACCGAGAGGATTGGTTCTATACAATTTTTCGATCCGACGTATAGTAGCAGTGAATTTTCAAAAATTCCCCCCTCCCACTGGTCCGATTTCAGACATTAACGAACTTGGTCTTTCTTTTGACATAGATCGATTAAATATAGAGTTTCAGACGATCAAATATATATAGAGAACGACGATAGAGAAACGAAAATTGCTACCGCTAGAACGTTAACAGACATATATATATATATATATATATATATATATATATATATATATATATATATATATATAATTCTAAATGGACCGCATTTTCGTCATCTCTTGGGTGCGATCGATGGACATTTGAAAAAGTCGAAAATCGCGTCATTAGGACGACCTCAATAGCTGATTTCCATTAGGTGAAATCTGCTAATATGTGTATTTAGAGCAGTTTCATTACTATGTCAAAGTATGGACTGTTGACGTCAAAAAACAAATAATTAACAAGAGGTTTTACGTTTATAGTTAGATCGCCATCTTATAGAAGAATTTATATATTGGATTTTAGCAGATTCCCCTTAAGGGAAATCAGCTATTGAGGTTGTACTCATGACGGAATTTTCGAAATTTCTCTTCAAATGTCCATCGATCCTACCTAGTAGATGACGAAAATAAATTCCGTTCAAAACTCTCTCTCTCTCTCTCTCTCTTTCTCTATATATATATATATATATATATATATATATATATATATATATATATATATATTTGTCTGTTACCGCTCTAGCAGTCGAAAGTTTTGTTTGATCGGTACCAAACTCGATATTTAATCGTTTTATGTAAAAAGAAAGATCAAGTTCGTTAACGGCTGAAATCCGACCAGTGGGAGGGGGGGGGGGTTTAGAGGGGAGGATTTTGGAAAATTCGAAATATCTCCGTTACTATACGTCGGATCGAAAAATTGTATAGAATCAATCTTAATGCAAATTATATTTACTATAAATATTGTTATATACATTTATTCTCTATCTTGAATATTAACCGAGATATTTGCATTTGTATTCTGCCTGTGGTCGGCGGGAGTCTCGGCTATGTTCGGGAATTTCCGGCGGCCGTTTCCGTAACTATTCGTCCCTCATGAATAGGTTAAGAGATACCTTACTATTACATTTGTTATTGGGCAGATTTATCTACTGTATAACTTCACGTGGGAAATCTGCTTAGTTTACGCAGCCCCTGCGTGACGGATTTTTCTTATTACTTGGCCATATTTTAATATTTTAACCTCAGTCTTTGCTGGTTTTATGATAATTTGAATTAAACTTTATTTACCTCAGCTTTTTTTATTGGATAGGAAAACTAGAGAAGTTGAAAATACCTGTAAATTATGTGGAATTAAGGGAGTTGTACTGCCCCACGTGGATGACAAAGTTAGCTTGACAGTGGCTTCGTTATTAAGTAGATTACAATTTGCGGGCTGTATTTACAGGTTTACCAACTGAATTTCTCTGCAATTTTCTAAATTAGAAAGTTTTCATTCTGAGGGAGACATATTATTGCCACGTGCCTTTATTGAAAAGATAATTGCACAAGTATTTGTAGATCTAGGGATCAATGCTCTCATGTCAAAACACCCACTTTCTCTCTCTCCTCCCAAAAAAAAACTTTTCTCTTCAACTTTATTTTGTAACATAATCATTTTAGCAGATTTCCTTTAGCTTGATAAGGTTAAGGGCCGTATAATGTATTCTAAACAAAATTTTTGTTTCTATTTTCTCGATAAAACCAATATTAACGAAGGTGCCGAATATGTGTTATGACGTCGAAGTAATCACACCGCCCCACACTGGAGCGAGTGATAGGGTTAGCCGGACATTCATTAATATCTCCGTTTCTACTGCTCCTAGAATATTGATTCTGGTGTCATTTTAAAGCACATCCAATACTCTATTGAATTACCTCATCAGCAATTTTTTCAGAAACTTTCATGCCGGATGAATTTTAAATGTGTACATACAGATTATGTATCACTTACTAAGTAGAGAATTCTGATTTGTAGACACATAATATCATACTTATGTGTTATAAATTTTTATTTTTTAATAAATTGAAGTTCACAAAAGCAATACTAAAATTGTAAACAAAAATATATCTAGAATAAAAATTTTAAAAAATAAAAATTTATGTATTTAATTTAATAATGAGAATTTGTAAGCTGGAAGAATATCTAACATTTCTAAAATTTTAAATGTTTTTTATTTTTCAATTAGAAGTTCTTTTACTTCCGAAGATTTGGTTCATCGCTATCATTGTTAAGTGTTGGCCTTAAATGTGATATTAAAGGGTCTGAATTAATTAACAAATTATTCAGGATATCTCTGTTGGTAGCCGTCCTTGAAAATTTTCTTGAAAAAGATTCTCTGTATGCGCGGAAGTATTTATGGTTAGCCTCCTGAGCATCTTCTGACAGCATACCAATTGGTACAATAGCGTGTTTGACTATTTCCAAGCCATGTATTAACAGTTTGTGAACTGTTACTGGCATGTAATACCATCCATACAAATCCACAAATATCTCAGCTGTTTCTCTTGTAAACTTTTCAGTAATGATCAAAGCGTTGGACGATATTGCTTGCAAAATTATAGAAAACCGTTTAATTAAATTTACATCTAGTCCTGTGATTGACCCCCAAATGTGAGGAAACTCAAAAAACATACGCGCCGTGTTTCCGTCATTAGATGTACCCAATCCTTGGTTCCCTTGGTCAACGATTAATCCCATTTTCTCCCTAAAATCACTAATGATTTTCGTTTTTCTTTGTTGGAGAAGTTCTTTATGAACTTGGGACCGAACACTCCACGATTTAAAATCTAATCGATATGCAATGTAGAGAAGGCATTCAAAGCTCCTTATCCAGGAAAGAAGAGTAGATAGTCCAAAACGAAAAAGGACCGTTAAAATATTTAGACAAGAAAAACACGTATTTAACTATTTTTTCGAACGTGAATGGCTGCGTCAATTGCGTAGAGGAGGAGGCGTTTTACACCGTACGTAGTTGGGAAAGGTCCGCGGGAGGTCTTCCGCACCTAAAAGTGCGGGGGGTGTTAACACTAAAAGTAAAATATTTAACGAATAGGCAAGTTTAGGCAAGATCTGACGACGTTGTAAATAAGACAATATACTCCTAAAAGCATGCCCAGTGGTATTTTTTCAAGCAAATACAAGCGATTTGCGAATTCAATTAAATAAAATTATTTTCAGCTCGATGTAAAAAAAAAAAATTAGAGGAATTTTAAAAACCTTTTGTGCCAGTTTTTGATTTGTTATAACACCCTTAAAGTGTACTGGAAGCAACAATAATTTATAAAATGAAATAAGAGTTCACGACGAATTTAATAAGGCAAGGCTTTTTTTAACATAGCAATTATAACCGGGCATTATGTAAAAACCATTGCAATAATATGGCTAAAAATCAATCTGCTCAATTGAAAAGGGTTTATGTGGTACTAACAATACAATCAAAATCCCAAATTAAAACTTTTATTTTTTCCCCCAATGTCCAACATTAATGAAGGATCGCTCCAGTGTGCGCCCCAACAATTCTAATTCTCATAGCATGTGTCATTAGTCCAATTTTAGCCATTAACGAACTTGATCTTTCTTTTTGCATAAAACGATTAAATATCGAGTTTGGTAACGATCAAACAAAAATTGCACCGCTAGAGCGTTAACAGACAAATATTAGGAGATTTCCCTTAAGGGGAATTAGCTATTGAGGTTGTACTCATGACGGAATTTTCGAAATTTTTCTTCAAATGTCCATCGATCCTACCTAGTAGATGACGAAAATGAGGTTCGTTCAAAACTGTATATATATATATATATATATATATATATATATATATATATATATATATATATATATATATATAGGGTCTTTTTTATTTAACACATGCCAGTGATTTAACTCATTATTATATCAATAACAGTGAAGATTTTTTGTTAACAATTGTTTATTTAAATATAACCAAGGTTTCTAGTAAACATGAATATAACCATAAATGAAATTAATAACATTTTTCATTGTGGAGGCCAATAGTTTCTCATTGATTCCAATATACATTCAAAAATGTCCCTATTTTCATATCTTCTCCTATATATAAATTCACAAAGATATGAATCAAACAAAGTTCTTCTAGTTCCACATTCGTTTTTGTTTCTTCTTTTTATACTAGCCCATAGCGACTCAATTCTTTGAGTGTGTGCACCTGTTTTTGGGTCAACAAAATTTTCACTATGATTGACAGTAAAATGTTTGTACCTCATTCCTGGAATTTTTTTCAAACCATTATATGACCTCCATAAATCTGAGTATATTGTTGTACCCGGTCGTATTGAATTTTTTATGCACTCCGTTAATGTTTCAGCTGTTCTGTCCGGTACAGCATAGAGGAAAACTTCTCTGTTCTCCCTACATACACCTCCAAAAACCCATTGATTTGGGTAGAGTCTTCCCTTTTGGTATTTTCTTTTAGAAAAACAACTTTCATCAATTTCAACGTTTAAACCCTCTCCACCAATTATCATTGATTTTTCTAAAATATCCATAGCACAAATTTCTCTGAGCATATGATCACATGGTAGTAGGCGTATCTAATATCAAATGATATGTTATCGTGATCACCTTTTACTTAGAAAATTAACTGGCATGTGTTAAGTAAAAAAGACACTATATATATATATATATATATATATATAAATATATATATATATATATATATTTATATACGAGGGGTGTACAGAAAGTTCTAAGCCTGATATATATATATATATATATATATATACAAATATATTTTCAACTTACATATTTTTATTTTTCAATATAGTCCCCCTCAACAGCAACGCACTTATTCCACCGCTTTTCCAACATCTGTAACCCGGTCAAAAAAAAGTGTTGTCAAAACCTTCCAAAACAACCTTGACAGCTGAGATCACCTCATCGTCTGACGAAAACACACTCCCACGCAAATGTTTTTTCATATTAGGGAAGAGGTAGAAGTCTGAGGGGGCTAGATCCGGCGAGTAGGGTGGGTGCGGGAGCAGCTCAAAGCCCAAAGACTTGGCCGTCTCCATGGCAACTCTTGATTTGTGGGCGGGAGCATTGTCCAGCAGCAGCAGCACACCTTTGGTGATCTTTCCTCGGCGTTTCTCTTTGATGGCCTCTCGCAATTTGACGAGAAGGTCTGCATAGTATTGCCCTGTTATTGTCATGCCATGCTGCAGAAAATCGACCAGCAAAAAATCCCTCTGAGTCCCAGAAAATCGTTGTCATGATTTTCCCTACAGACTTGGCCACTTTGAACTTTCTTGGTGGAGGGGAGTCTGTGTGTTTCCATTGCATCGACTCTGCTTTTGTTTCTGGGTCAAAATGGGGTACCCATGTTTCATCTTGTGTGACTAGACGATCCATGAAGTGCGGGTCTTCGTTTAATCTTTCTAGAAGAGTCGTCGAGACTCTAACCCTTTCCATTTTCTGAGAAGGAGAAAGCATTCTTGGCACCCAACGAGCAGAAACCTTGTTCAGTCTCAAATGCTGGTGCAAAATCGTTTCCACCGAAGTAGCGCTAATGCCCACCTTTGCTGCTAAGTACCTGACTGTAAGACGACGATCCGCCTTCACCAAATTTTCAACTTTGGATATGGTGTCTTCAGTAACTGATGTTGAAGGCCGCCCAGATCTGTCATCATCTTCAAGGTTTTCTCGGCCACCTTTGAAGAGTGCGGCCCACTTTTTGACGGTGGCATACGATGGGGCAGAGTCCCTCAAAGTTGCAGACATGTCTTCAAAAATTTCCTTCGGCCTCATCCCCTTTTTTACGAAATATTTTATCACTGCACGATGCTCAAAATTAGACATTTTTAATTCGACCTGTAACTCACAACAGTCTGAAAGAAACTGACCAGAATTGAAAGGAGGAATTAGGAAGATAATAACTTAATATAGATAAACAATGACCTTTAACACCACTCAGCTTATCTGTTTGATATAAAAGGTATCATAAGTACACCAGGCTTAGAACTTTCTGTACACCCCTCGTATATATATATATATATATATATATATATATATATCTATATTTGTCTGTTACCGCTCTAGCGGTCGCAATTTTTGTTTGATCGTTACCAAACTCAATATTTAATCCGTTTTATGTAAAAAGAAAGATCAAGTTTGTTAACGGCTGAAATCGGACCAGTGGGAGGGGGGGTGTTTAGAGGGGAGGATTTTCGAAAATTCAAAATATCTCCGTTACTATACGCCGGATTGAAAAATTGTACAGAATCAATCTTATTGCAAATTAAATTTGCTATGAATATTGTTATATACATTTATTCTCTATCTCGAATATTAACCGAGTTATTTGAATTTTTATTAAATCTGGTCGGCTAACAGACGTTTCCTTAACTGCTTGGCTCTCGTGAAATTTCTCTATTGTAAAACTTCACGTGGGAAATCTGCTTAGTTTACGCAGCCCCCGCGTGACGGACTTTTATATAGTTTTGAACGGACCTCATTATCGTCATCTCCTAGGTAGGATCGTTGGAAATTTGAAGAGAAATTTCGAAAATCGCGTCATTAATACGACCGGGGTTCAGGTTAGCCATGCGAGTTAAAGCGTTGACCTTTATCTCACATGATAAACCTAGAGTGGCGAGTTCGATTCTTGCCTGGGCAAAGGAAATTATTTAGTGACGAAATTCATTAAATAACGTCCTAAAATCCCACCCTGGCTAGAAAAGGGTGGTAACCTGTAGATAACCCGACCCGATTAGCCTAAGTTGCAAAAAGTGGACGTTAATAAATAAATAAAATAAAATAAAATTAATACGACCTCAATAGCTGATTTCTCCTAAGGGAAATCTGCTAAAATCCAAAGAGTAGAAGTGGTTGTTTAAAGAATGATGTGCACATGAAAATGCGAATACCTCTATAAATATACGACTTACGAATAAATGTAATCAGGAACAATTGTAGAGTATGAATATTTAAACAAGATTGGTTACTTAAAAGTTTTCCATCCGACTCATAATAAATGAGATATTTTGAAATTTCGAAACCTCCTTCCCTATTTTTGGGCCAAACTCAAAAATTAACGAATATGAACATTAGTGTTGAATAAACTGGTTAAATGCTGAGTATGGTAAGGATGACATAAACATTTTCGTCTCAACACTGGAAAATTTTAATTGATGATGTCATCGTGCTACGAATTTGCATTTACAACACACATTAATCAATAAATGAAGACAATATGTGGCATTTAAGCTCCGAATGAAGAGGTTCATAATATAACAGTTTATTATTGACGTGACATGTTTAGGAGGAGTGGGGGTTTACTGAGGGATGAAAACTATAACCATATAATGTGTGTGTGTGTGTGTGTGTGTGTGTGTGTGTGTGTGTGTGTGTGTGTGTGCGTGCGTGCGTGCGTGCGTGCGTTTGTGTGTGTGTGTGTGTGTGTGTGCGTGGCGTGTGCGTTATGCAATTAAACGTAAATAATCTATAATCTATGCAATAGAAACAATAACAAATTACAGACTGCCTTTATAAATATTAAAGAAACTTTAAAATATATCATTTTATAACTTGTTAGGCGTAGGTTTGTCTCATTTACGTCATTCATAACTACGTCCCTTAGCAACTTAATAATGACATTAAAAGTAAAGAAATGAATGTTCTCTCTTAATTCCGTCTTGAAAAGAATTACTCCCGCTTCCCTAATTCCTATTAAAACACTAATAAAACGATTTATAACTCTCTACGGCATTCAATGACCTGGATTCAGCTCAGAATCTTGTTAGTCTTTAGGAAAAAGGTATTTCAGAAATCATTTAATTTTGTATGCCCCACTCCAACCCCCCCCCCAACCATAAATAGATAAAAATTCTGTATTTAAGTATAAACTTTTTACAGTGGTTCCGAATTTAGATAAAATAAATAATTTGGCTATAATTAGTATATCAATAAACAATGAATTACCTTATAGTTAAAATTTCACGAGAGCCGAAGAGTTAAGAAAATGGCCGACCTAGCTTTTGGCGGGAAACTCACTCTCATCCGTTATCCGCCCCGATTTCATAAAATCGCAAATATCTCGGTTAATATGCAAGATAGTCAATAAATGTATATAACAATATTTATAGTAAATTTTATTTTCAATAAGATTGATTCTATGCAATTTTTCGATCGGACGTATAGTAACGGAAATATTTCAGATTTTAGAAAATCCTCCCCTCTAAACCCCCCCCCTCCTACTGCTTCGATTTCATCCATTAACGAACTTGATCTTTCTTTTTACATAAAACGACTAAATATCGAGTTTGGTAACGGTCAAACAAAAATTATATATATATATATACAGTTTTTAACGGACCTCATTTTCGTCATCTACTAGGTAGGATCGATGGACATTTGAAGAAAAATGTCGAAAATTCCGTCATGAGTACAACCTCAATAGCTGATTTCCCCTAAGGGAAATTTCCTAAAATAAAATAATAAAATAAAAAAAATATATAATGATAAGTCAATGAAATAAAAATTAAATGTGTAATAATTGACAAAATAAAGAGACAATTCGTCTAAATCATCAATTAATTCCGAAGGGACAATATTAATTATTAAAACTAAATAGATAAATAAAATATATAAATAATAATAATAATAAATGAAATATTTACAACTTGTGTAGGAAGTGATAAATCAATCAAACATTATGAAAGCTCGTACTTTAAGCGCATTAATAACAAATTTATAGGTATCAAAGGCCTTAGATTTGTCTTCTATTGTGAACAATTGCTTGAGCTGTATATATGGTGAGTCGGTAGAGTTAATGTGTTTGGAGATGAATGCATTTCTGATTTGGCTATACATAGGGCAGCGGATGAAGAAGTGCTGGAGTGTTTCCTCTTCAAATACAGATTGCAAAGGCTGCATAATTCCTCACAGATAAGCTTGTATGAACTGCCATTCCAATAAATTTTGAGAATCTTGTCCGAAGAAAGTCTGCACTGTGCTATGATTCTTGTAACGTGGATGTTGTTAATAAAAACGAGGTGCTTCTCCACATCGTAGTGTGCTTTGAACGATTGGTATTGCTGGGAAAATGAAGATTTAAGAACTCGCTGGATATCCAATGCTTCGCTGGATGCCAATTTTTCACTGTAACTCGTTAAGACAGTTAACAAGACAAGCCCCCCCCCCCCCAATCATTATCACACTTCAAGATATAAACCTGCAACATGTTGACGTACAGGCTTAAGAAATTTAGAAATACAAAACCAAAACAATAAATCAGACACGAGAAATTATGTGCTTCATTTAATTCCCCCTTAGAGGAAGTATGCTAAATATGCTTTCCTCATGACGAAATTTTCGAAAAATGTCTTCAAACGTCCATCTATTCTGTCTAGGAGATGACGAAGATGAGGTACGTTTAAATTTATACAACACTAGCGTTTTTTCCCATTTTAGCGTTTTTTTCATTGAACCAGTTTAAAATAGAAATTGTTTGTTTATACTTGGAAATATAAAGTATGGATGCACAAAATCATCCAGTCATATTCATTAGTAAAACAAATATCCCTTTCTGTTTTATCCAAGATATAACGAGTTAGTCGAATTTATTTCTTTGAATTGGGGTTGAGCGTAAATTAATTTATATATTAACGTTTTAGCAGATTTCCTTTAAAGGAAATCAGCTATTGCGGTCTTACTCATGACGCGATTTTCGAAATTTTTATTCAAATGTCCATCAATCCTACCCAGGAGATGACGAAAATGAGGTCCATTCAAAACTGTATATATCTTAATATATATAAATCTCCTGTCACAATGTTTGTCCGCGATGGACTCCTAAACTACTTAACCGATTTTAAATTAAATTGGCACACCGTGAGCAGTCTGGTCCAACTTGAGAGATAGGCTATATTAATTTTCTCTGAGACGAACAGGAGTGGGGGTTATAAGGGAGGCCTGAAATTAAAAGTCGTGATATTTCGTTTTCTATTGGTTTTTTCGCAAATATGCACATAACAAAAGTTGTTTATTTTGTTATTTAGAGTAACTTTTGTCATAAACACTTTCATCGTATTCCGAAGTTTAAATGAGTTATACGCTTATGACTATAGCGGGAGTCAACAATATTATTTGGGACAAAAGACCCAACCGAAATAAATAAAACTCGGTATGTGTATTAGCACTAACGCTTTCATTATAAGAAGCCATACCAACATTTGTAGGGACGGGCAGGAGTGGGGGTTTTAAGGGAAGCCAGAAATTAAAAATAGCGATATTTCGTTTCCTATTGGTTTATCGGCAAATATGAACATAACAAAAGTTGTTTATTTTGCTATTTAGAGTAACTTTAGTTATATACACTTTTTTCGTATACCGAATTATAAACGAGATATACGCTAAAAATTATAGCGGAAGTGAAAAATTTTATTTGGCACAAAAGACTCAACCGAACTAAATAAAACACTCAGTATGTGTATTAGCACTAAAGCCTTCCTTATAAAAAGCCATTCTATTTCTAGGGACAGGGAGGAGTGGGGGTTATAAGGGAGGCCTGAAATTAATAATAGTGATATTTCGTTTCCTATTGTAGTTTCGGCAAATATTTGCACATAACAAAAGTTGTTTATTTTGTTATTTAGAGAAATTTGCTCAAGAATTCTTTTCAATATGAACTACCAGGTACCTCACCTGGAAAAATTAATTCAAATGTATGTTAATATTTAGTCCTTAATAATTCAAATCTATGCATAATGCACAGGAAGCGGGAAATATGACAATATGGAGGACAGTGAAGTCTTACATAAAAAATTAATTTCATTATTAACAAATCCACAGAAACGACGGGTATTAACCCTAAGCACTGGGACGGGTAAATGCCAAAATATTGTGCAAAATAAAGCCTTGCCAAAAAAATACCATCAACATTCAGCCTCAAATGAATTCCCGAGCGAAGCCGGGTATCTGAGCTAGTGTATTATATATATTTGTCTGTTACCGCTCTAGCGGTCGCAATTTTTGTCTTATCGTTACCAAACTTGATATATAATCGTTTTATGCAAAAAGAAAAATCAAGTTCGTTAACGGCTGAAATCGGACCTGGGGTTAGAGGGGGAGAATTTCGAACATTCTTAATATCTCCGTTATTATGCGTCGGATCGAAAAATTGTACAAAACCAATCTTATTGAAAATGCCACGTTCTATAAATGTTGTTATGTACATTTTTCCATTATCTTGATTATTAACTGAGATATTTGCATGTTTTTTGTTTCCAGTATTCAGAAAAGCCTCACTCCTACTTATCTCATATTAACAATATTCTATTATGTTATGAAGCAGTTTATTTGAAGCTTAATACCAAATATTGTTCTTATTGAACTTTTAATTTTTGAGATAAATGCAAAAACGTAACGCACGTGGGAAATCTGCTTAGTTAACGCAGCCCCTGCGTGACGGACTTATATATATATATATATATATATATATATATATATATATATATCTATCTATATATATTTCTCTCCTTTCCTTCTTTTCCTTTTCTATGTTTTTTTGTAACTTAGATTTTTTATTTCATCCCCTCCCCCTCCTTCCTTCCCATTTTTTTTAATTTTTTTTGGGTAGGGGGGAGGTTCTCGGCCGTATGCCTTTAAACCTACGTACCAGTATCACAGAATCCAATTCAACCTATTAAGACAGAAATATGTTCAACCAAGCTATTGAATAAACACCAAGAAGAATTATAATGCTATTAGTAATTATACAAAACTAAAAATAAAAAATAATAAATAAATAAATTTTAAAAAAAACCTACATTTCTAATTAACTATTAAATGACAGCATTACAATTTAAAGCTCATAAAAAATAAAAAACATTAAAATAACAACAAAGTTAGAGATAAAAATTAAATCCATAAAAATGAACATTAAAATCACAACCTTTAAAATAACAACAAAGTTAGAGCTATAAAAATAAATATTACAGTTAAATCCATTAAAATAAACATCAAACTTAAAGCTTATTAAAATAACAACAAAGTTAGAACTATAAAAATAAATATTAAAATTAAATCCATTAAAATAAACATCAAACTTAAAGCTAATTAAAATAACAACAAAGTTAGAACTATAAAAATAAATATTAAAATTAAATCCATTAAAATAAACATCAAACTTAAAGCTTATTAAAATAACAACAAAGTTAGAACTATAAAAATAAATATTAAAATTAAATCCATTAAAATAAACATCAAACTTAAAGCTTATTAAAATAACAACAAAGTTAGAACTATAAAAATAAATATTAAAATTAAATCCATTAAAATAAACATCAAACTTAAAGCTTATTAAAATAACAACAAAGTTAGAACTATAAAAATAAATATTAAAATTAAATCCATTAAAATAAACATCAAACTTAAAGCTTATTAAAATAACAACAAAGTTAGAACTATAAAAATAAATATTAAAATTAAATCCATTAAAATAAACATTAGCATTAAGACTCTTACAATAAGATTAAAAGAAAAGAACCCTATATGTGGCTGGAAAGGCCTGTTAAATAGAGAAACCTTATTACCCTGTCAATGACCGCTCTACTGTTTGCTAGGGCGTCGCCGAGGTTCCTTGGAATACCGAAGTGGACCAGGATTCCTCTGTATTTCCTGCACTCTTCAAAAATGTGCCTGACTGAAAGGTTTTTGCAACACACTGCGCAACAGGGATATTGTCGTTCTTAATATCAAATAAATCTAATTTTCCGTCAAAATGAAACTTTTGTCTCATGGTATTCGGAGAAAAAATATGATAAAATTATGTTCCGGCGATCGGCTGTAATACCATAGAAGTACGTACGAAATATTGACCGAAGTCGAAAGCTATAAGAAAGTTTGTTACTCGTCTTTGTCGATTGAAATAAAAATGGTTTCCCGTGGGAATCCAAATTAATGAAATTCCAAACCCCAATCCTATGAATGGTAGAGGAAAATAGTATAATCCACTTTTACAAAATTCATTCCATAAATAATTATTATTACTTATTAACGTCCTCTTTTTGCTACTATGGCTAATTGGGACGGGTTATCTATAGGTTACCACCTTTTTCTTGCCATGGTGAGAATAAGGATTTTATTCAATGAGTTCGTCACTAGATAAATTCATATTGCTCAGGCGGGATTCGGACTCGCCACTCTAGGTTTACCATGTTACGTAGATTAAAGCCAACGCATTCATTCAAAAGCTAACCTGGGCCCCACAAATAAATATGAAACACAATTCATAATTTTTTATGAATATACATCAAATTTCATACTTAATCTGTTTGACGCATTAGTTATAGAGATTACAGAATCTAAATGTATTTAAAGTTAAGGATACCTCCCGTATAAGCAAGCAGTTCCCCTCAAGTAGGTTACGACTTACTAAATACATAATTAATATCCACATGATCAATTCCAAACTGATCTAGACGAGATATATGCAGGTTACTATACATTTCTAGGGCACTAGGAAATTCATTTCATGAATCCGCCCTCTATTTAATTAACTCACGAATGTTAAAGCAACCCCCAGTTTATATTTGAAATCTAAAATGGTCAGTTTCGATAATAGCAGCTATAATAGTTGGCATGGATCGAGCTTGTATAAGTCTCCCAAATGACAATAATAATAAATGTTATAGCTTGAAATTTAGGTGATATCCCTGAAGTAGTTTTTAGCAGATTTCCCTTGAGGGAAATCAGGCATTGAGGTTCTACTCATGACGCAATATTCGAAAAATTTCTTCAAATGTCCATAGATCCTACCTAGTCGATGACAAAGAAGTCCGTCACGCAGGGGCTGCGTTAAATAAGCAGATTTCCCACTTCCGTCACGTATTTGCATTTATCTCACGACGTAAAAGTTCAATGAGAACAATATTTGTTATTTAGGCTTAAAATACTGTGCTTCATAATATAACAGCATATTGTGGATACGACATAAGCAGGAGTGGGGGTTTACTGAAGGCCGAAAAGTAAAAAACGCAAATATCTCGGTTAATATTAAAGATAATGAAAACATGTACATAACAACGTTTATAGATCATTTAATTTGCAATAATATTTATTCTACACAATTTTTCGATTCGACGTATAGTAACAGAGATATTTCGAATTTTCAAAACTCCTCCCCTCCCCCTGGTCCGATTTTAGCTGTTAACGAACCTGGTCTTTCTTTATACATAAAACGACTCAGCAGTGTCTAGTGGTTTTTGGTATATTTTCGAGCGGACACATAATAACGGAAATATTTCGAGTTTTCAAAATATCCCCTCTTTGAACACCAGTTCCCCGGTCCGATTTCAGCAGTAAATGAACTTGATTTTTCTTTTTACTTAAAAAGCTATAAATATTATTCCGAAATTCCCATCCTCTAAACTTCCCCTCCAATGGTCAAGTTTCAGCCATTAACGAACTTAATTTTTAGTTTTACATAAACGTTTAAAATATAGAGTTCGGTAACGATCAGACAAAACCGCTAGAGCGCTAACTGACATACAGACAGCTGTGAACGGACCTCATTTTCGTCATCTCCTGGGTAGGATCGATGGACATTTGAGGAATTTATTCAAAAATCGCGTCATGAATACAACCTCAATAGCTGATTTCCCTAAAAGGAAATCTGCTGAAAATGAATACGTATGGTAATATTAAGTTGATATACAGTAATCCAATATGAACATCTCTGGAAACTATAAACAGAGTGGAGTCATTATTTGTTGACGTGAGGTGAGTAACTGTGTAGACAGTAATATCAAGGGAGCGACTTAAAAACAACGAGTGCTTTCAGAAACAACTCGATAAAAGAAAGACTGATAAGGGTTTATCGATAAAGAGATATGTGAGTTGCTTTTTTTTGAAAAAGGATTGCACAAGTCCATTTTTGATCAACAAATCCAAATAAAGTCCGTCACGCAGGGTCTGCGTAGACTAAGAAGATTTCCTACGGGAAGGTTTACGACAGATAAATCTACTGGTAACACCAACGTGAATGTTAGTGAATAAATACAAACTGTAAGAAGAAATTTTTCAGCCAATTTACAAGTAATAATATCTACAACGGAATCGTAAACAAACTGTTGAAGATATAGCATTATTTTAATGAATGAATTATAAACAGTTGATAATTTAATGAATAATTTAATGAATGAATTATAATAATATAATTATTCATTAAATTATAATAATAATGAATTATAATAATATAATTATTCATTAAATTATTCATTAAATTATAATGAATTATAATTTAATGAATGAATTATAAACAGTGAATAATTACAAACTGTAAGAAGAAAGTTTTCAGCCAATTTACAAGTAATAATATCTACAACGGAATCGTAAACAAACTGTTGAAGATATAGCATTATTTTAATGAATGAATTATAAACAGCTGTTTGTTTTACTAACAGCTGTTTGTTTTATAACAGCTGTTTGTTTTATTAACAGCTGTTTGTTAGTACTCAGTTCAATTGTTAAAAGCAAAAGGAATGTGTTCTGTGTTGTGTTATAGAATGGAGCTATTAAAAAGAAAGTTTTAAAGTGAACCCTTGTTTTTCGTTAAAATCTTATCACAAACAGGGCAGCCAACATCGCAGCGCTGAATAGATAGAATATAGACCAAACCAAAGAGAAGAGCAATTAATGACATATATCTTAATATAACAATAATTCTATTGAAAATTATTTATCTGTAAATTATAATAAATCAGAATAATCTCAATCAATCAAATTTTAGTAGTCTAAAAACTTAAGATGGAGGAGGGGGGGGGGGGGGATCACCAGAACATATTTGCATGTATCTCGTATAATAAATGTCTCTTGAAAACAATATTTGGTATTTAAGCTATGAATAATGTGGTTTATTATATAGCAGAATATTGCTTATGTAACATGAGTAGAAGTGAAGGTTTGCTGAAAGCTGAAAACTGAAAAATGCAAATATCTCGGTTAATATTCAAGATAGAGAATAAATGTATATAACAATATTTATAGAACATTTCATTTTCAATAAGATTGGTTTTATACAATTCTTCGATCCGACGTATAGTAACAGAGATAATTCGAATTTTCGAAGATCCCTCCCCCCTACTCTAAACCCTCCTCCCACTGGTCCAATTTCAGCCATTAATGAACTTGATCTATCTTTTTACATAAAATGATTAAATATGGAGTTTGTTAATGATAAAGTAATAATTGCGACCGCTAAAGCGGTATATATATATATATATATATATATATATATATATATAAAATTTTGAACGCACCTCATTTTCGTCATCTGCTAGGTAGAATCGATGGACATTTGAAGAAAAATATCAAAAATCATGAGTACGTTCTCTATAGCTGATTTCCCTTGAGGGAAATCTGCTAAAATCAGCGTGCTTATAAAGTCTGTCACGCAGACTAAGCAGATTTCCACGTGCGGGTATGAAATGCTATTGATCTCTTCTCAGCATATACTTTCATTGGAAGAGGAATGTATTGGCGAGGTGGAATCATTAGTGTGTCATAAAAGCCGGTGGGAAATCTGCTTAGTTTACTCAGCCCCTGCGTGCTGGACTTCTTTCCTCTCCTCGCCTCTAGTGTCTCCATCACTGAATATATCTGTTCGTCCTCGCGGGAATCGAACCCGCTAATCTAGATTTGCCATGAATATTAAAAGACCAACGTCTTAACACTCGTCATTAAGCTGAGCCACAAGGAAAAATGTAATTACACGTCTATTATCGTTTGCATTATTTACCTTTCAATTAACTTTATTTGAATGTCCGCCACCCATGGACTGGGTTGACTAAGCAGATTTCTCAAAAACTCCGTCACGCAGGCGCTGCGTAAACTAAGCAGATTTCCCACGTGAAGTTTAGTAATAGATAAATATACATACTGGTAACACAATACCACCATGAATAAATACAAACGGAAATAAGAAATGTTTTATCCAATTTAAATAAACTGCCGACAGGAAGCGTCGGGTTAGAAATGTAAACAAACGGGTCTGCCCGCCTCACACCGGAAAGAAAAACAATTACTGAAATATATCAGAATATAACATATTAATTTTATTGAGAACTATTTACTATATCTAGTACTGTACTAGAGACCTTAATAATGAGTCAGAATAATTGTTATCTCAATCAATCAAATTTTAGTAGTCCAAAACCTTAAGACGGGGGGGGGGGGATCACCAGAACATATTTGCATGTATCTTGTAAAATAAAGGTCTCTACAATACAAGTTTTGGTATTTAAACTTCGAATAATGTAATTTATTATGTAGCAGAGTATTGTTTATGTAACATGAGTAGAAGTGGCGGTTTGCTGATGGCTGAAAACTAAAAAATGCAAATATTTCGGTTAATATTCAAGATATTGAATAAACGTATATAACAATATTTATAGTAAATTTAATTTGCAATAAGATTGATTCTATACAATTTTTCGATCCGACGTATAGTAACGGAGATATTTCGAATTTCCGAAAATCCTCCTCTCTAAACCCCCCTCCCCCTGGACCGATTTCAACCGTTAACGAACTTGATCTTTCTTTTTACATAAAACGACTAAATATCGAGTTTGGTAACGATTAAACAATAATTGCGACCGCTAGAGCGGTAACAGACAAATATATATATATATATATATATATATATATATATATATATATATATATATATATATATATATATATATATATATACAGTTTTGAACGGACCTCATTTTCGTCATTTCCTGGGTAGGATCGATGGACATTTGAAGACAAATTTCGAAAATCGCGTCGTGAGTACAACCTCAATAGCTGATTTCCCTCAAGGGAAATCTGCTAAAATTAAAACTTCAATGAGAACGATATTTTATATTTAAGCATCAAATAACGTGCTTCAAGATAAAACAGCTTATTGTTAATATGGCATGTGTATGAGTATGGGATTTCGAAAATTCGAAATATCTCCGTTACTATGGATCGAAAAGTTTTAAAGAAGCAATCTTATTGAAAATGTAATTCTCGATAAATGTTGTAATGTACGTTTTTGCTCTATCTTGATTACTCACCGAGAGTTTTGCATTTTTTAGTTTTCGGTCTTCAGTAAACCCCCCCCCCTCATACTCGTGTCTATAAGGTGTTTATATTATGAGGCACATTATTTGAAGCCAAAATACAAAATATTGTTCTCATTGAACGTTTACTATTCGAGACAAGTGCAAATACGTGGCACAAGTGGGAAATCTGCTCAATTTACGCGGCTCCTGCGTGACTGACTTTTGTTTCCTTGATGTAAATTTAAAGATTTTTTTTTTTGAAATTGTGTCTTCAGTACGACATTAATAGTTAATTACCCTTTAGAGATATCCGGTAAAATAGATTTAAGGATATCACTACTATCTTTCGCATTATTTGTTTAAAATAAATTTATTAGACATCCGTGTTCATGAAAAACTGTACAGCTTATCTGTCTGAGGGGTGAGCTTTCAATAATGTATTTAATTCAACATTGGCCTAACTGTAAAAAGGTTTCCCTTCCCGCCATTTTGGCCACGTGAATGCGGAAAATGCTTGATCTACAATGTAGATGCAGACATTGTGTGGCTTCACCTCGCCAAGCCACATGGCTGTAACTGTCCAGTTCTATTTAGTATTCATGTTTACTCTTAACTATGCAATAACTACGCATAACCCCAACAAATCCTTAAATACTAAAATAAATAATACAAATAGTTCAATTCATATAAAAAAATCCAAAAAAAAACTGTAAAGTACTACAAAAATTATTTCATTAATTTACATTCTAAATTGAGTATTGTTTTGAGTGATAAAACATGTATACATCTTAGTTATATATAAAAACTCCATATTGCAGGGAGTGCGTAAACTAAGCTGATTTTCTACGTGCTAGTACCACACACCACTGATCTTATCTCACAATATATTCTCTATTTCTATGTCAATATTCGATGAGATGGAGTTATGGTTTACTGAAGGCTGAAAACAAGAAACAATGTATAACACGGTTAGAATTTAAGTAAGGAGAAATTGAATTGAACAACAATTTTAGAGCACCGAAATATTGAGCTTTCGAATGCCCCCCCACCCTAACCACCTCCCCCTTCCCAAGTCCGAGTTCAACCATTAACTAATATAATCTTTAGTGTTGAATATCGAGTATTGTATAGATGAAATATACATTTTAGCAGATTTCCCTTAAGGAAAATCAGCTATTGAGGTCGTACTCATGACGCGATTTTCAAAAATGTATTAAAATGTCCATCGATCCTATCCAGGAGATGACGAAAATGAGGTCTGTTCAAAATTATATATATATATATATATATATATATATATATATATATATATATATATATATTCGTCTGTTAACACTCTAGCGGTCCACCAAAGTTCCAAAAGAACCAAAGTTCATATTTAATCGTTTTATGTAAAAAGGAAGATCAATTTCGTTAATGGCTGAAATCGGACCAGTGGGAGGGGGGTTTAGAGGGGGATTTTTGAAAATTTGAAATATCTCCGTTATTATGCGTCGGATCGAACGATTTTATAGAATCAATCTTATTGTAAATTAAATTTACTATAAATATTGTTCTTTACACTTATTCTTTATCTTGAATATTAACCGAGATATTTGCATTTGTATTGTGTGAGTGGTCGGCTACGTTCGGGACTTTCCGACGAGAGCTAGTGCGGTCGTTTCTGTAACTGTTCGTCCCTCGTGAATAGGTTTAGAGATTCCTTACTACTACTGCTTTATTAGGCAGATTTCTCTATTGTAAAACATCACGTGGGAAATCTGCTTAGTTTACGCAGCCCCTGCGTGACGGACTTTTATATTTTGTGTTCTGTGTTCCTTTTCTGGTTTTTGTTCCTTTTGCGTTTTGTGTTCGTTATCTGTTTTGTTTTCTTTTTGTGTTTCGTGTTCCATTTCTGTTTTGTTGAATTTTGTTAATTTTTTCGTATTGTTTTGTTTTTTAAGTTACGAATGTTTTTGTTTAGAGCAACATCGCCGAAGCTGGGAAGCTCCAATAAATAAATAAAAAGATAGACACACACCTCACTTTCATCATCTCCAGGTTAGGATGGACGGGCATTTAAGGAAATGTTTCGAAAACCGCGTCATGAGTACGATTTCAATAGCTGATTTCCCTTATGGGAAATCTGCAAAAATGGTGAAAATATGGATATAACTGCACTTAAAGAAATTTTAATATGCTTTCTGCAATGTCCGTCGTTCATAACTAGTAGTAAGATAAAGATATAGTTCGACTAAAGGGATATCTGCTAATTATACACAAATGTGTGTAAGCAATCGAAAATTTATATCCGAATTTAAAGTCTGGAACACATACTTTCTGTTAGTATATATATAGAAAGACGCGTGAAATGACAGAGCGTTACATCACTTAACATTGAGAGTAATGACCCCCACGCTTTGTTTGACAAAAAGTTAGCACTCTCTGGTTCCAAGGAGGTACACCGGATATATATATTGTATACATTTCACAGGGGGATTTCTGTGATGTCTCATCTTCAGGGAATGGATGACGAGTTTCCCTCTTGAGACAGATCAAACAATGATGCGTTCTCACGTTTTTACTAAAAACTTTCATCCTTTATATCAATGAGGTTTGTCCGGTTTGCATTGAGCGTCACTAAGCATTTGAAATGATTAACGCCCATTATGAAATCGGACAGTCAGAGGCTAACTGAGCAGATTTCCCAAGTGCTGGTATGACACACTTTTCATCTCTTCTCACCTTATATTTCCCAGTTCTTTGTATAAGACCGAAGAGTAGTAGCGAGAGTAAGCTAAAATCTAAAACAATTACAAAGGCTGAATAACTCGCTAAATATACGAGGTACGATAAATTGTATAAAATAACAATTGTAGAACACCAATGGTTTAACAAGGTTGGCTCTATAACATTTTAGCAGATTTCCCTTAGGATGACTCATGATGGGATTTTCGAAAAATTGATTCAAATGTCCATCAATCCTACCCAGAAGATGACGAAAATGAGGTCCGTTGTAATTGTGTGTGTGAATATGTATATATATATATATATATATATATATATATATATATACATTTATATATTTAGGGTTTGTTTGCTGAAGCTAGAAACAAAAAAGGCTGTCACACAGGGGTTGCAGATATCCCAAGTGAAGGCTTATAATAGATAAATCTACATACACGTAACACTTCCGTGAATATTAAAAGCATAAATACAAACGGTAATGAGAAATGATTCAGTCGATTTACATTTTATTAATCTCCGCAACGGAAAGCGTCTAAATTGTAAACAAACGAGCCAGCCAACCTCCCAGAGCTGAATAGATAGATAGAAATATTCTAGACCGGAAAGAAAACCCATTACTGAAATATATCTGAATATAATAATGTATATTAATTTTATTGAAAACTATTGACAATCACAATAGCGCTGTAATTTATAATGAATCAGAATAATATTTATATCAATCACTCAAATTCTAGTAATCCAAGAACAAAAAGTGGGGGGGGGGTGTTAACAAAATGTACTTGCATATATCTCACAAAGTATAAGTTTAATGAAAACAATATTTGTTATTTAACCTCGGAATGAAGTGGTTCATGATATAACAGTTTAATATGAATATGACATTAGTGGGAACGAGGGTCAACTGAAAGCCGGGAACTATAATATCTAAATATCTTGGTTAATATTCATATTACAGAAAATATGCATAGAACACCATTTATAGACAATTAATTTTTCAGTAAGTTTGATTCCATGCAATTTTTCCATCTGACATAAAGTAAAGGAAATATTTCGAATTTTCGAGATTCCCCAGTCTAAACCCCCACTCCCGCATGTCCGATTTCAGCCATTAACGAACTTGATCTTTCTTTTCACATTAAACGACTAAATATCAAGTTTGGTAGCGATCAAACTAAAATTGAGACCGCTAGAGCGTTAACAGGCACACACACACACACACACATACGAGTATATATATATATATATATTCTTTCTTTTTTTATTTTTTTTGAACGGACCTCATTTTCCTCACTTGGTTAGGATCGATGGACATTTGAAGTAATTTTTCGAAAATCCCATCAAGAGAACGTCTTCAATAGCTAACTTCCCTTAAGGAAAATCTGCTAAAATGTAAAATTCTCTCTTAAAAATCGAGACAGCGAAAAGGTGTATATAATGAATTTTATTGTTACTGCTCTATTTTTCGAATTTAATTTCGACCCCCCCCCCTTCCTCCCACCTTCCAGCCCGATTTATAACTACACTGCTCAAAAATGAATAGGGATATTGGTTATTTTTTCTTATCCTATTAATTTTAATTAAATCGATTTTAATTAAATTTCTTTTTTATGGGGGAAAAAAGACAATAATTTCTAATAAATATTAATGATATTTATAATAAAAATTAAAAAAAATATGCTAGGCCCCATACATACCACAAAACAGCCAATATCCCTATTCATTTTTGAGCAGTTTATATCAAACATGACCTATAGTTTTACGTGAAGCTTATCGAATATCGAGTTTAGTAACAATCCAATTTCAGTTATGACTACTTAGGCGTTACGTTATATAACTGGAATATGTATTGACGACGTAAACTAAAAACGTATCCCCTATTTCATTGTTAGTAATAGTCCTACGTCAACAAGTCTTGACATTTAATCTGGTCACGAGATGTTTGTGAGATAATAGCTCAAATCAGCTGAATATGCAGATCTACAAAGGACTCGGAAAACGGAGAGAAATGGAGAGGAACGGAAATTATTTCAGTAATGGCATTGATATTATAATACTTTTCAATGAAATATATTACAGAGATATTTACGATCTGATTGTAACCAACGAGTAGACAGGATCCATGGATATTTAAAGATGAAATTTACGTCATGAGTGCAATCGATCAAATATCAAATAAAATGTTGTTGTATGTTAATATATATATATATATATATATATATATATATATATATACACATTTATAAAAGAATGTTGTTTGAACCGTAAAGTCAGAAAATTAAAACTATTTCTTCAGATAGCCATTTATTTTATCCCCCACGCGTTTCGAATGTAACCACTCCTGCTCGGGGATTATTTAGCCATCACTAAAAGTTAAAAATAATCCTTATATTATACTTTATGGAATCTATATATATATATATAAATGTTTGTCTGTATGTCCTTTATAGAATCGTAAACGACTTAAATGAATTTTATGAAACTTGGTATGCATATTACTACTAACCCAACTTAGGTTTTGGTAAGGATCAAACAAAAATTGCGACCGCTAGAGCGGTAACAGACAAATATATAGATAGATATATATATATATATATATATATATATATATATATATATATATATATATATATATATACACACATACACAGTTCTGAACGGACCTCATTTTCGTCATCTACTAGGTAGGATCGATGGACATTTGAAGAAAAATGTCGAAAATTCCGTCATGAGTACAACCTCAATAGCTGATTTCCCTCAAGGGAAATCTGCTAAAATACAGTCTTCTTTAAAGTTATAATTGGCTAAAATCTTTTTAGCACGTTTTTAAATCAATTGAGTGGGGCAACTATGGTGAAGCAATTGATTTAAAGACGTGCTTTTTCAGCCAATTATAGGTTCAAAGACGACTGTATTATATAATATATTTCATATAGTGTAATATAAGGATTAATTTAAACTGTTATTGATGGCTACATAACCCCTCGAGTTGGAGTAGTGACAGTGGAAACGGGATAAAATAAATGGCTATCTGAAGGAAGTAGTAGTTATATTAGCAGATTTCCCTTAAGGGAAATCAGCTATTGAGGTTGTACTCATGACGGAATTTTCGACATTTTTCTTCAAATGTCCATCGATCCTACCTAGTAGATGACGAAAATGAGGTCCGTTCAAAACTGTATATATATATATATATATATATATATATATATATATATATATATATATATTTGTCTGTTACCGCTCTAGCGGTCGCAATTTTTGTTTGATCGTTACCAAACTCGATATTTAGTCGTTTTATGTAAAAAGAAAGATCAAGTTCGTTAACGGTTGAAATCGGATCATTGGGAGGGGAGGATTTTCGAAAATTCAAAAAATTTCCGTTACTATACGTCGGATCGAAAAATTGTACAGAATTAATCTTATTACAAATTAAATTTACTATAAATATTGTTATATACATTTATTCTCTATCTTGAATATTAACCGAGATATTTGCATTTTTATTAAATCTGGCCGGCTAACGGACGAAGTGGCTTTCCCACCAAAAGCTAGTTCGGCCGTTTCATTAACTGCTCAGCTCTCGTGAAATTTCTCTATTGTAAAACTTCAAGTGGGAAATCTGCTTAGTTTTTACGCAGCACCTGCGTGATGGACTTTTTTCTGACCTTATGGCTCAACGAACATTCTTAAATAATAAATGGTCAGTATATAAATTTACTCTGTATGTGTGTGTGTCTATATATATAACAGACAAACACATACACAATTACTATTACACAAACCTGTTTATAGACATATAAAAATAATTATTTATACTTTCTACCTATGAGAGAGTTATTCCTCAAAGCATATACATATAATCATCAATATCTTCCGCTTTGAATGTTTAACATACTTGCATCTATAAAAATACTTGCATCTTGATAAATTTAACTTTGAGCATATGTATATAGACACAAATTTAAATTTATAAATGACCTTTTTAACTTCTAAATGATCAAAATGAAAAACTATCTTCGTCTCTCCGTGTTATGTAGGTAAATAATTGATTCCTTAAATGAATGTTTGGTTCTCAAGTTTTGTGAATAATTTATGGAAAAAGTATAGAAATTATTTTCCTTTTTAATGAAAATGTCAGGTTCGGCTTTTTTAAATTAGATAATATCTTGGAGACATACACATTTTAATATGAGGGTGCCCCAGACCAAATAGTTTTGGGATATGAAGAATGTTGTCTTTCTAAATAATGTTTTACTGACTTCTAGTTTCGTTCAACGAAGTGACATGTGTTAATGTAGTTCCAGTACACTGAAAGAAAGAAAATTAACGTGGATGATAAAATATATCGCTAATAATTTTCTCATGTTGTCTACTTATATGTTTTTTTTAAAAGCCCGATAACACATCTATTCTAAATTATTTGGCAATGTAACTCCAGTGTAGATTTTATGTCCGTGTCTGTAAATGCAATGATTATCAACTGTATTCGAATCGTTATAAGGAATAACAGCTGAAATATGCCATTGCCCCCTGAGTTGTGCAGCTAATAACCTGCGTTCGTACAAAGTTTACACATGGAAACGGCATTTCTCCACGTAGCGGAGGGTCGTGACATTTGTAGCGACCTATATTTGAGACTAGATATGGATTACAAGCTTTAATAACCGCGTGCCTCGATGATTGTAAACAAACGTCGGCTGCTAAGTAAGCTACCGTCCTTGCAATTTCTCTCGGGCTCCCCACTCCAGCTCGGCAATAGTCGGGCCCTGGGGTTCGGCTGTCCTCGGCTCCGACCGCAAAAGGAACAGGTTGAGTTGTGGGGTGAGGCCTCAAAGATGGCGAATGTTATGTTTTCGTGTCCGTGTTGTTTACGGTTTAAATTCAGCCCCGAGGAAATTGAGCAGCGGTACAGGAGCCAAGAAATAGACAAAATGATTGAAAAAGAGAAGCACAGTTTCAGGAGACAGGTGAAGCTCTTGCTGTTGGGCGCTGGCGAAAGTGGAAAGTCGACGTTTCTTAAACAAATGAGGATTATCCATGGTGTTAAATTTGAGCCGGAGTTAGTGAAGGAATATCAACAGGTTATTTATCAGAACATAGTGAAGGGTATGAAAGTGTTAGTGGACGCTAGGAATAAATTGGGCATCCCTTGGGAGCACCCGGCAAACAGTGAGAATGGCTCTTACATCCTTAGGTATGAAAACAGTATGACACTAGACACTAGGCTTTTCGTCCAATATTCGCCGACTTTACAGAACCTCTGGAAGGACTCTGGAATAAGGAGAGCGTTCGAGAGGAGGAGAGAGTTTCAGCTGAGTGATTCGGTTCAGTATTTCTTGGATAATATCGAAAGGATATCTCGAGTCGTAAGTACCTTTGACATGTACAGGTTATCTCGCTATCTAGATCTCTCTTTTACACTTACTTGACAAGTTCTTTATAGACCTTTTAAATTTCTCCCCCCTTCATTTTCCTTGAGTGCTTAATCAGTTATTAGAGGCTTTTTATCATTATAATTCTTTATCTATTATGACAAACATCTCGTTTTAAATATTCAATGTTTACATCATTTGTTGATAATGACCACGTAAAAAAATTAAAATAGTCATCGAAAATTTTGTTTCTTCTAGTAGGAATGCAATCTTCACTGTGGCATTTCACTTTCATTTATGTGCTGAACTGCCCTGTAGGCATGCATTAATTACATATGGGTGTGTCTTACATAAAAGACTGGTCTATTAGCTCTATTATCCAATAGACCCAATACAATTCTCAATCTGCCCTTGAATGCTTGCAAATTATATTTAATTTTTCTGATTTGATTTACTAAATCTGTTTTAAAAATATATTGACTTATTTCAGGACTACATTCCTACAAATAAAGACATTCTTCATGCTCGAAAAGCTACAAAAGGAATTTCAGAATTCACCATCCCGATAAATAATATTCCCTTCAGATTTGTTGATGTTGGTGGTCAGAGGTCTCAAAGGCAGAAATGGTTCCAATGTTTTGACTCTGTAACATCGATTCTCTTTTTAGTTTCGTCATCTGAATTTGACCAAGTTCTTGTTGAAGACAGGTACTTTATTTGATTCATTGCATGAAAATAATTGACATTTATTTTATTATTGTAAGTTAACAATTTATGTGTGCCACTTTAAAACTTGTGTGTTAGAATTTATAATTTACTAAGATTTCTTATTCTTTTTCTTTTGTTAAAAGATCAAAACTTATAACAATATTCGTGTACAGATATATCAATGGTGTTCTGTAGAAAGGACACTTTAATTTATCGTGTTCTTATTTTTAAACTTAGACCTCTATAAGGCATTTGATTTTTGTGTCATTGGAAGTTGTTGAATGATCATATACAGTTTTTTAAGTGTAAAGTGCAGCAAGTTCTTACACCGTAGTTAGAATTATATAAAGATGTGCTCCAAAATGCAGGTTGGCCTCTTTTGTGCAACAACATCCTATGCCACACTAAATCTTTCATTTTTTTATATACACTGGAGGTTCTAGCCGAAGGGAATTAGTCATTTGTAAATGTGTTCATTCTAAATCTAAAAAGAATACCCTCATGTTATTGTTAGCATTGATATTTTTATTGATAGTGTTGATAAAATATCCCATAGCAAAAACGTAAAATGATACTGTGCTTCTCTGATTTATCTCAGAATAGTGTCAATGATCTTAGGAATTTTTAATTGTTATTCAAAGACAAGGGATCAACATGCTCAGTTGATAGTTTATCAGAAATGCTTCTAAACCTAAACTCCTACATGTTTTTTCCCCCTTTCATTTCCAGGAAAAGAATCATTCCAAATTGCTTACTACTTGTAACTCATTCCTAATGTTTTCCTCATGAATGTTTACCATTTCTAATATCATGTTATTTTTTACATTAAATACTAAGCAGTTTTATGTTCTTTCAGTTACGTTATTTTCTATGAATCAAATTGAAGAACTACTTTTACAATCATATTATAATTGAAAACTTCTACTTTATATATATATATATAAGCAACAGTACTGTCTTCACATTAGTTAGAATGTTAGCTAATCTAGACAAGGCAAAACAGTTTTTAGAATAATCTATTGATAGAGTCTTGGTCTGAAACGAATGACAAATATTTTGACCAAGTAGCCATGAGGCTTATATTCAAAATTATTGCTAGAGTCAAACATTACCTACCGTATTGTGATGGTAGCACATTCCTCAGATTGGTACTTCTTATTAAAGTACTACTCAATTCTATCACAATTCTGAGTTAGTAAAGGGCAGATACGAGCCTAACCCCCGTAACCAGTTTACCAACAATTGTGTGTGAGATTCTTGCCACACTCGTTCCAGTGATAGTATCCTTTATTGGTTACTAATTTATAATTAGTTGAGGGGACTCATGTTACCTGTGTGAGTTAAGGTGCTGGTCTTTATAAACCTGGTAAACCTAGAATCGTAGGTTTGATTCCCACCTGGCTAATAGGAATTTATTTATTGGCAAACTCATTAAATAAAATTCTTAGTCCCACCCTGGTTAGAAAAGGGTGTTAACCTGTCCCAATAAGCCATAATTATATAAAGTGTACATAAATAAATAAAATAATTTGTTAAAGCATGTTAAAACTTTTCTTCTCTTTACTTGAGGATCCAAGCATTTGTCATATTTGTGATTGATTAGAATTACACTCAATGAATTTTGATTTGTTGCAAACAAATTCTTGACAAAATAAATTCTTTAGTATTTTAAAAACATTTAATCTTCACATCAACCTTGGTCAGACAGACTTAGTCTTCCTTAAATCTGGATTAATTTGTTACATACCCAAGAAGAAGAAAAAAATTAATCGTTGAATGATCAAAAAGTTTATTAAAAGTCCTGTAAGATAAACTAACAATTTCTATCCGTTGCTGCTAATGAAAATCAACAAATTTTTAATGCAAAGGTAAAACACAATTACTTGTGTTTTTTTTTTGTTTTTTGTACTTTACAAATAAAGTAATAAAAATGTTTGTATCCCATTAAATTTGTTCACTGAATGGAAAGTGTTATAGTCAGAGAAATAGGGGTCATCCACCAGTTTTGATCGTGTCTTGTGGCTTTCAGCAAGGCTTTTCCAATTACTAATTTCCATCCTTTGCAAGCCCTCCTCCTGACGACTTTTTGGCCAGTCGATGGATTTCATTCTTTCAACATCCCCCACCTTCTGCTGAACTTATATCCATTCCTCTTGGCATTTTGAACTGTGTGAATTCAGGTGGGAAAGCATCAAGTTACAACTCACCACCAAGAATGCCCTTGGCCCTTCATGGGCTGTTGAACCAAAGATTTTCATCCTCAATATATCGATATTAGTTACTTACTGGTCCTCTCCACTCACATAGCAATTTATGAACTATAAAAATCATAAATGGACACCATGGCTTCCTTGTTCTCATATTAAATTTAATTTTAAAAAATGTTTGTTTGTACATCTTTTAAAATGATTTCACTTGAAATTGATATAAGATACCTGTTTCAATGCATCATATTGATCTCATAGAACATAATTTATAGATCTTTTCATGGCACAGAAAAATGGTCTTGTACAATTTTTTTCTCTAATATATCCTGGGAAATTTGAAAATTTGTACGTTCATTCCCTCTAACCCTATCCCTCCTTAGTCGATAGGGAAGATGTGCTACTAGGTGTTAGAACAATCCTATATATGAAATTTCCACATTCTTAGTACAGAAATAAATATATACATATGGATGTCACGTCAATCTAGTCAAAATGGGTTCAGTTAGGGTCAAAATGGATAATTCTGTTGAAACCGAAAATCTTCACAATTACAATACTCCCTTCACTTCGTACAAGAAAGTAAAATTCTTCACTCTCTGAAGAATATGTGTGTGGATCAGAAGATACATAAAAGAGTATAGTCACCATGGATTTAGGAATTGTATGACAGGGTGCGGTAGCATAACTTCCTTTTTTCATGGAAAAAGGAAGTTAAAACTGCCGTGCCCTATAGTACCTGAATGAAAAGGTCCTGCTATAGGCTGATACAATTAGTCTTCTTTGGTGGTTCATTTTATTTATGCCATAGAATTTTAAGATTACTGATATATTGTAGTTGTTGCATTCTGTAATTTTTGGCTTACCTCAAAATGTATTTGTAAAAAACATATCTTTATATTCCTCTAATATACTTGACTTTTATGGTCACTGAATGTTAACTATGTTTTACAGTTTGTGGCATTACATAGTATGCAATTTATGATGGTACTGTTTATTAAATTAAAGAACTTCTTTCACCTATAATATAAGAGAAGGCAAATTATTATGAAGGTTACTTTATGTCAGTTTAATTTGTCTGCCTACATTCACAGGTCTGTCTTAAAACTTTTGTAGTTTTGAATATTAGTAGCTGGTCTGCAACTTTAGATATAGCTCCTCAGTTAATTTATTTATTTTTTTTCTTAATTCTATAAACACAACCCTAGTAAATATATAAACTAGTAGTCCATTTTAATGTTAATTTTTATACTTCAAACATTTATTCACTACATGCACAAGTTAAAAGTAGTGTATGAAATACATCTAGCCTTTAATTTTCACATTTTATATCTATATTTATGAACTGTCCCCCCCCCCCCTTCTTCACACTCTTTTAAGCGAATTTCTCCTTCTCCATTTACTTTATCAGCTTATTTAAAAAGATTGCACTCTTAAAGCACCGACTGCTAAACCCAGAGGAAATTACCATTTACCTATCTTTAATTTCAGCTTTATCAGTAACAAATGATAATTATCCAATTGATCATGCATTTCGCAACATGTTCCACTAGTTATTGAGTTTAGATGTGTTGTTATGAGTTATACTTGGCTAATATATTTAAGATATTATTAATGAAAAGTAAAATTTATTAACTAGAATTAAGTGATAAAATGAATTTTATAGAATTTTACCACACGACTGGTACTGTTTGTTTTAAATTTGAGTATATTTATATAGTAACACTCGCAACCCATCGCTTTGAGGCAAACTTAGTATTTTGAAAGATGATTTCAAATAATTAATTAATGTTATAAACTGAATTTTCACTCCAAATTCTGGGGAAACTATATACATTCCTTCAAATTCAGTTGAGTCATCCCTTATCAGTGTCATATCTCGCTATCAGCTACCCTGTTGGTCCAAAACTTGTAAATATTGCAACTTTCTGTTGCAATAACGTGACCCTATATTCATCTTTACCTTATTGTAAAGGCTGATGGCCGTTCCATGAGAGGTAAGATCTCACGGACTTATGAAAGCAAAATTAATATTAGTTTTATTAGGATTAATTACAAAGTAAATGCAAATGGCACAAAATACAATATTAATAAAATTAATTTGATATCACTTGTAGGCAAAAGGTCCGAATTTATAGAAACACTATTTATTTTTCATTTACTTTATTAAAACTCTGCATGTTTGACATTCCTTATTTTAACGCCCCATCAGAAGAACAATATCCCTATTATTACATACATGTTTACAATCCATGTTAGTATTATAAATAATTCTCGGATTTCGTATCATCAAAATTTTAAACTAGTTTAACTATATATCAAAATTATGAAAACGTTCAAACATTTCATTTGAGGAAATTGAAAATTTGTGGAAGTTGTGACCAGTGTTATAAAGGGTAATTGGAGAAAATGAAATCTCCCTCTCTGATCATGCTTTTCCACAGAGACCCAAATTTAGCTTTGAAAATGTTGTGGTCATTGGCAAAGAAATAAATAAAACCGAGCTGAAAATAAAGGAGAATATACTATTTTTAAAAATAGTAAAAGAGTAGTAAATAAAAAGTATAAACAATAATGGAGATAATGCATTTGAATTATATATTTTTCAATAATTATCAACAAAGGATGAAGTCCGTTTTAAGTAAGTAATCCAAAATCATTATTTTGATTTAGCCAGAAATCTGGTTGAAATGTGACAAAGATCAGCTGATTAGTAAAGATCCTACCATCTTAATTTTTATCAGTTATAGAGTGACCCGAGAGGAGCCTGTTTGATGATGAAGTAACATTTCCGTTTTTATTTATAATCTTCTGAAGAGGACCTAGTAAGGTGTGAAATATATAGAGTTTTAATAAAATAAATGCATAGTTCAAACACTGTTTAAGTGAAACCTGCATTTACATCAAACTTGCAACCTTATTTTCTTTCTTTTTTTCCCCTTATCCCTACCAAAAATAGCTATAATAGGAATACTATATTTTATCTTCACTATTTTGAACTTCTATTCGTTTTTGTTTTTTCTCATTTGCTAATTGACTTTATATTGCAGGAAGACCAACAGGCTGGAAGAATCAAAGAATATATTCGATACCATTGTAAACAACCAATTCTTTAGAGGAGTTTCAATAATCCTCTTTCTCAATAAGACAGACCTTCTTGCGGAGAAGCTAAAGTCCGGAGAGACGAGCATAAGGTGGTACTTCCCAGAGTTTAGCGGGGATGAGAGGAAACTTCAGGATGTACAAACCTTCCTTCTAGAATATTTCAGGTAGGGGCTTTTAGTGGTAAAATTGTGATAATTTCTTAAATGGGAATCTGTGCATATTCGAATATACAAATGAATTTAAAATGTATCATTTATTCCTACAGGGTTGAAAAACTCAGCAATTTCTTTCAGACTTGTATATTTGACCTAACTTGTTTTAATTACTAGACATTTCTGTCTGGGAGTGTTGATTCTATCATTTTCTCAGATGAATTCTTACTTTCAAGGAGTTATTTGCAGTAAAACTTTTGAAATGAAAAGTCTGGTGCCATTAGCAGAATTTTTCAACCTTCTATAAGACGAGTTCCACAACCACTGTCTCCTTCTTAGCAACACCTTTATTCATCAGTTATAAATACTTTTTTTCAGTTCTCGTAAAGAATCATGACATAATGTTTTCAAATTTGGGGTGTCTATTTTAGCTTCTTCATTAAGGTCATGTTAAATTAATTTTTTTGATGGAATTCATTTAAAATGATTTCATTTGAAAATAATACATGTTATCTACATTCAGATACATCACATCAAAAAATGTCATAGATATAATTTACAGTTCTTTTCATGATAAAAAAAATTTGTTTTTTTGATTTATATATATATATATATATATATATATATATATATATATATATATATATATATATAATAGGTATTAAGAAATTTGCAATTCTTTATTTCCATCCCTCTAATCCTCCCCTCCCCCTCTCCCTCCCTTTTAGTCAATTTTGATCAAAAGTGGTCGAGGTACAGAACTACAAGGTAGATCTTTCCTAAATATAAAATTTCCTTATTCTGAGACTAGCCAATCATAAATCTGAAAACTAAAAATTTGTGAGATTGTGATGTCCTTTACATTGTAAACAGAAGTAATATTATATATATATATATATATATATATATATATATATATATATATATATATCAAATAGTTTATTTATATTTCTGTAACCCCAGTGAATAAGTGGTTAAGTCGACCAGTGAGTAAGGGGGACTTAACCACTTATTCACTGGTACAACAGATTTAACTTGAAGTATCATAAAGCTCAAATATTTAGCCTCTACTTTTATAATAATTAAATAAAACTGATACAAGGGCACCAAAGTAGCTTAGAACACTTATTACACTAAAATATTAAATACTTTTTCATAAACAATTCTTGAAAATAGCATGTTACACCAAAATAAAATCATTCTACAAACAAAGAACATTAAGAAGTACTCTGGCAAGTATTTAACGAAGATACTAAAATAAAATGGTTACATTTTTATAATGGTTTAAATTATTTGTTCTTTTCTGTGCTGATTGGATCATGTTCAATACATTTTCTTGTTATTGTTGTCCAATTTACTTTCTCTAATTCATTGCTTTATTTTATTTCCTTACCTGGCAGGTTAACAAAAAAGAAACTATATCGGTTCTTGTCAAAAACTGAATTATGGGATGTTATGAATATTTATAAACAAATTCTGGAAGTTGTTATAATTTCATGAAAATTGGACGGGCATAATGGTCTTTTGAAATGACTTAACAATAGCTTCTTAATCTCATCCCTTCCATTGAATCATTGTTACTCTCTCAGTAAAATGTAAATAAGTTGTATTATTTTGAAAACTCTTAAGATGTAAAGCAACTTGTTCCCATTATCTATATCATTGCTATCTCAACAACTTATTTCATCCACATGTAGACTATTTCCTACTGTAACAGAATAAGGCAGGCGGCATTAAATTACAGACACTGAGCAATTTCAAATATTCTCTCTGTCTCTTCTCCCATTTCACATAAATCATCATAGTACATTTTTGGGGTAATGTGTTGGTCTTTGCAGCACTTCGTATTAGTGTAGATGATATTTGGTTTGTCATACAAATTCATTTGATTTATGTTCTATCTGCACTGCCTTTAACAACTCCTTTGTCATCCTTAGAAGCCTGTTTTATTTTTCCAAATCTAGGTCTCACTGTCATACATAATTGTTTGTTCAATATTCCAGTTACAACTCTGTGCCTTGAGCCCATGCTGTTGTCCCTGTTTCTCCCTGCCACGTACCTAAATATAATGATTAGCAAACATGAATTCCCCTTACTCAATAGAGCCAGCTTCTTGAGATTTTTATACTTTGTGTGTTATCTATACTTATTCTAAAACCTAGTTTTTGCTCAGCTCATATGAAGGTGTGTCATGTGCTTAGTGCACGGGACATGACCAAGGATTACATATTTCTTGAACTTTTAGAAGATATTAAAATCTGATGTTTTACTTCCTTTTGCCAAGTAAAGGAAGTATAATCACCAAAAATTTGGGTTTTCAGATTTCAAAAAGGAGTTATTCATTTTGCCCTCCTGCATCAAGATCAAGGCTAGTTTTGTGTGACATATCTCACATAGCTCAAAAACGACTAGCCTTAAATGTTGAAATTTCATATTTAGGAAACATGTGCTCTACTTTTAATTGAAATTGGCTAAGTGGGGGTGGTATAAAAGAGGGAAAAATAAGTAATTACAAATTTCTACATTCCTATTAAATATTTGTATGATAATTTAATTATTATCTGTTTGAACGAAAAATAATCTAATTTTGAAATGAAATCATTTTAAATGAAGTGCCACAAAAATTTTATAAGTGTTAATATAGGAGTACTAGGATGTCATGTGGTGTCTAAATCAGATTTTATTTTGTATATTAGTATTGAAAAAAAGAATTTTTCTGCTTGTGGCTTTAGGAAAATTTTGAAGACTCCATTTCTCTAATTTGGTAGTTTAGGCTAAAGAAGAATTTATAAGTATTGGGTGTTTGAATTAATTCATAACAAATGTTTTTCAAATCAATTTTAAATAAACTCTATTATACGGAGTGTCTCAAGTTCCTGTGATCCCTGAAGAATCTTTTCAGTCCATATCACCTCTTAACCTTTTCCAGTACTTCTTCAACAACCATAACTTTGCTATTCCCAATGGAATGCCATACTTTTTTATGACAGATTCTTGTAGAAAATAAAATTCTAAAACGAGTTTATATAGGTGAATTTTTCGATTTGACTCATCCTTTAGCCGTAAAATGCACAAATCATTATTTCAGAAACGGCACGTTTTATGGAAAAATACTGCGACATATTAGTTGTAGCCAACAAAATTATTTTTGAAACAAGTCTATGAGAAAAGGAATTGATTCTGGGGAGGAAGAGAATTTAAAACAAAATAACGCAAAAGCTTTCTTGAATGAATCCAAAACTTTCTTAAAATTAATTTATTTTAAGCTAATTACGTGTTAATTATTTGTAAAAGGAATAAATTTTTCCAACTGCATAGGTTAATGTAAAAAAACCGAAACCTGTTTTTCTTTGCGCTATAATACTTACAGCTAGTATTTACCAAAGTTTGAAAATGCATCCTTTCTCATTTACGCACTTCAAAAGACGGTTTTTTTTATTTTTTTTCTGAATCCATCACTTTTCCATTAGACTTGTTTCTAAGGTAATTTTTATGGCTACATATTTTATGTTGAAGCATTTTTCAATAAAACATGCCGTTTCTGAAATAAATATTTGTGCATTTTAAAGGATAAGTCAAATAGTAAAATCCACCGTTATAAACTCGTTTTAGAATTTAATTTTCTATAATAACCCGTCATAACTAGTAGGGCATTCCATTGGAAATTGCAAAGTTATGGTCGCTGGAAAAGGCTTTGAGGTTGAATTTGGACAGAAAATATTCTTCAAGTTTCACAATTATTGTACACCAATTCTCAGCCTTTTATTAATACAATAGGCGATTTTAAGGGGGATGTCGCAGGAACTTGGGACACTCTATATATATAAGCATTTGACATCAAGTAATAACCAATTCTTTATCTTGAGTTTTTTTGGCTGCCTTGTCTTGCAGCTCAAAATCACCACATTAAAACCGAGGAAACCACTTCTGACACATTTGCCCAGTTAGAGCCTGCTCTCTATAAACAACCACTATAATTCAGTGGCTTTTGGCAGAACTTTTCTTCATGTTAAAGTAATGAAGAAGAACTTCCCACAAAAACACTTTATCCGGTACCAAAATAGGCATATTTGATAAAGTAAAAAGACTAGTTATATATGTTTCAACTAAATTTATTTACACTAAACACAAAGCCTAATGACATTAGGATTCCGCAAAGAAGGAGTCGTGCCATCAATTGAAAAATCCCACTAGTAGCACCATCTATGAGAAAACGCTACCAACTAATTCAAGGACCCAACACTTCCTGATGCTTCCATTTACATTTTTTAGAATGATTGTGTTTGGCCTTATCACTAATAATATTTTAAACTGACATAATTTTTTATAATTTAAATAAAACATTACATAAAAACATAATTTCAGATCTGTGAAGCGAGAACCAAGAAAACCCCTATTCTACCATTTTACAACAGCTGTGGACACAGAAAATATAAAAGTCGTCTTCAATGCCGTTAAGGATACAATACTCCATAGGAATCTAGAGAGCCTCATGCTTCAATAAGTAATCTATAACATGCCTTTATTAGCTTTAATTTCAAGAATTGATATCTCATTTACACAGTGATATTATTATTATTTTTATAAATAACTATATATTGTATGTATGAAGTAGGATAATACTGTAAAATATTGCTTCATTTTTTTAGATTTTCTTATTTAACATGGGTTCAATTTTTTTTTCTTTTGTTTTTGTATTTAACATAATCAGAAACTTTATTGTACAATGACTGTATAATTCCTGTTATATGTATTATTTTTTTATGAATATGTATTATTTAAACTGAGAATATGTGTACTATTTTTTTCATTTGTTCTTTATTTGAGTTCATGTATAATGGAAAATAGGGACAATATACTAGTTATGTACATAACTGCTCAAACAAGCAAACATCATTTGCCAGTAATAATATATCTAAGTTTACTCATTTAATTATCAATGAAGTTCTCATACTCAAGAGGAAGTGTTTTAATCAAACAGCATACTCTAGTTGTCACACTAATCTCTTTTAGTTCAGTCTCATGTTAGTCCCCTACATTCTGAAGGTGCGAATTTAGACGTTGCATGTATAACTAACTGATAATGAATTCTCTGAGTAGTGCAACAATACCTAGTCAAACCATCAGTGTTCGTCGTACTTTATAAGTATGATTTATTTATTACCTTATAGATACATATTAAAAGGAAAATAGCAACTAATTACTTTCAGAAGTGTATTATACCACCATTGTCTCCTCTAATTTAATTCACTATATATCACAATTCCAAAGACACATATTTAAATAAAAAAAGTTTTATTATTTTGTACTGAAGAGGAAAATATATTAATACATTCCTCAAAAGGAGAAAAGGAGTGAACAAATTAAACAAAGTGATTCCTATTGTTTTATAATATTCAGAATCTCAAATATTGTTCCTCGGAAATAATGTCATTTAATTTAAATGTTGTAATGAGGAAAAATGAGCTCCTTGTTATTAATAACTGTGATTTCTATGTGATCAAATCATTCATCAATAATGTTGCAACAAAAAAGCAAAGTCAAATGAACGTTAGTGGCAGAGCAATCACATCACAAAACTGCCAGATGTCTTCCTTATAATTGCATTTTGGTGACAATAAGACTAATATTGTCCTTAATTTACTCACTAGTTAAAATTGTGTATGTTGTACATTGTAAATAAGATGCCTGCTCCAAAATGTTATTATAAATATGTGTAAATATTAATTTGTACATAAAATGAATGGAATAATGTTAAATAAAAGGTAATTGTACAAATGGGTGTATAATTTTCACCGTTTATATATAATTGTGAATGGACTTGTAAATTCACTATTTTTATTGTAAAAATTAAATCTGTGACTAATGTATTTTTCTAGTTTTTGTATTGACATTTGTTTAGCATATCTAAATTAAAATAAATATGCATGCATTTATGGTGTTTAATCGATTTGGGACCAAAATATTGAATTAGTTTCTTTCAGTTCTTGCATAATCAGATTCGAGTTTCAATTTTGGTTGATTTCAAATGTTCCCATGTCAAAGGAGAATGTTTTAGTTATTGAAATTTATAACGGTAAATAATTGTCTTCTCTTTTCTATTAATTATTATGTGGTATATATATTTACATCACAAACCATACTATGTGCATTAAGTTGTAAATATACTACGTAGTCAAATTTATTTGCTCAGCCAGATTTATTTTGAAGTCAGCCATAGGTGTATTTTCAAGGAATTTTGTGCATTTAAACTAGTGCCAATAACTTATTATTTATTGTAAAGTGTAATAATATTTTCTGTATAAATAATTGGTTTATAAATGTAAATGATTTATCATAAATCAATAACTTTCATTCTAAAAATGGAGAGTTGATATTTTCTATATTATCACCTAGTTAAGTATATTTTATTTGTTTATTCCATGAGATATTTTATTTTATACAAAATATATATGTATATTAATTTGTATTTTTGTTGATAATCCAACATGTATATCTAGTCATTGGATTTTTAAAATATTTTCTTTTAAAGGTTGTAATTTATTTGATACTTTCACAATGTAATGTTTGCTACACTTAATTAGTGCTCTCTAAATTATATATTTTTATTAATATTATTAATTGTATTTAATTTTTCCACTAAAATTTTGATTAGCAGTAATGTTATATTTAACTATTCCAAAGTCAGTGTTGATACTGATAACACTCAATGTCTTATAATTATTGTTTGTTTGATTACCTGACATGTCTTAATCTAATTATAAATATATATACTTCCATATAAGATCATAAAAATAGTACAACACAATAAATGAATTATCATATATTATGAGTCTTTATTTATAACCACCCTCTTTTTAATAAAACAAACTGCAAATTAAGATGTCCATTTAAGCAACTTCACCTAATGGGGATGGGTCAAGCGACACCGGTTGGGAAAGTTCAGGAATCTTCGTCTGGCTCCAGCTCTAGGCAATCTTTCGGACCTCTTCACCTGGCTAGTTAAGCTCGCTTCTCTTTTTTTTTTTTTTTAGTGTGTGTGTGTTAAGCCTTCACCCTATCATGTAGTAGGTCAGTTTCAGTCCCTTTAGACATTTTTTACAATTGTTTTTCCGAAGGACATTTATGCCCATGTCATGTCTCCCAGCTGAGAATCTGGTGGAGGACACGACATCAAGCATCATTTGAAGCCTTTGTTCAACTCACATTCTTCAAGGATTTGAAAAGTAAGTCTGTTCCAATGCTGTTCCTACTACTGATTGAAAACAACTACAAATTATAATTCTTGGCTTAACATTCACAAATGCTATTTGAAGAGTAGGATTTTTTTATGGCTATAATTTTTAAAGTAAAATTGTTTCATTAAGTTCACGATACATCTTTGCAAAATATTTTGGAAGCCTCTTCCTATTTTTTGTAATGTGACCTAAGTACTGTATTTTTACTTTGAAATATCCGCATTTTATAATTGCAGCCATTTAATTTAAAGGTTATTTGAAAAGACTATCAATTATTATTTTATAAAAACATATGATCAGAACATGTTTATTATTTATTTTTACTATATTTTGTTTAGTATTTTTATTTGATTTCCCTATTATCCATGACTCTATGTTCCATTCTGTTTTTGTTTTCATTTTGTTTTTTGTTTCTTTTCCATTACATTTCTGTTTTTTTTTTTTTTATATTTCTGTTTTGTGTTCCATTTCTATTTTTCGTGTTCAATTTCTGTTTAGTGATTTTATTTTCATTTAAATTTTTTTTTTTAATTTTATTTAACTTTTTTCTCTGAGCAATATCACCTAAACTGTAAAGCTCCAATAAATAAATAATAAAATAATGTTATTTACTTAAAATTGAGGTTTTGCTTCTCTCCATTGTCAGTAACTTAATTATTTATTTATGAACATCCAAATTTTGCAACTAAGGTTAATTGGAATGGAAGTTAGTTAGACCCTTTTCTAGCCAGGGTGGATTTTATTTAATGAATTCCGTCATTAAATAAATTCCTTTGCCCAGGCAAGAATCGAACTTGTGACTCTAGGTTAAGACCATGTGAGATTAAGGTCAACGCTTTAACTCACATGGCTTAAAAAAATCACAATTTAATTAATTTAGCTCTAGGTTTAGAATTATTAGTTTGTTTTTTTTTCTTTATTTAGATATGATATCATATACAACAGTACCCAACTTGTATTTTTTTACCTGAATCATAATTCAGGGAGTATGTGGATTAGGAATGATTTATTATTAATCACTAACCAGTGACAATGGTGCTGCCTGAAAGATGGCAAAAAGTCGTTGGTAAAAATGTACAATGCATTAGAGATTGAACAAATTTTATTAACAAATAAATTGGGGTGAGTGAGATATGTAAATGTTATTTTTACTTCCTTGAACCAAATAAAGGCAGTATTGTAATCATGAAGATTTTCGGTTATCCAACTTGTTATCATTCCATGAAATCATTTAATATGTTAGCGGCGAAGCTGTATGAGATATAATCATACCAGTTGGCTAGACGGATACAGAATGAACTGAAACAGCACTAACAGGTGTTGAAAGGGTCTTGGATGGCTGTCACTTAGGAAGTGAAATTGAACACTTTGACAGCCACCATCAACTTAACTAGCTTCCGTATGACATGTGTATGTATATGAGCATGCATCTTGTGTAACTCAAAAATGACTACCCTTAGAATGTTTGTTATATTTAGAGCTCTGGTGAGGTCTAGTTGTCCGCCTCCCCTATTTAGCAGATTTCAGTTAAGGGAAATCAGTTATTGAGGTTGTACTCATGATGTAATTTTTGAAAAATTTCATCAATTCTACCCAGATCACAAACAGAGACCCCTTCAAAATTTATAAAAATAAACCGTTCAAATATGTAGAATAAATATATAAAATCGATACATGTTTCATGGAAAACTAAAGAGCAAGTCTATTAACAGCTGAAATTCGACTGGAGACGATTTTAGAGGGCAGACAAATCGAAAATTCAAAAAACATTTGTTACTATGTAAATTATCTTTTTTATAAATGTTGTATTTTCCTTTATATTGTATATTAACCGAGATATTTGCATGTTTTTCATTTTCAGAAACAGCTCACTTTAAGTCATCGTATTTCAACAATAAACAAATGTACCATAAATCGTCTTATTCCAAGCTTGTATACGAAATATTATTTTGAACATATCTTCACATACATAGATGAGATACACGCAAATACGCTGTGTAATGAAATTATCGATTAAAATTTTATTTCTTCACACCGAAAATGTTGATTTAATCTATGATATTAATATTTAATTAATATATAGATTTAATTTTTAAATATATATAGATCAATGGCTGAAATTGGACCAGAAATAGGGTGGGGGGTTAGAGAGAGGGGGATTCCAAAAATCTCTGTTATTATGAAGGATGGAAAATTGCTATAGAGCCAATCTCGTTAAACTATTGATGCCCTACAATTGTTTTAGCAGATTTCCCTTAGGGGAAATCAGCTATTGAGGTCGATCCTTCCCAGGAGATAACGAAAATGAGGTCATTCAAAATTATATATATATTTATTTATTAACGCTTTAGTGGTCGCAATTCTTGTTTGATCGCTACCAAACTCGATATTTGAACATTTTATGTAAAAAGACAGATCAAGTTCGTTAATGGTTGAAATCGGACCAGTGGGAGGGGGGATTAAGAGGGGAGGATTTTCGAAATATCTCCGTTACTATACGTCGGATGGAAAAATTGTATAGAATCAATCTTATTGCAAATTAAATTTACTATAAATATTGTTATATACATTTGTTCTCTATCTTGAATATTAACCGAGCATTTTTATTAAATGTGGGCGGATAACGGACGAGAGTGAGTTTCCCGCCAAAAGCTAGTTCGGCCGTTTTCGTAACTGTTCGGCTCTGGTGAAATTTCTCTATTGTATAACTTCACGTGGGAAATCTGCTTAGTTTTCGCAGCTCCTGCGCGACGGACTTTTTCTATACATTTTTTAATAACCTGAAATTCGTACTTTCTCATTTACTGTCCCCAGTAAATTTCCTCCTCTATTCATCGGATTTTTTATATAGTATAAAGAATATATGGTGAGATCAGTAGTCTGCCACTCCAGCTTATAGGAAATCTGCTTTGTTTAGCAGATTTTTATCAGAATCAACTAGAGAGGGGTTAGGCTAGAGGGGCAGAAATAAATAAAAATCGATGCTTATCTGTTATTGGGAGGCCGCCTATTTAAAGACGATTATTAAATTATAATTAAAAGAAAAACACTTTATTATTTAGAATAACTCTTCTAGAATTTATAAATGACAAAATAGTTAACGAGAAGCCGCTCATTATTTACACATAAAATATTTATTGGTTCAGAACCGCTTATCGCTATAAGCTTGTCTCTATTGCTGTTCATACTTGAGTAGGTTATCTTGTCATTCTGTTTCTTTTTGTTGTCAGAAAATGAGTGATCGTATTTTAATTTGGGACTTGCCCAGAACAGAAGAAGATGCCGTTTATTTTCTTCAATCAAAAGGGTTGTTGCCCGTTACAAGACAATGCCAGAACGGACATGAAATGCGGTTATATTTCACGGAAGATAAACCATTCTGGCAGTGTAATATTAGGCAGTGCCGTAAAAAACTAGGCATTCGCACGGATACTTGGTTCGTTCGTAGCCGACTGCCTTTTGTTACCATACTACGTTTTATCTATTGTTGGTGTAATGAATTAAACTCTTTAAAATGGTGCGAAGAGCAGTTAGGGATGTGCTCTGAGACAACTGTCGACTGGAACAATTATATGAGGGAAGTTTGTGCTTTCGCCGTAGAGTCCCGAAATGAGGGTAAAATAGGAGGTGAAGCCCGGATTGTGGAAATTGACCTAAGCCTGTTCAGTAGGCGCAAATGCAATACGGGCGAAGTTGTGCCGGAACAGTGGATTTTAGGCGGGCTTTGTCGGGAGACGGGGGGCCGATTCTTGGTCGCAGTTCCCAACAGGAGTGCCGAAACACTATTTGAACATATTATTAAATTCGTCGAGCCTGGTTCTACGATAATTTCAGACTGCTGGAAGGGTTACGATGCCGAACAACTGCAAAAAGCGGGATTTCCGCAACTAGGAGTGGATCACAAATATAATTTCATCGACCCCGAAAAGGGGGCCCATATACACAACGTTGACCGGATGTGGGGTTTCGCCAAATGGCGTAGCAAAAGGCCTGCCAGGCAATACTTGGACACCTACCTTGCAGAGTTCATCTGGCGCAAGACCATCACTGAAGACAGCTTTATCCAGCTACTCGACGACATCGTCCTGTTTTGGGCTAACTCTAATTTATAATTACATTTTGCCATTCAAATAAATTCTATAAGAGTTAGGTATTTTAAATAATGATAATATACCAATTGGATACAAAATAATTGTACAGGATCATTTTTGTATATCATAAAAAGATCTATCATGTTCCCAAACAATTTTATGATACAATGTATTGGAATGAAGGAATTATATATTACTTTCAAATGAAATAATTTTAAAGGAAGTGATACAAAACATTTTATTTGATGAGTACAAGGAAGTCATATGATGGCCAAATCAGGTTTTTTTTTAATGAGTAACATGTAACCTGTGGCTGTCAGGGTTAATGGTAATAATTTTACTCAATAATTAATTATGCTAAAATAGAGTACAATAATAATTATATAGTTGCATCAAAAAAATCATGAACAATAATAACATCTTGTTTCATATGGTAAAATAATATGGTGCACCCCAACTACTATTTTATCGGCTTAGTAATGACTAAAACAAGAAAATTTATGCATTTTACACTGAAAGTTACTATTTACTTTCATGTAAATAGCAATTACATAATAATAACATAACATGATATAATAATTTTAATTCATGTTAGCCTCTTACTCACAATTTGTACATGTAAAGTTATTTACATCAAGATTTCAAGCTAAGTCTAATTTAAATTTTATCACATTCATTTTAAAAAGAGAATCAAAATGTTATTAAAACAAATAATACTTCGATAATATAAGAAATAATAAAAATAATGATGTATATATTCGGAAACCAGTACCATTTCAATAAAAATGGCAAAAGAGCTTTCTAATAGTGTTATCTTCTAATTAAATTGTTTATTTTTTCACAGTTAGTTTCTTAGGTATGGTCTAGCATAACATGATATAACAATTTTGATTCAAGTTAGCCTCTTACTCACAATGTGTATATGTAAAGTTATTTACATCAAGATTTCAAACTAAGTATAGTTTAAATTTTATCACACTCGTTTTAAAAGGAGGATCAAAATGTCAAAGTTTTGTTGTTATTAAAATAATATTGCATTGATAATATAAGAAATAATAAAAATAACGATGCATATATTCGGAAACCAGTATCATTTCAATAAAAAATGGCAAAAGAGCTTTCTAATAGTGTTATCTTCTAATTAAATTGTTTATGTTTTCACAGTTAGTTTCTAAGGTGTGTTATAACATAACATGATATAACAATTTTGATTCATGTTAGCCTCTCACTCACAATTTGTACATGTAAAGTTATTTACATCAAGATTTCAAACTAAGTATAGTTTAAATTTTATCGTATTCATTTTAAAAGGAGGATCAAAATGTCACAGTTTTGTTGTTATTAAAACTAATATTGCTTTGATAATATAAGAAATAATAAAAATAATGATGCATATATTCGGAAACCAGTACAATTTCACTAAAAATGGCAAAAGAGCTTTCTAATAGTGTTATCTTCTAATTAAATTGTTTATTTTTTCACAGTTAATTTCTTGGGTTAGGAAGTTAACATAAATATTGATTCATATTGACTGTTATTTTGAAAATACTGAAAAAACAAGTAACTTTGTACTAAGAAATACATGTACTACTAACTCATACACAATACTTTTTGATTCATTAGTATTACATTTTTAAAATCATTTCTTATGTTACTAGAATTTATTAATATAAAAATAGCTTAAATAAAACTTTTTGTCTTCAATCCGGATATGAAGTCATTATGAAGGGGAAAAATAGGCAATTACTATCTTTCCAAAATCCCTGGGTTAATCAACTCTTAACTCATTGAATACCGATCACGCAACAATTGTATCGACCTATGTTTCTCTGGGAGGTCAAGCGACTGTTGCCTGTCCAATTAGCCTTAAGCCCTTAGAGAACGTCTTAGCCTTAAGCCCTTAGAGAACATCTTCCCGGTCTGAAAAGAAAAAATGATTTGTAGAAACTAATTAGTTGTTTTAATTTCTGATGAAGCTAGGGTCAGGAGGGAGACTGTAAAGAAGCATGAAGCCCTCCAAGTCTGATTTTTACCAATTCTTCCACTGGTAAAATACACCTTTTTTTCTTGACGCTTTGTAACGGAAATTGTTATAGTTTTTGGTTTCCTACTGTTTTAAATTTTGGAATATCCTCTCTAAGTGGGAGTGATTTTAAATTGGAGCGCTCCATGCTTTTGGAAAATATTTATCAATTATATTCTTTTTACTTAAAACAAAATAGAAGAAAAATTAGGAATCCAACTATAAATTCTTCTAGTTACCTAGAGTATTATACAAGTTATGTTTATTTAAAAAAATACTATCATTATTCAGTCTCAAATGATTTTCTGAGCTATGTCTGAGCTAGTACAATTAAGTAATTACTGACTTATTTGTATTTTTTTTTTTTTTGGTTACAGTCTTTTGCAAACCCCAACTTCTATCTATCCAATTTTCATATCAGTAAGTATCTCAGCCAGTAAAACATTTTAAACAACTAACATTTTAATTCTCAATAACAGACTTCTCACAGCAGGAGAAATAGAGAATAAATGATGAGATGAGATCAACACCATATCATTTTGAATATATGGGAAATCTGCTTAGTTTGCACAGCACTTGCATGGCAGACTTTTATTTAGCAGTGCGATCACCAGGCATTGGGGCAATTCAAGTAGCTACTTCAATTAAGTATTAGTGGTCTGTAATAATAATAATAAACATACATTCAAAAATCCTGTTAAACTAGAATGATTTCCCACATTCTGATTTGATACTATCTATTCTCCATTTTTCTTGTAGTAAGAAGTCTATGTAAACTGGACTAGAAATTCAATGTATTTTTAGCAGCTCAGGCACTTTAAGTGAAAATCACAGGGGTTTACAACTGAAGACATAAAAATTGAAATATTTCGGTTAATATTCAAGAAAAAATTTACAGAAAAAATGAAGAAAACTAAATTTATAATGTGATTTTTTATGTAACATGTTTCGATCTTACTCACAATAACAGATATTTTCAATTTTGATTTTACACCTTCTCTAAAATCTCCTCTCCTTCTCCCTCTTTGCCCAATGATAACAATATGATGTATTTAAACTTGAGATTGGAGACTGTGATATAATGACTTATTGGTAATGTTAAATGAATATGATGGTATACCGAAGAGTGAAAACAAAAAATGCAAATATTTCAGAGTAAACTAAAACATGTAAAGAGCTGTTTGTAGAATTAAATTTTGAATAAGATTGGTTAGATAGCATTTTTAGATCTGATTTATAATAAGAGATATTTTGACGCTCACTTTTCACAAGCCTTTAAATTTTCTTACCGGGGCAGCAAGCTGGGATTTAACCAAACTTTGAGAAACTGAAGTCCCATCTGGATTTGTTAACTCCACACCAACTACTATTTCATCGTCTATTAACTTTACTGCATTAACAGTCATTTTGAAACAGTCTTCTCCATTTATTAATGGCTAAAAAAAAAGAAAATATATGAATTGACAATTACTATTTACTTTCAAATAATAACAAAATATAACAATTTTGATTCAAGATGGCCACATTCTCACAGTTCGTGCATGTAAAATTGTTTATTTGGCATATGTAAACAAGATTTCAAATTTACTTTAATAAATACAACTTAAATTTCATCTCATTAATTTTAAAAGGATGATTATATTGTTAGTTTTATTGTTATTAAAACTGATATTAATTTAATAATATTAGAAATAATAACAATAATTGTGCATTTACTTGAAAACCAATACTATTTTAAAACAAAATGGGGAAAAAAGCTTTCTAGCAGTGTTAGTCTAATCAAATTGTTTACTTTTTCACAGTTAGTTTCTTAGGTGTTTTACAATATACTAACTTAGGAAAACAGTAATAGGATTTAGGTGTTTTTTAGAAGGCCAACACTTAAACTGAACTTAAACCTTTAACCATGGCTAACCTCATCCCCAAATTTACATTAATTTTATTTAATTAATGTAATGATTAATGATACCTCACTTAAAATGAATCCTATACTTTTAAATGATATGTTCCTTATTATCATCCACTTTGTGCTACTGTGGCTCATTGGGACGGTTTATCTACAAGTTACCATCCTTTTCTAGCAAGAGCAGGATTAAGGATTTAATTAAATGAGTTTACGACTAAATAAGCTGCTATTGTACAGGTGGGAATCGAACACACCACTCTGGGTTTACCATTAAGACCAACACCTTAACTCACAAGGTTAACCTGAGCTCCATTCTGACAAATAATAATTACTATAATTTGTGTATTAGAGGAACCCAGTATTGGGAAACGAATAATATCTGGGTGTTTCTATGTATGTATCTAAACAGATCTTATGAAAGCAAACTTGTAATTTATAGTAATGAATTAAAACATTTATCTATATGAGATATCATTTATATTTTTTATTATTAGTGGTCATAATGAACCATCAAAAGATTTAATACTTCAAACATACTTACGTCATATACTGAACTATCCTTTGACCATCCTCCCTTAGTTGGCTTCACGTTACACATATAACAATGAAGGGCAAAGAGATGTATTTTTAGAATCTCTTGTGGCACAGAGTATAAATCACATATAGGAACAGTCTCACTGTTGCCATAATCAACAAAGAATACCTCAACTGCAACATAAAAGAATTAATATAAGATAAAATTGACAAAATGACTGCTGTCAATGAAAAAAGTGAAAATGTAGTTTCAGATAAATATTGAATAAACGTGATATGACCACTATAAGATTATGTTATTCTATTTAGAATATTCCTCTTAAGAGAAATCTCCTATTGAGATTGTACTCATTGTCCAATTTTTGAACAATTTCTTCGAATGAGCTGTCTGTTAGTAGTGGTTGCTAGTTTTGATTTTTTACTAATTTTAATATATGGGTTTCATGTAAAAATAAAGATCAAATACAACAATGGATCAAATCAGGATAGGGGGGGGGTTAGGGGGGACGAAGCCAAAAACTCAAAATATCTCTGTTTTTCTAAGTCAGATAAAAAAAAAAAAAATTCTGTATAACCGATCTTGTCGCAAATTTAATTGTCTATAAATCTTGATCTATAAACTTTTTCTCTACCTCAAATATTAACTGAGATATTTGGATTCTTTAATTTCCAGCCTTAAGTAAACCCCCACTTTTAGTCATCGTACATTAACAATATATCATCAAGTGTTCTACTCTAAGCTTAAGAACCTAATATTAATTAGTAAACAGAACTTTATTAGATATATGCAAATATATAGTGTGACTAGCTCAGATACCCGGCTTCGCCCGGGAATTGATTTGAGGCTGAATAGTGATGGTATTTTTTTGGCAAGGTTTTACTTTGCACAATATTTTGACATTTATCCGTCTCAGTGTTTAGGGTTAATACCCGTTGTTGGCATTTGTTAATAATAAAATTAATTTTTTATGTAAGTCTTCACTATCCTCCAAATTGTCATATTTCCCGTCTCCTGTGCATTATGCATAGATTTCAGCTATTAAGGACAAAATATTAACATTGATTTGAATTAATTTTTCCAGCTGAGGTACCTGATAGTTCAAGTAGGAATGAATTGTTGAGCATATCAATATTTCTACGCAAATTACTTGCTCCACGCATTGTTCCTGGAGAAATGTATATAAAAAAAGTTAATCTAAATAACAAAGTAAACAACTTTTGTTATGTGCATGTTTGTCGAAAAACAAATAGACAATGAAATATCGCGAATTTTTATTTCAGGCCTCCCTTATAACCCCCACTCCCGTTCTAACCTAAACATTTTAATATAGCTTATAACCATGGAAGAACTAATGCTAATTGACATAGCGAGTTTTTTAAGTTCGGTTTAATCGTTAGCGCCCAATGAAATAGTTGACTCCCGCTTTAGTTTATTGTATGTTTCTCCTTTATACTTTGTTAAAAGACAAAAATGATTATGACAAAAGTTACTCTAAATAACAAAATAAACAACTTTTGTTATGTTTATATTTGCCGAAAAACGAATAGCAAACGAAATACCGCTCAGGCCTCCCTTACAACCCCCACTCCTGCCCGTCCCTAGGAATGTTAGTATGGCTTGTTATAATGAAAGCGTTAGTGCCAATACACATACCGAGTTTTATTTATTTCGGTTGGGTCTTTTGTCCCAAATAAAATTGTTCACTTCCGCTATAGGTTTTAGCATATATCTCGTTTATAATTCGGTATACGAAAAAATTGTATATAACACAAGTTACTCTAAATAATAAAATAAACAACTTTTGTTATGTTCATATTTGCCGATAAACCAATAGGGAACGAAATATTGCTATTTTTAATTTCTGGCTTTCCTTATAACCCCCACTCCTGTTCATCTCAGAGGATATTAATATAGCCTAAAGTCTAAGTTGGGTTAGTAGTAATATACATACCAAGTTTCATAAAATTCGGTTCAGCCGTTTATGCGCGAAAAGGTAATAAACAAACAGACACCAAAGAGCAGTTATGGTGTCTATGACATGTGAAACGAAAAGTAATCGTGAAATTTCGCGAAAAAAATCAATGTACAGACAGAGGTTACAATTTTATATATATATATATATATATATATATATATATATATATATATATATATATATATATATATATATATAGATGATGTCAGTCATACTAATGTGGTCACATTCTTGGGTTGAAAATACCTTATCAATACCATATTCAATATTTTACTTTTTTTTTTCAGTCAGCACTAAAGATCAAAGGCTGAAATTTGACCAGGAATAAGGTATAGAACCAATCTTTATAACAATACTTAAATTCATTCATTCTATAGAATTCATAGTTCCATACATTTTTCTATAAATCAAATATTAAGCGAGTTACTCATACTTTTTTGTTTTCAGGTTTCAATACCTCCCCCCCTTTCTACTCATTTGATTTTTATTTAGAAATACAGAATATATTGTGAACTGAATATTAGTAGCATGTCATACGAGCAGCACGTTGGAAATATCTTAAGTTTACACAGCCTTTGCATGACACTTTTTTTAGTTTTACAAGCGGTTTATATAGTTTGGTAACGATAAACAAAAATTGTGACTGCTGGGGGTGTAACAGACCAGTGTGTGTGTGTGTGTATGTATATATGTGTATACATAATTTTCATCATCTAGGTAGGATTGGGATATTTGCGATCATTTTTTGAAAATCTGTCACGAGTGCAACCTCAATAGCTGATATACCTTACGGGAACTCTGCTAAAATGTATAGTTTTACAGTAGGCATGATGAGGTGGGAGGATCTCAGAACTGAAGAAAAATTTGCAAACACTAAGGATCCATAACTAAATAACCCAAATGACTTACGACACTGAGTGAGTATGATATATACCCTCCTTATGAAGACTATACATACCACTTAGAAGTTGACTGTACTGTCAACTGTCATTAAAATCCCTAATAATTTATTTTAAATATGCTTATATGGTATTAATATATATATTATTAATCAAGGCAATACTTCTTAATGTTTGGTTAATCCAAAAAAGCTAACAAAATTAGAATATGCATTAAAACTTTTCTATACTTTCCTTCTTTTTTTGAAATAATTTTTTTCACTGTTCCTCGGTAAAGGGTTTGGTCTTCAGAAAACTTTGCTATAACTGGTAGTCCTGGTGTTAAGAGTTCTTCTTTTACAGGTTTTAATCCCTAAAAAGAAGTTAACATAATTATAAGTCAAATTTTTATTATATCAATTCACAAAATATATCAAACTGATAATATCTCTCAATAACCATACGAAGATTAAATTAGTAATGTACTAGCTCAGATGCCCGGCTTCGCTCGGGAATTCATTTGAGGCTGAATGTTGATGGTATTTTTTTGGCAAGGCTTTATTTTGCACAATATTTTGACATTTACCCGTCCCAGTGTTTAGGGTTAATACCCGTCGTTTCTGTGGATTTGTTAATAATAAAATTAATTTTTTATGTAAGACTTCACTGTCCTCCATATTGTCATATTTCCCGCTTCCTGTGCATTATGCATAGATTTGAATTATTAAGGACTAAATATTAACATACATTTGAATTAATTTTTCCAGGTGAGGTACCTGGTAGTTCATATTGAAAAGAATTCTTGAGCAAATTTCTCTAAATAACAAAATAAACAACTTTTGTTATGTGCATATTTGCCGAAACTACAATAGGAAACGAAATGTCAATATTTTTAATTTAAGGTCTCCCTTATAACCCCCACTCCTGCCTGTCCCTAGAAATAGTATGGCTTTTTATAAGGAAGGCGTTAGTGCTAATACACATACTGAGTGTTTTATTTAGTTCGGTTGAGTCTTTTGTGCCAAATAAAATTTTTTACTTCCGCTATAATTTTTAGCGTATATCTCGTTTATAATTCGGTATACGAAAAAAGTGTATATAACAAAAGTTACTCTAAATAGCAAAATAAACAACTTTTGTTATGTTCATATTTGCCGATAAACCAATAGGAAACGAAATATCGCTATTTTTAATTTCTGGCTTCCCTTAAAACCTGAAATGAAAGCGTTAGTGCTAATACACATACCGAGTTTTATTTATTTCGGTTGGGTCTTTTGTCCCAAATAATATTGTTGACTCCCGCTATAGTCATAAGCGTATAACTCATTTAAACTTTGGAATACGATGAAAGTGTTTATGACAAAAGTTACTCTAAATAACAAAATAAACAACTTTTGTAATGTGCATATTTGCGAAAAAACCAATAGAAAACGAAATATCGCGGCTTTTAATTTCAGGTCTCCCTTATAACCCCCACTCCTGTTCATCTCAGAGAAAATTAATATAGCCTATCTCTCAAGTTGGACCAGACTGCTCACGGTGTGCCAATTTAATTTAAAATCGGTTAAGTTGTTTAGGAGTCCATCGCGGACAAACATCGTGACAGGAGATTTATATATATTAAGATATAACTAGGCTTACATTAATATATTTAAAAAATAAAATCTGCTTAACAGCTCGTTAAGTCACATCTTTGGTAGGATGTCAAGTACATATTCCTGTAATGGGTAGCATTACAAACCAGATCACCGCTTATTTGTTTGATTACTACTTCATTGCCTCAAAATGCTGAATAGATACTGCGGAACAGATAGAAATCCATCTTTAACAACCAGAGACTGCATTACTGAAATTAGAGTGTGAACCTGGGATTTGAACTAGAAATCTAGCATATAAGTCCGGCCATTACCACTGAACCTCCCCTCTACCTAGTCTTTACATTAGTATTCTCAAATCAATTTCTATGTTATATTTATTTATTTCAAAAACCTTGCAATCTTCAGATTTGCAAAAAAAAATTGAATATTAACTACAGTATTCATTGCCTTAATACAACTGCTTTAAAATGTTTTAATTCAACTAAAAGAAATTAAGTTTTTCTGCACAAATTCTATAATGAATTTTGTTCTGCATTTTCCAAACTTTAATTTGTATTCTATTTGTCCAGTTGCAGCCAAATGTTCGAATATTCTAAAATCAACAATTAATGTTTTTAAATGTACTAGGTTATTGTTAGCAAAACTACATTTTTTTCCACAAGCCAGGCATTTTTTTTTTTTTTTTGTGAGAGATAGACCAATAAGTTTCTTAATAATGGTCCAATATTTAATATGTCTAATTACGAAGGGATAATTTAGTGCTTATGTTAATCCAATCTTCATATTTTGATGGGAAGACATTTTTGTTTCATATAATTTATAAATATCATTATTATTTATTAACGTCCACTTTTTGCAACTAAGGTTAATTGGGGCGAGTTATCTACAGGTTACCACCCTTTTCTAGCCTCGGTGGGACAAAGGATGAATAACTGGTATTAAAAACCTACATTAGTCCTATTACCACCTTTTTCTTCTTGGGTATAATCACTCAATGATTGTATATGTGTTAACTTAGTTACATAGGTTATTACAATCTTCATATTGTGATAGTAATCAATTTCTATTTCAACCCGTCTATGACAGATAACACAGATGGCTATGTAATATATTCACATATTGCTCATTACTGCTTTAATATATTTACATATCAGTTATATACTATTTATAGTATTTCAATTTCTGGTGGACTGTTTCCTGTTCAACCAGCCACCATACTTCAACCTAGTGATAATTAAGCCTAATGCACTAACCTCATCAAGACCTGAGCCTTATTGCAAAAAGTGATGTTAATAAATACTAGCTCAGATACCCGGCTTCGGTCGGGAATTCATTTGAGGCTGAATGGTGATGGTATTTTTTTGGCAAGGCTTTACTTTGCACAATATTTTGACATTTACCCGTCCCAGTGTTTAGTGTAAATACTCGTCATTTCTGTGGATTTGTTAATAATAAAATTATTTTTTTATGTAAGACTTCACTGTCCTCCATATTGTCATATTTCCTATTTCCTGTGCATTATGCATAGATTTGAATTATTAAGCACAAAATATTAACATACATTTGAATTAATTTTTCCCAGTGACGTACCTGGTAGTTTTCTCTAAATAACAAAATAAACAACTTTTGTTATGTGCATATTTGCCGATACCCCAATATACGAAACAAAATTTCACTATTTTTAATTTCAGGCCTCCCTTATAACCCCCACTCCTGCCCGTCCCAAGAAATGTTAGTATGGCTGATTATAAGGAAGGCGTTAGTGCTAATACACATACCGAGTTTGGTTTAGATCGGTTGAGTTTTTTGTGCCAAATAATATTGTTCACTTCCACAGTAGTTTTTAACGTATAACTCATTTATACTTAGGTATTCGACAAAAGTGTATATAACAAAAGTTACTCCAAATAACAAAATAAACAGCTTTTGTTATGTGCATAATTACCGAAAATGCAATAGGAAACGAAATATCACTATTTTTAATTTCATGGCCTCCCTTATAACAGCCACTCCTGCCCGTCCCTAGAAATGTTAGTATGGTTTATTATAAGGAAGGCGTTAGTGCTAATACACATACCGAGTTCAGAGAATATTAACTCCTGTTCGTCTCAGAGAATATTAACATAGCCTAAAGTCTAAGTTGTGTTAGTAGTGATATACATACCAAGTTTCATAAAATTCGGTTCAGCCGTTTATGCGAGAAAAGGTAACAAACAAACAGACACAAAAGAAACAAAATGCAGTTATGGTGTCTATGACATGTGAAACGAAAAGTTGTCGTGAAATTTCGGGAAAAAAATCAATGTACAGACAGAGGTTACAATATATATATATATAGATATAATTTTTTTTTTTCCATCAAGACATGAAAATTAATTACATTTCCCTTCGTGTACTCATCTAGAACAAAGTCCAAATTTTAAATCTGATATTTCGTATCACCCAAGGTAATTAAATGTGTAAATAATAGTTGTGATTTGTCTATAAACCTAAGTAGGTCAATGTGTACACAAAATGTTAAAAGAGGCATGAGTATGGTGGTAGACAGTAATTTTAATAATAAATTTTGGATATAAGTCAAGACAAACCTTCTCGTAACTCCTAATAACACATTTCAGGTTATCCAACTCAGATTCACTGCCAGATTTTTGAACGAAAAAATAATGAGGATTTGACATGGAAGAAACGAACACTTGAAGTTGATCATTCACAGCAATGGTTGTGAGTGGATAATTCAGAGTATAATGCTGTTGGAAAAAAATGAATTAGTAATATTAAAAATAGATTTCTATTATGAAATTAAAAGTAAAATAATGTTTACAAAGCACACGCCACATGTATCTTTTGTTCTTCTCATCAATATACATGACTGAGCCTAATACATTGAGATTTAAGAATTCCAACATCTCAATTATTGGACTGAAGACCTCAAAACAGGTTAATATTTATCTTTCAAAGTGTAAGTGGTCAAACTAGTATTTACATAAATGTTTTAGTCAATTTATATGCACACACACACAAGCATATATTCTGTATAACTTAAAATTACATATTTACAATGTAGTGTGTGTGTGTGTCTATATATATATATATATATATATATATATATTAGTTCAAATGGTGAACATTCATTTAACAATGTTATAAGCTTATGTCTTTTATCATCTAATTTATGAGAGACTAAAGTAATGCATTGTTGGTACATAAATCCAGGCCACCTGGTTCTCTAAACTAGTACACTACTATGAGACAGGGTCGAGTATGTAAAAGAAATCAATATTCACATCAGTAAATAGCGTATATTTCAAGACTAGGAAAAAATAAATCTGTAAAGCACACATTACTCAAACTATTGTCAAATGAGATTACTTACGTTCTTCTTCTCCTTTATTTTTGGTTTCTTATCAGCACCTAGTATATCAAGAAAAACAAAAGTTAATCAAATAAACAATTTGATGGGAGAAATATAGTAAATATTGTTCCTCAGTTAAAAACAACAAAAGTCAAGCATGGAGGAGCTTTGTAATAAACAAGAGAAGAGGTCAAAAGACAAATACATAGTCCAAGACGCAGGAGCTGTTTAAATAGCGATTTTTCTGAGGTGCCTAGAATTTAAGGAGTATATTTCAGTTCACTCATTCAAATCATATTACTGCCTAGGATCCAAAACCATCCCGAAATAAAACATGACTACCTTGAGAATCTGGAGGAAATTAATAGAAAGTTAAATTAAAAAATAACCCTGTAATTATGTTAACAGCTAATTGAAAGGTATTGAGCAAAGTAGGTATAATAATGTGCTCTAGTACTCAGTAGTTATTAAAAAAGTTTTCCTTTGAAAAAAAAAATAAAATAAAACTATACAACAATAAAACCAAAAAATGGGCTTCATTATAATCACTTAAAAGTAATAAAATTTATTTTAGACTGCATAAATAATTACGTTAATTACATAAAATAAGAACCAAGCTCCCAGAATAGAAATTTTAATTCTTTTAACAACACACAGATATAAAAGCATTATATTTACAACACACTTGAAGGAATTTTTGTGAAATTTTGTAATGTGAGAAACCTCAACAGCTCCTTTTTCTAAAGGAAACCCCTTAAATCTAATCTCATTAACTGTTAGTCTTACAAAAAAGAATGCATAGAACTAAAACAGTGGTAAATGTAATTTGCAACAAGATTGGTTAGGATTAAAAATCAATAACCATAAAAAATGATTGTTTCCTAATTATTTAGTAACATGTCTACTTTTAGTCCAGTGTTCACCAACATCAGCGACACTTTATTTATTTGACAAGACTATAAGTTATATTTAATTATACTTAGGGGCTCGAGTTAGTCATGAGACTTAAGGAACTTGTCATAATAGACTCGGTAAACCTAAAATCATGGGTTGATTTGCCTTGTGAGCTGAAGATATTTATTTAGTGATTATAAATAGGGTATTATGTAACCTATGTAATGTAGGTAACCTTATGAACATTCATCTAGTAAAAAAAAAATATAACTAAAATAAAATATAAAACTAGAACTTAAGGGACACCAAGATAATTATGACGAATATATTAAAACTTGTTTTCCCCCTATGAATTAAAGCTGATTTATGTGCTTAGGGAATTGTACTTTTAAACTTTTCAGTCATATTTGCCTAAAGTAAAATAAAGGAAGAAAAATGTTGACATTGTTTGATTTAAAGAAAAAAACACGAAATAAAAATATCCAAATATGATTTTACCTTTCTTAGAAAGTTTGGAAGAAGGAGACAGAATGCTTGAATCTAACCTGAAAGAAAAATAAATAGAAATAATCTTAACATTGAAATATTTACAATATACTAATTCTTTAATAGCTATTGAGAGAAGCCACTCCAAAACTCTGGCCTTGGGTGGAGTTTTCTCCAACCTTCCTTTGTTTTTATTATTTCAGTTTGATACAGAAGACAATGGGAAACTATTGCATACCCTTTATGACCCTGTTCCTTTCATTCTCATGAAAATCAGGACTTTCTGTTCATGAGGACAATCATCAAATGTACGTAGATATAACACAATAGTCATAATAAAGAAAGAGAAAATAATAATATTAAAGCATTTCAACTAAATTTTGTATTACAAAGTATCCTGATAATTATTCCCATTGAATAATATATATAGAGGGGTGGCTCACAAGGAGAAGGGGTAGAAATGTAGCCTAACCAATAAATGCTGACTATATCTAAGATTAATAATAGAAAATATATACATTGTAATTTAAAATAAGAATTAGTACTTCAACAATTACTATTTGTATCTTTAATAAGTTCAGAAAATTAGCACTTTTTATATTTTCATCCCTCCTTCAAAACTAACCCCCTCTTTATACCCAATTTCAATCAAAAAAGGAGGTGCACAACTAAGCTTTACAATCCTAAATACAGAATTTCAACATTCCAGGACTATCTGGTTTTTGGGCTATGCGAGATATGTACACACATACATCTTGCAGAAACTAGTCAATATGGGTTCTGGGAGGGTCGAAACTGTTAATTCTGTTTAAATTTTGCAATATCAATGCTTCAAACAAGGAAGTAAAGCAGACTTTTGAAGCAGTCTGATAATTCATAAAAGAGGCCTTACCTGTCCACTTCACTTGGTGCTTCATTATTTTGGAAATTTGTTCGTTTCTGGCTAGTGTAGGTTGAATCTGAATTAAAATTATGATTGTTATTCAATTTTATATAGCTTTCATTTTTGCTATTTTGTAGAGTAGACTTTATGTAGTTGTTGTCTGTCAGCGATTTCTTATATTCATTGTTATTATTTGCATTGTAATATTCAAATTTAGGTAATTGTCCTCCATTCCGAGTGTATGAGCAAAACGTTTTCCAACTCAACAAATGAGTGCCATCTTCCTTTAGAGATATATTCTTGACTTCAATGCCTAATTTGTTTTTCGAACTAACAGAACCCCTGTTTTCTTGTTCCAAATTTCCTAAGCGCTCAATTCTATTCGACACAAACTCATTTGGTTTGTCTAATATTGAGCTACTAACAGAGGAACTACTTCTTCTGAAATTTTCATAGCTAGAGACTTCAGAAAGAGCATCTTCATCAATCTTTTGATCATTCTCACTCAAATTCCAGTCAAAGAATGGAATATCTTTTTTATTATTTCTATTAAATCTAGGGTACATTTCAAAGAAGTTAGAATTCTTGAAATCCATGAATTCATCCTTATTATCGTCATATTTTTTCTGAATAGAACTTTCTACTGCTTTGTCATTATTAAACACTTTGTATTTTTGAATAAAAGGACGTACACTGGGTCGAATATAGGCATTATTACTCCATTTTAATTGATCATTTGACTGTAAGCAATCTCTGAAAGAAAGCAAAGTACGTTTAAATTAAAATCATAATCTGAATTAAAAGTAATAAAAGTCTGTCATGCATAGACTGCACAAACTAAGCTGATTTACATGTGCGAGACCTAATCTTCCATCTACTCTCTATTTCATCCTAAGTAAGATTACTATTGTACACAGAAAATAAACATAAAACTTTAATTGATGACATCACTCCAAATATTTTTGCACATATCTCTCATAGTAACAGTCAAATGAAAACAATATTTAGTATTTCAGCTTGGAATGTGTTTCATGATATATTTTAACATGAGATAAATAAAGTAGGGGTTTACTGAATACTAAAACAAAAAAAATGAAGTTACTTCTGTAATATGTAAGATATTAAAAAAATAAATGTGTACATCATCAATTATAGAAAATTGAATTGGTAATTAGATTGGTCTTAAAATATTTGTTTACCCATCTCATAGTCTGATTCCAGCTAGAAGCTTTTTAGTTAATAGACCATAAAAAATTGTATATGTGTTATATATGAGTTTGGTAATGATCAAGCAAAAATTGCTTGCAAAAAAACGGACAAATATATCTATATATATATATATATATATATATATATATATATATATATATACACACACACACACACACACACACACACACAAATATGTGCATACTATGATCGATGAACATTTGAAGAAATTTTATGTGAATTGCATCATGGCTACAACTACAATAGCAGATTACCCTTAAGAGGTTGTCTATCATCTACCTTTAACTTCTATTTGTCTTAAAGCCAGTAGAGTGACCATTATCCCATTATTCATGACAAGTTTAAGTATAAAATAATTACCAATATTCAAATTTCGTCATTTTATGAATGACCTAGAAATCAGAGTAAGTCATCATGACACAAACTTTGTAATTTCGATTAAAGTCTTTAACCTCAAATTACTTTTGAAATGCCACAGCTCAATTTTTAAGGAAATATAACTACAGTCAAGCCCATGTGATTTATTGTTTTAGAGCAGAAGAATTATTCAGAGAAAGAAATATAAAGTGGTTTGATTCGACCAATGAAAATAGAAACCATTGCATCAACAAATAAAACAGACCATAGAGTGTAAAAGGTAATTATATCTGTAGTGTTTGTTATTGAAGTCCCAAATATTAATAAACTAGAGTGGCAAATTCGATTCCAACCTTGGCAATTAGGAATTTATTTACCCATTAAATAAAATCCTCAGCCCCACCCTGGCTAGAACAGGGGTAACCCGTAGATAACCCATCCCAATTAGCCATAGTAGCAAAAAGTGGACATTAATAAATAATAATAATGAAATATTAATTATAAATAAATAAATTCATTGGATAATATATTTTGCATTACAATAATAATACTCACAGTGAAAAATCTTCAGAATTCTGATGTGAAAGTTCAAAATTTTGACTTTCAGCAGCTGGCAATGAATCTAAAAAACAAAACATCAATAATAGGTAAACAGTTGTTACTGTAAGAATTGAACTTCCACCAATTATTACACTAAGTTACAATTACTAAATCAAAAATATCTTTAATTTGGAACAATTGTGAGCTCTTATATTTTACAAAAGGATAAATAAAAATTACTTCCAAAATAAAAAATAAAATGTTTGTGATAAAAAATGAACACCAACTTGGAAATGAAATGACAATGTTCTATAAAATTGAACGAAGTAATAGAAATACTATATCTTCGATAAAAACCTCCTCTGGGGCTGAATAGAAACCAGGTCTAGAGCAATGAAAATGAAAGTACTATGCATTTAATAAAGAATTCTTAAGAGAGAAGGTAATTTGTCCTGCCATTGATGATGTACCTCCACCAGCCATCCCAATAAAAACCCGACTATAGAACAATTGTTGAGCATCAATAGTTTAACAAGAATGGCTCTACACGATTCATTATAAAGGAGGTATGAATTTTTGAATACTCCCCCCCCCCTTTTGACCCTCACACACATCTCTCGAGAAGATTGATTTTTTAATTTAATTTTATATCAATAAAAGTAATATATTAAATGAATATATATTTTTAAAAAATGGTAATAATGAAACTTACTCTGTATTTGAGTGCTGTGCAATTTCAGGAGTTTCAATTTCTCTGACAATTTTCCACCAATCTCATCAACCAATTCTACAATAAGGCGTTGGCCAGACATAATATATAATGGGGTCATAAACATATTTTGCAAATAAGTCTGTTCCATTGCACTTATCAACTACAAAAAAAAAATATTTAATAAAAACCTTTTTGAATGTAACATTTTTACAGCTTTTACTCACTATGAAAAACATTTTTTTTTTAATTATGGAGTTATAAAAATATTAAAGAATCTGCAATAATAATGTTAATGTGATAGAAATAATAAGATTTAAGATTAGATATGTTTTTAACATGTATAATGTCTAATGAGCGCCAATAACAGCAAAAAGTCTGTCACCCAGGGCCGCATAAATTAAGCAGACTTGCCACTGGTTGGTATGACACTATTGTTCTCTTCTCCCCATATATTTTCTATTTCTAAATAAAAATCTGAAAAATAGAAATGGGGATTTACTGATGGCTGAAAACAAAAAAGCATAGATAACTTGCTTAATATTTAAGATAAACAATAAATTTATAGGACAACAATTGTAGAATATCAATAGTTTAACGAGATTGTTTCTATAGCATTTTATGGTACAACTCATAATAAATAGGTATATTTTGAATTTTCAACCCCCCCCCCCTCCCGATCAAGGTCCGATTTCGGCCATTTTCGACTATGAATTTTAGTGTTGAATTATCAATTACATAGCTTTTATAGATGAAATAACCATTTTCGAGTAAAGAATATAAAATCTTAATTTATGACACCATCCCTTGAAGTATTTGGAAGTATGCCAAAAACTAAAAATTGAATGAAAACAATATTTGAAATTTAACCTTAGAATGAAGTGGTTCATGTTTTAAAATTTGATGGGAAAAGGCTCCTTTAATATATTTAAGCCTTAGAAATGTGCTAAACACACATCAAGCCATGACTAATGCCAACAAAATTGTAATTCTGGAGTCTGCCTATTCATCCATTCGTTACTCAATTACTTATGGGGAGAGAGAAGGCATGTTTTCAAATATATGAAAATTGCAATAAATCTTAATTTTAAAAGAAAACTTTTGTAGTACCTAAACTTCATTTGTCAATTCTATATTAATCTACAAGAATATTTATCTATTTGAGTGAGGCAGTTTATATTTGAGCTAACTAGTAATATTAAAAAAAATTAATATTAAATCTTTATTGCCTTCTATTTGTTACAGTTATCAAGTATTTAGCAGTGAAGGTATAAAAATATCAGATAGTACCTGTTCATTTGCATCGGTTTCCTCAAAATCTTGAAATCCTTGGAGGCAGCATTCTACAGCTTGTACCGTCCAGGTAGAAATTAGATCTCTCGAAATTTTGCAAATATGATTCAATGCAAGCTGTTCATAAAAAAGAAAACATATTACAAAGGAGAACTTGTCTCTGCCTTAAAGAAACAAAGTGCCTGATAATATATATATTTTTTTTTTTTTGCTGATTTTCATAACAAATATTTTGTAGTTTAATTTAATAATTGTAAATTATTGATAGATTCAATTAATGCTATTGGGATTCATGATGATTTGTATCGTTTCAAAAATGTCTTTGTATGTCAAATGTGTTGTTGAAATCAAATGTGTGATTATTTGTGATAGCGTTTTGAGAGGTCAGAACTCTCTATTTCTTCTTTTATAATGTTGCATTTGTGTTGGAAAATCTCTTTTTAAAGTGGTGTATGTTTTTTTTTGTATGCATCATTGCATCTGGGTATGGAGCATGATACTCGTTAAATGACATTCTTCGTTTATCAAGAGGATGGGGTTCTTTAACTGTAGGGTAAAATGAGTTAATTTAATTTTTACTGTTTTTGGAAAGATAAGAATGTCATAATATATACAATAATACACATTCCGCTTTTTTTTTATTATAAAAACTGTTTTGCGTCTTCTGTGGTTATTTTAAAAATGTAAAATGTAATGAACAATAACTTTTTTATTTTACCCTCTTCCTATAACCATAGTCAACATATAAAATTTCGGCCCAGTCATTTTCAAAATCAACAACCATGCCACGGCACCAGGCAGAATCTTCAAATAAAGCTGCGACAGGTGTGCCAACTTCCAAGTCCCGTGAATCCTAAAAAAGAATATTTATCAATTCCATGAGCAATCGTATAAACTAAAAACAATAATATTAATCATTTCTTAGACTTTTGACTTGCGCTATTGTAAAACTAGAGTGGTGGGTTATAGGAATAGGGGTGTCCTGGACAATAGGAATTTATTTAGCGACGAACTCAGTAAATTAAATTCTTAAACACCCTGGCTAGAAAATGGTGGCAACCTGTAGTTGTAGTAACATAAAATGGACTTTAATAAATAACAAAAATGTATTAAAAGAATGAAATAAATACCTCCAGGCTATAGAGGGCAATTGACATTGGTAATTTATCTGTTTGCTAAATTAGGGCCAAATATTGTGTGTCCCTATACGTGAATTGAGTTTGCTTTAGCAATTTTCAAGCTATAATTGTATTTAAAAAACAAGAACAAGTTGCTTTATACATACATAAATTTATCCACTATACATTCTTTCTTAGGGTACCGTGTTAAATAAACAAAAATCTGATGAGGGCCCCACATGACTTCCTTGTACTCCAATTAAATTAAATGAGCGAATATTTTCCTGCACTTAATATAAAATTATTTCGCTTGAAAGTCGTTTGATTTCTCCAATGAATCAGATTGAAAAATATTATAGAACGTAATCAATTGATATTTCTATAAAAAACAAAAAAGTCCTAAACTAATCTTTTGTATCTCTAATAGGTACAGAGAAAATGGATTTTTTTTTTTATTTTCAGGCTCTTCCCTTGAGGGGATGAGCATAATCATACATACAAATGACATCTAGAAACTAGTCTAAATGAATTAAGGGAGGGTAAAAACGGATAATTCCATTGAAATCTGAGTATTAAAATTTTTTGCAATTGCAATACCTTTACTTCATACAAAGAAATAAAAATGAGCATAAAATTTAGTTATTCTAAATTAATGGTATAGAGGAGATAATCAGATTCAGTGATGTAATTGCTGATAAATGTCTTAAATAAAAATTTTAACCAACCAAAGTTGTTAAAGGACATCAGTGAATTCAATGGAATATTGTACATAAGAGAAGTTTTTACCTCTGCGTAATAATAAATACAAATAAAGGTGTAAAAACCTTCAATACAATAGTAAACATTTAATAATTATATACATTAAGAACTAATTAAAATGTAAAGAGGAATAGAAGGGTTACCTTGAAATGAGGTTGGCTTAGAGAATATGAGGTAACAGCATTGCTAATATCCTTTAACAATTCCAATTTATTTCTGTACTGAACAAAGAATAATGATGGGCTGATGACATGACTCACAACTATTCCTACATTTTTACCCCTTAAAAAAAGTAAAACAAAATTAATCGTTGTCACACAATATAAATTTGAGATGTAAATTCTGAAAACATTATTGCCTTGGTGAGAAAATTGCTCCTGGTTTAAGAGATTTTTATGCTGTTTATTCATAAACCATGTGTCTCTTAATCAAAAACGGTAAAGAACAAGATTCAATTTCTGTATAGATTTAAATGAATAGAATAAACCTCATAATAATAGAATTATAAGCAGTTATAAGTAAAAAAAAAAATGTTGTACCCTAAATAATTAATTGTAAATAAAAATGTATTTAAAAAAGGTAGTCGATTCACACCATAGAAAAAGATTAGAACTGAAACAAAAGTTATGATTTAAACCAAGGAGATTTCCCAAGTTCTAGATTATGTCATGCTGATGATCACATCTTACCATCCATTTTCTATTTCTCCCATAGTTAAAACTTCTATGTAAACAGGAATTAATAGATAAGAGGGGCAAGGGATATTTAGTAATTTAGTGATACTTAAAGAGCAAATCAGATAACAAGCGAGGATTTGATAGACTAAACCAAAAAATTACAAATAACTAATGTTTGAGTTAGAGAAAACATAAATAAAACAAAAGAGTAGTTAAACACTTTTTTTCTGTCTGAGTTATAATAAAGAAACTATTTCAATCCCCCCCCTCTAAACCACCTCTTTCGAAGCCAATGTCTTATTGTTAATATGACATGAAGCCATTCTTAACATGAACGTTAGTTATGCAGAAAATGGTTAAATATCTACTGTGGTATTGATTAGGAAAAAATCATGTAGTTTAGAACATAAAATACTTCAACACTGATGATCAATACTGATCATATTTGCAAGTATCTCACATAGTGGAAGATCATAGCATAAAATGTTTAAATACTTAGTATGGTAAAAATCGAACAAAAATTGTATATATATATATATATATATATATATATATATATATATATATATATATATATATATATATATAAAATGTTGAAAATACTCCATTTTTATCATCTGGCTGAATTCGATAGATGCACATTTAATGACATTTTCCGGAAATTGCAACATGCCTACTATCGCAATAGCTGATTTCCCTTAAAGGAATTCTGCTAAATATTAACAGTATTAATGATGAAAGTCCATAGTTCTACAGAAAAAAATACATCACTGACAATGTATGATTATGTCAAATATTACAGCATCCAGTGGATGGACTTAGATAAAAGTTGCCGGGTGTTTTTTCATGAACTATTGAGAGGAATAGTCGACCAACATGTCAGTATAACTTGTACACAAGTAGAAAAAAACATTTTTTCAAGAAATGAATAGTTAAAAATACTCATTTATACAATAAAATATACAAACCATGGGTGAGTCTGTCTTTCATACTTCAAAATGCTGTAGCTTTCTAGAATTATATCCTTGGCATTCATAGATTTGTAAAATACTTCGCAATATTGCATACTAGGTCCGTCACTCTCTTGTTCTGTAACTCGTATGATGACTTTTTCCCCCAGGAGACTGTGGAACCTCGTTCTGCCTTTATCAGTGATTTCCAGTGACTTTACATCGGAGAGGCAAAAGCACAATGCTTTAGCGGGTAAATGATACGCCCTAAAAAAGTCATATACACAACTAATTCTCTCACTCTTATTCACCAAATCATAAAAAATAATTAATACTGAAAACCGTTTCTCTTACCAAGATGGAAGTGTGTATATATGACAGAAAGGAATTTCTTCTGTGCTCCCATAATCCAAATGATAAACTTGACAATAATTATGTTTAACACTCACTACCATACTGCGCCTGAAGTCACTAGATGTTTCGGTCATGACTTTTGTACCTGAAATTCATTAGAAACAAAAATAAAATAAAAAGTCCTTAACCCTGGGGCTGCACAAACTAAGTTTCACTATTATCTATACAATATAAATAAGATTTTATAGTCGACTCAAAAATTTGTATTAGATCTATACCATAGTCGATACTCCCCATTTCATCTAACACTAATGTGATCATATCTGTTAATGGCTGAAGTCAGACCAGGAATAGAAGAGGAGTTCAAAAATTCAAAACATCTCCATTATGAGCCGTATTGAAAAATGTTTTAGAGCCAATTTAGTTAAATTATTGATGCTCTACTATTGTTACTCTATACATTTTTTTCATAACGCAAATATTAAGAGAGATATTTAAACTTTTTTGTTCTCAGCCTTCAGTAAACCCTCACTTTTGCTCATAGATTTTTACTATGAAATAGACAATAGTAGATGGTAAAATAAGTTTGTAGTGATTAAAATTTCAATTGAATCCTCTGTTTATAAAATCATGTTTACATAGTAGATAATGTTAACGTAAGGATTAGGTGTTTTCATGCATCTGTATCAATCAAAATTCCTTATCTTCAAGTGTTATGCTTGCTCACAATGGAAGAGAAAAAAAATTAATTTTTGCCATTTAATGATTTTTTATTTCCGAAAAGGAAAATCTGCTGCACAGGCGGTTTGACTTGGATGCGATCCCCATCCACCCTATTCACCAGACCTTGTAACAACAGATTTTCATTTAATTCAAGCCCTTCAAAACTCTATTAATGGGAAACACTTTAATTCGCTCGAGGACTGATAAACACACATAGAGGATTTCATACGCAAAAATCTCAGAAGTTCTGAGGGGACGGAATTAAAAAATTATCCAAAAGATGGCAACATATAATAGATCAAAATGAATCATATATAAATTATTAAAAATATTTACAAGAATCTGAAGTTTTTATTGAAATCGCCAGTAAAAAATGCTAAGAACTTATTTTACAACCTAATATATGGTGAGATGAGATTAGTAGTGTCATGTCAGCTCATGAGAAATCTGCTTAGTTTACGCAGACCCTGCATGTCCGAGGTTATTAAAAATTAGGTCATGAGCACAACCTGAATAGCTGATTTCCCTTTTAATCTTTTAAATATATATTAAAACTTGGAATAAACAGAAAAAAACAAAATACAAATGCACTATTTCACCTGGTAAAAGATGTTTTCTGCTCAAGACTAGTTTCTCTTGTTTTAATTGTGAATTGAGATTGGGTATTTCTTCTTCAGTTGAAACCTGAAAATTGTTTTTAATTAACCTGTTGAATTGTTTTTAATAAATATTTATATTTTTTTTTTAAAATATAAACTACACAAATTTGATGTTACACTTAGGAAGAAATAAGAACAGTAGCAGCGATACTGAAATACTCCTTACTCTACAGAATGTCTAACCATTACATACAATCATAATTTAAGACTTTTGTTTGGAAAGCCAAGAATCAAGGAAGATTTTCATCTTCTAAAAATACTGTATGCATGTAGTAATTCTTCGTAAAAAAAATTTTAATGAGCAATAGGGATTTTTGTGAATGTAACTTTCACGATAATGTAATTGAATACCTGATGTTTTTATTTATGACTTAATTCTCTTAACAGAATTCATGTCTTATTTTAAACAAGAGTTCAATTCCAATTTGAGAAAGAATCACAAGATATAACTATAAAATATGCAGAGTAAATAAATAAACGTGGGAAATGAATCTAAAGTACGAAAATGTGCTTATAAAACAAGGTTAATTTTCCTGATTTCAGTAATAAGGACTTTACTTTGTTTAATGTAAGCTGTTGCAAACAAATTAGAACTAATAGAAAAAATAGTTTCTCAACAATTGTTTAAAGAATGACCAGATTATTATATTATGAATATAAATATGAGCAGGGCTCATTTTCATTATCTAAGTATGACCGATAGACATTTGAACATATTTTCAAAACTTATCATTAGTATAATCTGAATCTGCTAACAATGGGTAGACATTGGGGCAATTATTGGGATCAGTTGCTGGACCTCACTGAATGAGTGGCAGGTACTAAAAAGCCCATCACACAGTGCCTGTGAAAACACAGCAGATTTCCTAAGTGCTGATATGACACACTACTGATCTCTTCTCATCATATATTTTCTGTTTCTAGGTAAATATCCGATGAGAGGAAGTGGGGGTTTAATGAAGACTGAAAACAATTACAAAGATTAAATAACTTGTTTGATATTTACCCTACGAAAAAATGTATCGAACAATTGTAGTTTAATATTTTAACCAGATTGGTCCTATAACATTTCTCGATGACTCATAATAGAAATATTTTGAATTTAAAAGTTCCCCTTCTTAGAACCCCCATATTCCTGGTCCGATTTAAGTCATTGACTATTAACGGATATCGTGTATGATATAGATCTAATAAACATTTTCAAATTAAGAATGAAAAATCTAATTGATGATGTCATCACAACTCATTTGCATGTAAAAGTTTAATGAGAACAATATTTGGTATTTAACCCTTTCATTGTGCAAAGCCACTACAGTGGCTTTGTGCAAGGAAAGGGTTAAGCTTCGAATAAAGTATTTCATGATATAATAGCTTAGAGTTAATATCACACGAATAAGAATGGGGGTTTACTATAACTAAAAAAATACAAATATCTCTGTTAATATTAAGACAGAAAAATGTATATAACAGTATTTATAGGATATTAAATTTGCAATAAGATTAGTTCTATACAACTTATAAACATCCAGAAGTTTAGTAAAAAAATAAAAATAGGCTATTTATTTACTAAAGTATTAAAAAAAAGAAGTACTATTTAAATGCCTTGTTATTTTTTTGATAGTTTTTTTCCTGTTTTTAATTATGTATATCTTCTTTTTTTGTAGAATTTCTTACCTCCTCCAAAATCTTAAAATTATCAAAATCCCACTAATGTCTGTGGTTAAGAGCATGGACAGTAAGAGAAGTTTTATTGTTCCATTTTATCTTCATTTTTAGGAAATAAAAAATTGCAAATATCCCAATTATTATTTCGGTTATGAGTCGGTTATTATTTGAGAATGGCCTTATTTCCCAGGGACCAAAGCTACTCGGGAGTTTAGTTTATGAAACCATTCCTAAGTTCTTCCAAACATCGTTTTTCAACTACCGCCTATTTCTTTTAGTAGATTTCTCTAATTCGCTACGAAGGTTGTACTCATGAAATACATTTTTTTTTTTTTTTTAAGTTTCTTAAAAATTTTTCCTAGATTACGAAATTAAGGTCTACCCATATTTATATTCGTAATATGATAATGTGATTGGATTCTCTAAGCAACTGTAGACAAGAAAACATGTTTTCAATTAGTTCTATACCCATCAGGTACTTACAAATTGATTGCAATCAATACCAAGAATTGAAGTTCACTGTGATTTCTATTATTATTATTTATTAACGCCCACTTTTTGCAACTAAGGCTAATTGGGACGGGTTATCTACAGGTTACCACCCTTTTCTAGCCAGGGTGGGATTTAGGATGTTATTTAATGAACTTCATCACTAAATAATTTCCTTTACCCAGGCGAGAATCAAACTCGCCACTCTAATTTTACCATGTGAGATAAAGATCAACGCTTTAACTCACATGACTAACCTTAGCCCCCACTGTGATTTCTAAAATGTTGCATCTATTCTAAAAAATATAAAAAGTAATAAAGAATACCCTTCATTGAATTAAAATGTCCCTACGCATTTATGAGCTTCGAAAGTATACAAATTTAAAGGATGACCAACCTGTAGCTGAATAGAAAAGGAGTAAGGTCCATCTTCTATGTGACTGATATAAGCATTATGGATAGAGCCAACTGGAAGTGTTTCACAAATTATGTTGTTTTGTGTATTATCCTCCATTTTCTGTCTTATCTTGAGATTTTTCTTTCCTCTGAGACGTAAATTAAACCGTCAGGTGAGTATATAGTCTAAAATAAATTTAATACATAATTCACAATGATAAAGTGAAAAATAAGAAAACATTGAATATATAGTTTAAATCTAAACAAAATTAGAAATAAATATCAGATATCTACCCTAAATATCAGACTAGTAACCTTATGAAGAACATAAAAATTAGTTATGATGACCGAAATCAAAAATTAAGAATATTCACTATATATTAATGACTTTTAGGATAAAATACATAATATAAGTATCAAATAAAACTCAGTTTGAAATTCTGTTTAAATTTGTTAGAGATACTTTTTTTTTTTCAAGTTTCAAATGATTCAAAGTACAATGGAATGGAAATTGAAATTGTCTGTTACTCAATTACTTAAAAACGGCTCAAGGGAATTAGGTGAACTTTTATATTCAATTTATTTCTGACTTAACTATCCCAAGGTGACAATCCCTGAATGAGAATTTGAATTTTCAATAAAGATTGTGTGTTTACTTCAACGTCTAAACAAGCATTCACAATTATCTTTAATTGTTTCATAAGAAAAAAAAAAATTGAAGACAAATTGTGTTCATAACGTATGAATGTTTTAAATTTATGAATTTATAACTATTCAATTCGATGTGACTTGTGAAATTATATGAATCATATTTATTTTCACATTTTTATATACTTTCTAATGTGAACGTGTATATTATGAAACTGAATATTATATCAACATGGGTTATATTATACTTTACTTTGATTACAATACTTATTTTCATATTCATACATGCATTCATATTAAAATTAGCTTAAATTCCATGAACAAATTTTAAATATCTATTATTTTAATAATTATATGTGATAAATTAAATTTAATATCTTAATAACCCCCTAAATATATGGCATAGATTTTTATTTAGTGACATTGTTAGACTTAGGTTTATTAAGGGATGACATGCTTCATAAATGATGAGAAACTTATCTCCTCTCTTAAAAGGTCATTTATGATCAGGCACATTTGCTCTTTAAATGTGCCTGATCATAAATGATTTTTAGACAGATTTTTACTGCAGAAATTTTGTAGTTTTATTTAATTATTGGACATTATTAATAGTGTTTATCTCGATATATTAAAACATCTTTTAGAAACAAAGTTAATTCATTTATTTTTAAACAAAAAATATTTCTTTAGACATTTGATATTTGGGCAGTGTGTTAAGGAGTTACACTAATTAAACAGACACACCATGATATTTATGTTTGTGGTTAGGGGTTTGAAACATATTTTTGATCTTGCCTTGTGATTAAGTGTTATGCTATTTCTGTAAAACAAGCTCATGTTTTGGATTACAAACATCATTGTTAGGTACTCATATATTGAAGGAAGAGAACAGAGCCTCTCAACTTTCTGCTGAATATAAGCCTTATTGCTCTCTTCTGCAATTTAAATAGGATTTTTTGAGTTACCCCGGATGTCAATGAACTATGGAATAATTTTTTTTAAGCTCTTTTTACTGGTGGGTTTCAACCTGTAAGCCTCCCCTACACAAGGGGGTAATGATCTAACTTCCCGCAGGGACAAGCCAGTACTCGAACTCACAACCTTTGACTTTAAAGTCCAGCGCTCCAACCACTCTGTCATGCTGACACCCCTAGGAATAATAATAATTTTTATTCAAAATAATTCGGGGGCTCAGGTTAGCCATGTGAGTTAAAGCATTGACCTTAATCTCACATGGCAAACCAAGAGTGGCGAGTTCGATTCTCGCCTGGGCAAAGGAAATTATTTAGTGACGCAATTCATTAAATAGCATCCTAAGTCCCACCCTGGCTAGAAAATGGTGGTAACCTGTAGATATCCCATCCCAATTAGCCTTAGTTGCAAAAAGTGGACGTTAATAAATAATCAAAATAATTCTTATGAGCAAACGGCCTCTTCTACTAGGTTGTTACAAAAGTCCTTGTTCACAAAATTAATTTTATTCAAATGTGAGTACAAAATTTACAAATCAAATTTATTCTTCAAAATACAGGCCTCATTTTCAACTACTTTAACCCATCTTTCAGGCAAAAGTTGTATTTGATGTTGATACCACTCTGCAGTTTTCGAGGCAAAGAACTCATCGCATCGAGATTTGACATCATCGAAGTTTTCGAAGCGCCGACCTTTCAAAAAATGCGCCATTGGCCTGAAAAGTCCATAGTCAGACGGTGCGACGTCTTGGCTGTAAGGAGGGTGGGGCAAGACGCTAATCCCGTTCATTTCTGAAAATTTTTCTTTAACTAATCGTGAGCGATGAGCAGGGGCGTTGTCTTGCTGGAATAACGCTTGATTCCTATTAATCAAAGCGGGGTATTTCACTTTTAAAACTTCATATACCCTATCGAGCTGTTCACAGTATAGCTCAGCGTTGATAGCCCTGCCCTCTGGAACCGGCTCGAAGTGCAAAATGCCTTCATAATTCCACCAAACACAAAGCATAATCTTTTTTCCGAATCGATCTTGGCGTACATCTGCTTGGGCCGCTTGGCCTTGCTGAACCCACTGTTTGCGGTTGGTATTTGAACGGACGTTTTGGACACCAAGCTTTTTGAAATGCCGGCTTATTGTAGCATTTGAAACGGTTCATCTTCAAGGCTTGTATTCCCAGAATTAAACCGCCTGAACCAAAATGCGGCCGTGTTTCGATGCACCACACTTTTCCCTTCCACTGCACAAATTTCCTCGGCTGAGGCCTTTGCACTAAAACCTTTTTTCCAATAATGCCTAAGAAGGCCACGGATGACATTTTTCTTCCGACATTTCTAGTGAAATTTAATAAACTGAATGAAAGGCAGGGACAGTTGGAGTACATAAATAATTAGAGGATTAGTTAATGTAAACATTGACATAAGAATTGTATTCGTCAGAGATGAAATAAGGATTAAATTAGAGACCTCAATGTAAACAACTTGATATGCACAAGGACTTTTGTAACAACCTAGTACAGATTGAAACTAGTGTCTAATGTTCCTTATATTGCCGTCATTACGACCAGTTAATGTTCCAATATTCTACTGTTTTTAGTCACTACCAGTGGATCCCTTGAGCTTAACCCACTGACAACCTCAAATCTGTCAGTGACGCCAACTCAGACTATGACATTACAAAAAGACCTACCCAGTCATTTTCAAAGGAGATATACCTAAGAAGTTATATCACCCTTGTAAGACATTGACACTACGATGATAATGGTTTCTCACATTACATATGGACATGTTGAATTCAATACGAATACGAGACAAAAAAAACATAAAATCAGTACAAAGAAAGCAGCCTACCTGAAGCCAGTCATCCATTACACACCTAAGTTATAAGCACTGTCCTAGAGGAAGTGAGGGAGGCAGGATATCCACCACAGATCAACTACTTCAACAATGCTACCTGTCTACAAGTCTAGCATCTGCCTAGACTACTTTTTCACATAACCAACTTCCTCAATACTAAAGAATTATTAAACAATAGTTGTTATTTTTTTTTGTTGCCAAGAACGAAAAAAACTCTGAATTATTATGTTCATATTACACAGTAGATCAGAATATACAGTGTAGGTGGGGGGAGGGTTTACCTACCTCTTTGATATATTTAATATTAATATATTAAATATATCAAGGAGGTAGGAAATACATTTAATATTAATTGAAAATAAACTTTCAATTTTATGACATTTCTAAATTTGCTTGGGCAAATTCAGTTTTTAGCATATTTCCCTTCAGAGAAATCAGCTATTGGGTTTGTTCTCATGCCGCGATTTTCAAAAAAAGTCTGTCACGCAGGGGCTGTGTAAACTAAGCAGATTTCTCTCGTGGTATTTTTCAAGTAGATAAATCTACATACTGCTAACACTTAACACTTCCGTGAATATTAAGTGAAAAGTCCGTCACGCAGGGGCTGTGTAAACTAAGCAGATTTCTCTCGTGAAGTTTACTAATAGATAAATCTACGTACTGGTAACACAACACCACCGTGAATAAATGCAAACGGAAATAAGAAATGGTTCATCCAATTTCAATAACTTGCCGACAGGAAGCGTTAGGTTAGTAATGTAAACAAACGGGTCTACCCGCTTCACACCGGAAAGAAAAACTATTACTGAACTATATCAGAATATAACGTATTAATTTTATTGAGAACTATTTACTATATCGAGTAATGTAATTAATAATGAGTCAGAATAATTGTTATCCCTATCAATCAAATTTTAGTAGTCGAAAACCTTAAGACGGAGAGGGGGGGGGGGTCACCAGGACATATTTGCATGTATCTCGTATAATAAAGGTCTCTTGAATACAATTTTTGGTATTTAAACTTCGAATAATGTGATTTATTATGTAGCAGAGTATTGTTTATGTAACATTGGTAGAAGTGGCGGTTTGCTGGTGGCAGAAAACTGAAAAATGCCAATATCTCGGTTAATATTCAAGATAGTGAATTAATGTATATAACAATATTTATAGTAAATGTAATTTACAATAAGATTTGTTCTATACAGGTTTTCGATCCGACCTATAGTAATGGAGATATTTCGAATATCCTCTCCTCTAAACCCCCCCTCCCCCTGGACCGATTTCAGCCGTTAACGAACTTGATCTTTCTTTTTACATAAAACGACTAAATATCGAGTTTGGTAACGATTAAACAATAATTGCGACCTCTAGAGCGGTAACAGACAAATATATATATATATATATATATATATATATATATATATATATATATATATATATATATATATGTATAGATATATATATACAGTTTTGAACGGACCTCATTTTCGTCATCTCCTGGGTAGGATCGATGGACATTTGAAGAAAAATTTCAAAAATCGCGTCATGAGTACAACCTCAATAGCTGATTTCCCTTAAGGGAAATCTGCTAAAATGTCTCAACTGACCTATTCAACCCTATATATATATTATACGTACCTTGATTGACCTACATATATATATTATACGTACCTTGATTCTACCTAGGTGATGACAAAAAGTCCGTCAAGCAGAGGCTGCGTAAACTAAGCAGATTTCCCACGGGAAAGTTTACAACAAATAAATCTACATACTGGTACCACTGGCCGTGAATGTTAAGGAAATAAATACAAACGGTAATAAGAAATCATTCAGTCTATTTACAAGTTAATAGTATCTACAAACGTCTGATAAGTAAACAAACAGATCAACCAACTTTGCAGCGCTGAAAAGATAAAATTATTCTAGACCGGAAACTTGAACAATTAATAAAATATATCTAAATATAACATATTAATTTTATTGAAAACTATTTACTATAGCTAGTGGAGTAATTTGAAATGAATCAGAATAATTTCTATCTCAATCACTCAGATTTTAGTAATCCAAGAACAAAAGAAAGGGGAGGGGGTCCACAGAACGTATTTGTTTGTATCTCGTATAATAAAGCTTTGATGAAAACCATATTTGGTATCTAACCTTGAAATGAAGTGGTTCATGATATAACAGCTTATTATTAATATGACACTGGTAGGAGTGGGGGTTTACTGAAAGTGGAAAATTATAAAATGCAAATATCTCGGTAAATAATCATTATACGGGAAATATGCAAACAACAATATTTATAGTAAATTTAATTTGCAATAAGATTGTTTCTATACAATTTTTCGATCCGACGTATAGTAACAGAGATATATCGAATTTTAGAAATTCCTCCCCTCTAAACCCTTACCCCTTTCCCCTAGTCCGATTTCAACCGTTAAGGAACTTGACTTTTCTTTTTACATAAAACGACTATATATCCAGTTTCGTAACGATTAAACAATAATTGCGACCGCTAGGGTAGCAACAGCCAAATATATATATATTTATTTCGAAAATCGCGTCATGAGTACGAACTCAATAACTGATTTCCCTTAGGGGAAATCTGCTAAAAAGTCCGTCACGTAGGGGGTGCGTAAACTAAGCAACTTTTAGGCATTGCACGCTAACAAGAGCGTTACATCCGTTAAATGAAAGTTGGAATTAAGTGCATTTATGGTTAAATTACTGTTGTCGCGACGAAATTTAATAATTGGGTTAACGTAATTGATCGAATATTAACACACTTATTGGTTAGTTTCCCGTCAAGGCGACTGCTTCATCTTAGAACTGAAAAAAGGAATTTTATAAAATGCCGTTCCAATAATCTATTGCTATACCAAAGAAGCACGAAGCGGTAACGAAAAGTCGACAATAAACAGCTTGGTGCATTTCCCGACTTTGAGGAGTTTATACAAAAGTCCCTCAAGCAGGGGATGCGTTAACTAAGCAGGTTTCCCAAGTGCTGATATATTATCTGCCAAGTGATCTAATCTTTTAGCAGATTTCCCTTGAGGGAAATCAGCTATTGAGGTCGTACTCATGACGCGAGTTTCGAAAAATTTCTTCAAATGTCCATCGATCCTACCCAGGAGATGACGAAAATGAGGTCCGTTCAAAATTATATATATATATATATATATATATATATATATATATATATATATATATATATATATATTTGTCTGTTAACGCTCTAGCGGTCGTAATTTTTGTTTGATCGTTACCAAACTCGGAATTTAATCGTTTTATGTAAAAAGGAAGATCAAGTTCGTTAATGGCTGAAATCGGACCAGTGGGAGGGGGGGGTTTAGAGGGGGATTTTTGAACATTCAAAATATCTCCGTTATTATGCGTCGGATCGAAAAATTGTATAGAATCAATCTTATTGTAAATGAAATTTACTATAAATATTGTTCTATACATTTAATCTCTATCTTGAATATTAACCGAGATATTTGCATTTGTATTGTGTGGGTGATCGGCAGGACTCCATGTTCCGACTTTCCGCCGAGAGCTCTGGTGGCCGTATCCGGAACTATTCCTCCCTCGTGAATAGGTTTAGAGATCCCTTCCTACTACAGCTGTTATTGGGCAGATTTCTCTACTGTGAAACTTCACGTGGGAAATCTGCTTAGTTTACGCAGCCCCTGCGTGACGGACTTTTATTTTTATAGGAGATCCAGCGTTCGAATTGGATGGCGGTTGGGGAACAGAATGACTTGCCGTGGTTTTGCCGACAGTTCCTATTCTACTGAACACTAAGTTCTATTTTAAGGGGGTGTAGTGAGCTGGTATGGGTGTAATAGAACTAAGGTTATGGGTTACCCGGCAACTGGAAGTACTGGGTGGATTGTGAGGATAGGAGAAAAGACCTAGAGGACTTTCTAGGAGAGAAGGGGCTGCGTAAACTAAGAAGATTTCCCACGTGCAGTTATACAATAGAGAAATCTACATACGAGAGCCAAACAGTTACAGCAAAGGGCCGAACTAGCTTTTGGCGGGAAACTCAGTCGTGCGTTACCGCCCACATTTAATAAAAATGCAAATATCTCGGTTAATATTCAAGATAAAGAATAAATGTATAGAACAATATTTATAGTAAATGTAATTTGCAATAAGATTGGTTCTATACAATATTTTGATCCGACGTATGGTAACGGAGATATTTCGAATTTTCGACCCCCCCCCCCCTAAACCCCTCCCTCCCACTGGTTCGATTTCTGCCATTAACGAACTTGATCTTTCTTTTTACATAAAACGATTAAATACGAACTTTGGTAATGATCAATCAAAAATTGCGACCGCTAGAGCGTTAACAGACAAATATATATCTATATATATATATATATATATATATATATATATATATATAGATATATATATATATATAATTTTGAACGGACCTCATTTTCGTCATCTCCTGGGTAGGTTCGATGGACATTTGACGAAATTTTTCAAAACTCGCGTCGTGAGTACGACCTCAATAGCTGATTTCCCTTAGGTCTATCAACCAATACAACTTTTTTCTTCTCCTTAGAATACCTCTTTACTTGCTGGGCCGGATTAACCCCGTGGCAATTGGAGGCTACACTAAAGACAGAATTATCCACCCACTTAGTAATCTGTACACCATCCTCTTTGCTAATTATTGATGCACTGAATCCTCGGGGGTTTTGGCAAAAAGCTTTTTATTTGGAAGGGGGCAGTCTTTAGGGACTCGGTTTTCCTATGTAGAGAGACTCCACAGGCACATTTGCATCTGCAGCAGAAGCACCTCTTTCATCACCAAATATTATTGAGAGTGCTTCTTCCATTGTTATATCTGGCCCAAGTAGCGCAGCAAAGTCACTAGAACAAGAAAGCACAAAAGAAAAAAAATAATCAGTTAAATATCCTAGCGTCCTCATATGAGGACATTATTTTTAAACTCTTATTTAGACCAAGATAACTTATTAATTTTAATGCAGCAAATTTTATTCACTTGTAACACTATCCACATTTAGTAATTTAAAAGGTAGAAATTATGAATGATTGTTTAGTATTGATTAAAAAAAAAATAAACTTACCTTGTAACATGTTCATTATACTCCATATTTCAAAAATTAACTAAAAATACTTGTAGGTGCTAAGCTATGAAATAGATGTTTCTCTGTGGAGAACAAGACATGTAATGAGAGGAGAGGAGCAGAAACACATTCAGGCCTGCAATCAGAACCTGCAGTGACCTGTCAAAGCCTGTCTTGATTTATGTCCTCGTATGTGGACACTAGATTATTAAGGGTTAATGGAAATCTGCTAAAAACTGATAGTAGAAGAGGAGGGGGGGGGGTACTGAAGGCGGGAAACAAGAAAGCACTAATAACTCGTTTAATACTTCAGTTACCAAACAATTCATACAGAAACAACAGTTGAAAATCAAAAGTTTAACAAGGTTGGTCCTATAACATTTTACGATCAGACAAATAATAACGGGAATATTTTGAAATTTCTAATTCTCCCCTCCCTAAACCACCACTATTCCAGGTCCGATTTCAGCCAATAACAAATAAAATCTTTAGTGCTACCTGGAACGGCTAAATATCGAGTATGTATGTATAGATCAAATAAACGTTTTCCAGTAAAGAACGAAAAATCTTTATTGATGACGTATTTCCATCTGTGTCAACAAGTAATAGTTCAATGACGACCATATTTGAGATTTAAGCTTAGAATGAAGTGGTTTGTGATATAACAGCTTATTGCTAATATGACATGAGTAGAAGTGGGAGTTCTCTGATGTCCGAAAACTAGAGAAATCATGTATTCAAAAACATTTATAGAGAATTACATTTGGAATAAGATTGAATCTATACAATTTTTCGATCCAGCGCATAACAACTGAAATTTTTCGATCCAGGGCATAACAACTGAATTTTTTCGAAATTCCTCCCCTCTAAGTCCACCCCCTCCTACTGGTTTGACTTTAACCGTTAACGAAATTGATCTTTATTTTTACATAAAAGATATAAATATCGAGTTTGGTAAAGATCAGACCTCAAATCTCTTGGGTAGGATCGATGGACATATGAAGAAATCTTTTCGAAAATCCCATCATGAGTACATCAATAAAAATGCTAAAAATGGCGGGTAAAGTGTATTTTAGTCCCCCCCCCCTTGGTGGCGCACGATGACGGCGGCGGCCATTTTGCTTTTCTAACTTTATTTTTTAAAATTTCCAAAATACGCCATCGGTGGTTAAAACCGAGGGTGGGGGTTTTGTTGCTCTAACATTATATTTTTTAACACTTTAAAATTTCCAAAGTATGCCATTGGTGGTTTTAAGCGAGGGCGGGGATTACAACGAAACAAGATGGCGGCTTAGGGGGGACTAAACTGCACTTTAGCCAAAATGGCAATGGGGTTGGAAGAAAAAAATTGAAATTATTTATCTGTTAACGCTCTCTAGTGGTCGCAGTTTTAGTCTGATCTTTACCAAATTCGAAATTTAAACGTTTTATGTAAAAGTGAACATCAAGTTCGTTAACAGCTGAAATCGGACTAATGGGAGGGGGGGGGCTAAATAGGTATTTCAAAATATCTCTGTTGTTATGCGTCGGGTCGAAAAATTCCATAGAACCAATCTTATTGCAAATGTATTGTTATATTAATGCTGTTATATACATGTTTTCTCTATAATGAATATTATCCGAAATATTTCCATATTTCAGTTGTCAGCCATCAGTAAACCCCCACTTCTACTCATGTCATATTAACAATAAGCTCTTATTTTTGAGTCATCTTATTTTGTGAATCACTTCATTTCAAAGTGAAATACCATATATGGTTTTCATTGAACAATTACCCTGTAAGACATACAAATACATCATGAATTAAGTTTTTTCCTTCTTTACTAAAAACGTTTATTTGATCTATACCATGATGGATATTTAAATATTTAACCTTTTCAGTCTACACTAAAGAACATATTGACTGAAATCAGTCCCAGAATAGTTGGGGTTTAAGGGGGGAATTCAAAAATTCAAAATATATTAGTTATTATGAGTTCGATCATAAAATATTATAGAAGCAATCTTGTTAAACTATTGATGGTCTACAATTGTTGTTCTATGTATTTTTCCAAAACTCAAATACTAATCCAGTTATTCGTTCCTTGTTTTCAGCCCTTTGTCATTCCTACTCCCCCCGGCTCCACCCTTTTTCTCCTCATACTCCTCGTTTTACACAGAAATAGAGAATATGTGGTGAGATGAGATCACAAGTATGCTATCCCAGCAAATATGCTTAGTGCTGGGAAATATGCTTAGTTTATGCAGCAACTGAATTTTATCATTTATGAATGTTAGACTAGTGAAGGGATGGACAGACAGATAGGCATACAAGATGTTCAATTTTGATGCTTACTTAATTATGTAAAACGATTTATAAGTTATGCCCAACTATATTTTTTAATTATTGCATTGGGAAGGAAATATTTTATTTGATTTTCAAATGAAATAGTTTTAATTGAAGAGCAGAAAAATCTTATATATTTAATCTAATAGAAATAGAAATGGTAACCTGTAGATAAACCGTCCCGATTAGCCTAGTAGCATGAAGTGGACGTAAAATAATAGAAATAGAAGGAAGTTATGAGATGCACACATCTGATTTATTTTTTTATTGTTGTTATTTATTAACTTCCACTTTAAGCTACTAAGGCTAATTGGAACGAGGTATTTATATGTTACTCTCTTTTCTAGCCAGGGTAGGACTAATGACTTTATTTACTGAGTTTCTCGCTAAATAAATCCCTCTTTTGCAGGTGAGAATTGAACTTCGACAAAGCATTTGTGTTTTAGCAAATACAAATTTTCCTTTAGGGAAATCAAACCTTGAGGTTGTACTGAAGTCGCAATTTTTAGAAAAATGTCTCCAAATATCCATCGGCCAACTTAATAGACGAGACTGTGTGTGTGTGTTTATGTCTGTCTATCTCCATTAAAGCTCTAGTCCAAATTTTGTTTGATCATTACCAAAGCCCATATTTAAATGTTAAAAGGAAAACTAAAATAAGGAAATTTTAATAATGCCCAGAATCGGGCTGGGTGGAGTAGGGTTTTTGGGAAGGGCTATGATGTACAATTAATTACAAATATCTCCTTTATTATATCTCAAAAATCAAAAATATTATGTAGTTGATCCTGTTGGTAATCTTGTACAATTGTTGTTCTATGCTTATTCCCCCTTCTCAGTTAAAGGAATACCATTAACAAACCTAACTTCTATTTTGATGATTAAAAAATTTCAGGTCAAAAAATCACAAGTGGAGGGACCTAGCCTTATGAAATTTATATGAACATGAAATAATTTGGTTTCATGTTATTCTAACAGAAGATAACAGGAAAGTCTGATCAGAAACTTGTGGCTAAGGGTGCACCTCTATTTCTGATTCTATTATCTGAAGATTTCATTATACAAGAACTGAATGAGAAAATACTTTTTCATAGCTCTTAAGGATATAGTCTGTTGATCTATTCTAACCTCAGCTGAATGTTTATGTACGTGCGTGCTTGTGTATGTATATATATATATATATATATATATATATATATGGACTTGACTAAACAATATACATTTTTTTTAAAATTTTATAAACCAGAACGAAAATTCAGTTTTATAATTAAATGGGAAAAGAAATTATGAACTACTTACTCTTTTGAAAGGAGCACAAGAACTTTAACTGGCAGTGAAGAGATAAACATTTTAATACCTCTGAATCGATAACAACAGATTTGGGATTATCATGTTTTATATTTGTTTCTTGCCAGCTTGTGTATATTTTTGATCTAAGCAATAGCAACAACTCGTTTTTACTCTTTTTTTTTTTTTTTTTTTTTATACAAGGTGTCAAACATGTAATTCTATTGACATTTTAATACTAATGACAAATTTAAGTTGGTGGATTTTCTATATGCTTGTCTATTATTTGAACAATCACTTCCTCCATGAATCTTATAAAAATTCACATTTGAAACCATAATAATCCTATGGAAGGAACTGCTCTGTTTTGTATTTGTTATTATTCAGTTCTGTAGCATTATAAGAGATGACCATATAAAACAGCAGTGTCCCACTAGGTGAAAACGTAACATTGAAATCACATGCAAAAGAAAATCTTGCGTCTTTCCTTTAAATGAGACTTCCCTTATAAGCCAGGTATTGAGTTTGTACTCATGCAGGATGCCGTTTATGAAACTTTTCTTCAAATGTCTACTATTACATTTAAGTTAATTTCACACACACACACACACACACACTGTTAGTGCTCCAGAATTTTTGTTATTAAATGAAACAAACTTGATATTTAAACATTTCAGGTAAAACTAAATATCAAGGGTGATGAAACTCAGGCCCAATATTTCATATATTTTACTTGATTGTTACTGCTCTATCAGTCACAGTTTTTGTTTAATCACAATGAAACTGAATATTTAAGCATTTTAAAATAAAAAGAGAGATACATGCAAATACCTTATGTGTAATGTCATCAATTAAGATTTTATGTTCCTGGCCCAAAAATGTTTATTTGATCGATATTTAATAGTTTCTTTCAACCCTGAAGGCCGTATTCATTAATGGCTAAAATGTGACCAGAAAGATGGGGAAATCAAAATATATCAGTTGTTATGAGTCGGATCAAAAAATGTTATAGAACCAATCTTGTTAAAACATTTAATGCTCTACAGTTGTTGTGTTATACAACTTTTCGAAATACTATGTGAGTTATTGTGTTTTCAGCCTTCAGTAAAATCTCAATACTACTCACCAAAATTTTATATTTACTAACTGCGTCACTGAATATCTCATGTCCAGCTAACATTATAATTCGTTCTGAGTTGGTATTTTGACTTCTAATGTATGTAGGATGAAAAAATTGATGGCTACGCTTCAACTAGCTGGGATGAAAAGCCAGTCTAGCTCCAAGAGCCGGCAGGTCAACATTGAAAACCTTCGGTAAGACCCCGCTCTCTTCCCCTTTGTCTCCCTTTCTCTTCTTTGTTTAAATAGTCTTTCTTTCAGTTAGCTTTAACTTCCTACTTGTACCCACTTAATTTAATAAAAAATAACTGTTGATATATGAAATGTTTTATATGTTATTTAGTTCTACGTTATGTTTTATATGTTATTTAGTTCTAAGAAAGATAAGTTTTTTTGTTATATGTGTCTAACATATTTTATAGAAAATTGTAACTATTATTTTGTGTGTCAACAGGGCACTGACGATGATGCACAGCATCGAAAGCGCTTTGCCGTTACAATAAATTATTATAGTGGAAGCGTAGCCATCAATTTTTTCATCCTAGATACATTATAATTGGTGATTACATTGTATTCTTACAATAGGAGAAGTACAGAAAAAATGGTGAGATGAGATCATCAGCATGCCATATACCATTATGGGGGAAATCTGCTTAGTGTTCACAGAACCTGTGTTACAGACTTTTCATAGATGGAATGTTAGGAGAAGTGCTAAAATTAATTCTTTTACTTCATCTGGAAATATTATATAATAAATCTTGTAAACATTAACAATTATTTATGTCTTTGTACTTTCCCATCTAACGCGATTTTCTCATGTTTATATATTTAAAGTCTTTTTTTTAAAAAATATGGTTCTTAGGAAAGGAGAAATATAAAATAGAATGAGCATATGATGGATCGGTGCTGGCATAACACACTGTTAAATTATTCCTGTACATGAAAAGTTTCCTTAGTTTATACAGCCTCTTTTTATTTTATTTTTTATTTTTTTTTTTTTTAAATAGGTGACCAAGGACCTATTACTACCTATATCACCACTATATCAAAACTTTGCTGATGAATATTATTATGGAATAAGGGTCCCATAGTAAAAGATCAACAACTTAAATAGGCTAAGACCCTAGAATATCATATAACACTAGACAATATCATGTTTGCTTCATAAGACTAGATTTAATCTTGATCTACTTGATGCACTATTAATATTAAACCTAAAAGCTCCTTGCAACTATAGAATACTAGGATTAACATCACCTTTTACAAGAAATCAACAGAACAAACATCTCCATTCATATTAAAGATCTGAAAAATAGTATAGGAACTTTTAGTTTATCATAAAAAAAAAAAAAAAACTCATAAATTATGTTCTGTAACGTTTTTTGAGCTCATGCATAGGATAAACTAATCCACAGGTTTGTAACCCAAAAAACTGATCTTTATACTACCTCCAGGAGAATAGAATATAGGTAAGATGAATGCTAGGCTAGTTTGTAGATGAAGGTACCCTTGCAAATATTCTTTATTCAATTCACCAAAAATGTAAGTTGTACTTTATTTATTAAATTAATTTTGATATAACCCACTAATAAAAATAGGTTTTCTCTCCTAAACATATGAATTGTAAGTTAGAAAATAAATTCTGAAACTCTTATACTATAATAGCTGTAACACCTAAAGATAATTTATCATATTAAAGCATAAATAAACAAAACATAGGTTAAAGCGGGATAAAAGGTTATATAAATAAGATTTAAGCCTGATAATTTTTCATATTCTTTAATTTATAATGCTGGAATACACGAAACACAATGTAGCAGTATAATCTTTTTTTCTCTACAATGAGGCTTAATAGCCAATAGGTAGCGAACACGCTAGCTAACAATGAATTATAAAACAAAATACAGACAAAATTGAACTTTATTAGAATTTGTGCTTACCATGTGCGAATACTGACTTGTGCCAAAAAGGAAGACTTTAACAATAACTCATTTAGTCTGTATATAGTATACAGAAAATAAAATCTATACAGTGTTAATATCATAATTTACAATAGAGGCATTATCAATCCCAGAAGTGATGAAAATTTAACTATACCACAATGTTTTTAAAAATAAAATAAAATGAGTATTTTTTATTTCACAATGAACGGAGTTCATAATAATTAAAAGAAAATAGTTTTAAATTACGCTTACAATAAAAAATTCTGAGATTGATTTCTTTCGCCGTTTAGTAGTGTTAGGTTTTGAGCATTAAATACAGGGTTCTTTGGTCTTCTGAGTGTCACATAATAAATGAGATTCTAAACTTGTAAAGAAAACAAAGACAGGGATCAATAGACATATCCTGCCAATCATTTGCAAAATTGTCAGCTAACAAAATACAAATAATTCAACGAATACAGTAATAGGAGAGTAAAGGTGAGATGACATGTCTCTATCAATAATTTATGAGACAAATGTAAAAATAATTAGTAACCGTGATTTTGAAGACAAATGGCTCAACAGCTAAAGCAGGTGTTTATCATGTTGAAGTTTTCATTCAGAAAAAGAAAAAAGAAACTCAATGATTACAAATTTAGTCAACTATATCATCACACCTATACTGCACATTATTTTACTCTTCAAACTGTAGCTGTTGTTGTCTACACATATACAATAGTTGATTGATTATGTATGCTTATTCATATATATAATTAATATTTATATATATATGTTTATATATATATATATAGAGTTACGGTTTTCCTTAATATCTAGTCTAGCCTATATTTTGAAAAGACAAGCACTCATTTGGACCTCACCATTCAAATTCAATATCATACTGAATCACAAAACTTGAATAATGAGTGTCAAATTATAGAAAATGCAGGAGTATATCATATTATATTAAACTTACATCTTTTTGTACATGTTACAATTATTCTATACAGTAGTACCTAGTACAGAGAGGAAAACTAACTTAACAGATAACTAAAGGACTCCTGCATCCTCCCACACGTCATAAACTAAAAAGAAAACAAAATATTTAACATAATAAACAACTGCTTATAGTCTCTAAATTCCTATGCCTCTTTTTAAATAAACTCAAATTTTAAATTTCTAATTCCTGTTATCTAGTTAGAATAAACTACAACTGAAACGCTAAAGAGAGCAGTGGAGATATGTGTGACTCCAAAAGAGTGGAGTTGGTAATTATAATAGTAGTAATTAACATTAATACATAACTATATAATTAAGTTCAGTTCCTATTAAAAAATTGTATAAAAATGTTATACAGGAATCGTTTGGTAATACCAGTTATATTTTAGTTACATACAAACATTAAATGTCTTTTAAATAACACGAAATATTTAAATGAAGAGGCTTTTGTCTTTTTTGTACAAAACTAAGGGCTCTGCATTATTTACAAGACAGGCTCTAGTTATGTCAGTGTCATGTCGAGCTCTAATATTGTACAGGCAAGACAGAACAAAAAAAATGTTCTTCTTCTTATTTTTTTTTTTACATTTTTTTTTCTTTTTTAAATTTTTATGAAGAAGGTTCCGCATGCTCAATCTGAGATTCTGCAGAGAGTATGTACTTAAAAAAATAATATATATATTTATATATTTACACACAAAAACATTTATAATTAAAAAGAAAAACTATTCTTGATCAGATTACAATAAAGATAGAATATGAGAGGGGTGGGTGGGGGTGGAGGAAACGAGGCGAAGGGGTAAAGTCTTGGTGTTATCAATCACCCCACATAGGGTCCCTCTTTCTAATGTGTATATACACCTATTGGACATCATGAAAAACAACGCTTAGAAATATCTGTATAATATTAAATTGAGAAATAATTCTCAAAATGTACAGACATAGAATTGCTCAAACAAATAAATTTTGAGGAAACAAAGAGCGAGGACAATATTTCTTAATGATTACACAATATTTATGTATAAACCAGCATATGAAAAGAGAAAAAAATGTGATAAAAGTTTCCTAACAGTTTTTTGGGTTAATGTAATTGTAAATTGACTTTCTATATTTACAAACATTTGTAGACACACAATAGACGGCTGATTTGTTATTTTTCAATATGGTGTAAACCTGTTGTAGCCGCTCCTGTACACTGCAGCCTAAACAAATACATAATTCTTAATTAATAGCAATATTTAAAATAATTAATAAAGAGAGGCTGCGTGTATCCTTCGATTCTTTAAAAAAGTAGTCCATGAGGAATAATTTATTTTTTATTGATATGCATAATTACTTTAAAGAAATATTTTGATAATAAGTTTAATTTATTTTTATTTAAAAATTAACATCCACTTTATGCTGCTAAGACTAATCGAGATTGGTTATCGATGGGTTACCATCATTCTTTAAATTATAATTCAATTATTATTAAATTTCTTACATTTTCTTATTCTTTAAGTTACTTTATGGACTTAATTTTTAAATTTGCTGGCATGATTAGTAAATAAAAACAGTTTAGGTAGTAAATTCCTTTATTTACTTTTCCTCACATGTTTCATGGCTTAACATGCCATTTCTTCATGGGCCTAATCTTCACTACAAAACAAAATACAATTCATTTCAATTCTATAATATACTATTTATAAGCACACACTCATGATTTAAATGCAAACTAACTATCTTCGCAGAATATTTCTAGTTCATTTTCATTAGAAAATAAAAATAATAATTATGGAATAAAAGTAAATAAGTAACGAAAAGTTAATATTTTTGTAATAAACTTGCTCTGTGTTTGTAGAGAAAATTTAGAGCTCTGAAGAGGTGGTATATTGGGCCATAAAACCTATAAGATACAAGTAAATGAAGTTACACTTTCAAAATCTTAGAACTTTTTTTCATTTCTTCTTTCAAAGTCATAAAAATATAGACTAAGATCCTGCACCACAAAGGAACAAAGTTCAATAAATGAACGTCTAGGAAAGTAGCATTTATGTGACACAACATCAATTTTTTATTTCATTTATAAATTATAATCAATATAAAAATTAAGTACTGTTGAAAACTTACCCCATATCCTGCAACAGGTCCTATACCATGACCTAAGTAGGGATCTGCATATTCACGCCCATAACTGTAAATAAGAATAAACAATGACAAAGATTTGTGATATAAGAAATATCTGATAATATTTATGATAAAAGCATGCTGTGAAAATAACTGCTGGTTTTTGAGATGAACTGTATAGCTACATATTAACATTTTTTAATTTAGGGGATCTTTTTTATTATCAAATAAATTGTTCCAATAAATAATAATGCTTATATATTACAATAGAAAAGCCCACAAACATTTCATTGTAAACTCATTATACGCTGAAACGCTGACATGAAGCCTACAGAACAAATAGCTTAAGACCAGGTAAGAAGCTTTGTCTGCTAGAATCTCGAAAAATTGGGCAGGACCAATCTTATTGCAAATTTAATGCTCTATAGTTGTTGTTGAGTACATATTCTCTCTCTCTTGAATATGAACCAAAATATTTGCATTTTTTTTAGTTTTCAGCCTCGGTAAATCCCTACTCCTCCTCATGTCGTATTAACAATAAGCTGTTATATCATGATCCACTTTATCTGAAGCTTAAATACAAGTATTGTTTTCAATCAACTTTTACTTTCAAAAATACATGATTTTTATTTTATCAACACCACAATCAATATTTGACTGTTTCATGAGAAACTAAAGATTAGGTTAGGCAATGGCTGAAATCGATATTGGGGAAGGGGGGAGGGTTAGAGGAGACAGTTACTCTGATTCAGATAGAATGAATTTATATAACCAAAGTTTGGGAATTTTAGCAGATTTCCCTTGAGGGATATTAGTTATTGAGGTCGTACTCATGACACGATTTTCAAAACTTTTCTTCAAATGTCCATCGATCCTATCCAGGGCATGACAAAAATGAGGTCCGTTCAAAATTTTATATATATGTATATGTGTATATATATATATATATATATATATATATATATATATATATATATATATATATATGTCTGTTAACAAATTTTAGAGATCGTTACCAAACTCGATATTTAAACGTTTTATGTAAAAATAAAGACCAAGTTCATTAATGGCTGAAATTGGACCAGTGGGAGGGGGGGTTTTAGAAAATTCGAAATATCTCCATTACTATACGTCGGATCGAACAATTGTATAGAACCAATCTTATTGCAAATAAAACTTACTATAAATATTGTTATATAAATTTATTCTTTATCTTGAATACTAACTGAGATATTTGAATTTTTAATGAGTGTGTGTGCATAACGAACGAGATGAGATCGGCTAACTTCGGTTCTAGTTGTGTGTTTCCAGCAAAAGCTAGTTCGGCCATTTCAGTAACTGTTCGGCTCTCGTAAAATTTCTCTATTGTATAACTTCACGTGGGAAATCTGCTTAGTTTACACAGCCCCTGCGTGACAGACTTTTTAGTTTTCTACAACTATTGTTTTGTACATGTTTTCCCTGACTTGAATATTAGTGGAGTTATTTATACTTTTTGGATTCAGCCTTTTGTAAACCTACACTTCTATCCATCCAATTTTTACTATAAGTCACTAAACATCTCAAATTCAACTAACATTTTAATTCCTGTTTACATAGATGTTGAGATGAGATCATCAGTGTATCACATTCCAGTGTATGGGAAATATAACGTACTTAGTTGGTTGCGGAACACCTACGTGACAGACTGTTTTAGAGTAATTGAATAGTGATATCTAAATATTAATATTTAATAACAGTTTATGTTATTCATTCCATTAACAGAAATGAGGTATCCCTACACTTTTTAGTAACTTTCTTTAAACCAAAATAAATTGGTCGACACAAGATGTTTGTGAGGTTCCTTCATCAAGTTCCAAATTTTCCAGTAAAATGTCTGCAGGCTCCTGACTTATTTTTTTAAAATTTCATCTCAAAAACCATACTACTTCACAAGCTTTTAACTAACTGTGTGTAATGTAAGATAGCTTCATATAGAATAGTATATTATCAAGCGCAGCAAAAAGAAAAGACACCACATGCTGGAACTCTGACATGCAAACTAATGTGCCAAAGAAATGAACAAAATAACCCATGTATGTAAAATGCAACAAGTTCTTCCTTTGAGTCATTAGTTTGCTTATTTAACAAGCTCACGAGCAAATGATGTCAGTTTTTTAGTCTTAAAATTATCTTACACTTTAAATATTCAATATACACTTACATAAATAAAGGAAACTTTTAATAATATATGTTGTGATTTTTTATATGCATTGAAATAAACTTATTTTGAATAACATAAAGCTTCAGAATTAAATAATTTAGTAATATGTCTCTAATCTTATTTTTAGAAATCTTCAGACATTTTAAGTATTTGTGAGAAATTAATGTTCATAAACCAATATTTGTAAAAGCTAAATTGGCTGTTTTAATATATAACCTAATAAATCTATACCTAATTAATCTACCTTAAAAAACTGACATCTTCAAGAAAAACTGTCTCCATATATATATTTTTTTGTTTCATATTTTTAGCAGATTTCAGGGAAATTAGCTACTGAGGTCGTACTCATGACGCTATTTTCGAAAAATTTCCTCAAATGCCCATTGATCCTACATAGTAGATGATGAAAATGAGGTCCGTTCAAAATTGTATATATGTATGTGTATGTGTGTCTGTTAAGCCACAATTTTGTTTGATCATTACCAAACTCGATATTTAAAATTTTATGTAAAAAGGCAGATAAAGTTCGTTAATCGTTGAAATCGGATCAGTGGAGGGGTTTTTTCGAAAATTCAAAATATCTCCGTTACCATACGTCGGATCAAAAAATTGTATAGAACCAATCTTATTGCAACTTAAATGTACTATAAATATTGTTCTATATATTTATTCTCTATCTTGAATATTAACCGAGATATTTCCATTTTTCAGTTTTCAGTTCTACTCTTATGTTACATAAACAATATTCGGTTATGTAATAAACCACATCATTAAATCATTATCAAAGCTTAAATACCAAATACTGTTTTCAAGAGACATTTGTTATACAAGATAAATGGAAATATGTTCTGGTGACTGCCCTCTTCTTAAGTTTTTGGACTACTTAAATTTGATTGATTGAGATAAAAATTATTCTGATTCACTATAAATTACAGTACTAGATATAGTAAATAGTTTTCAATAAAATTAATATGTTATATTCTGATATATTTCCATAATTGTTTTTCTTTCCTGTGAGAAGTTGGCACACCTGTTTGTTTACGTTTCAGGTGCTTCCTGTCTGGAGGTTTCGTTTGTATTTATTCACTTGATGTTGATGTTGCTATTGTGTTACCGGTATGTAGATTTATCTATTGCTAAACATTACGAGGGAAATCTTCTTAATTTACGCAGCCCCTACCTACATGACGGACTTTTTATAGTAGAATTTCTCCTGATGAGGCGTCATATGGACGAGAAACTAGTCGAGAAATAAAAATTATTTTTAAGTAATCATTTGACTTATTCATTATATTGTAGACCTTGCGCCATAGGTTAGTTTAAATAAATAATGTAAGTATGGAGACAGTTTTTCTTAATATTGCAAAGGGGTATATTGACTGACCCAGCAACCGCTGCATAGCCTGCTACAGGCTGAGCGGCCGCTGCAGCTGCTCCATATGCCCTAGCCGCTACAGCAGTATAGCTGGCAGCTGCAGCATAGCCCGCCTGCTGAGCTGCTGTAGATAGTGCACCCGGTGCCTTGAGGAGTGGCGACGCTGCTGCCGCTGCTGCTACCTGAGCACAAACACATTTTAAAACAAATTAGTTCATTTTTATTAAATTCAACTTCATAAAATATCATCGGAAGTTGAAGAAAAACTCTTTGTCTTCCTGAGGTGCTGGAACGTAGAGGAACCAATTCATTAGGATTGATCAGAAGCTCTAGTTTATAAGTAATCATTGTCTCTACAAGTAATCGACTATGCAGTCGAGAGAACGTTGTTACGCACTGGCATTTTATCCAGCCTAATCTATACTATAACCAGATCTGTTAGCTCTGTTCTGCCATAATAAGATTTTGATACAATACAAACCCAACGTATATTAGTATGTTTCTTATTATTAAATTCTCATTTATATTGTTTTAATTTATACATTTTAAGAAATAGTTTGCGAAATGCGTAGAAGGTTGTTAGAGGCTGGCCTTTTCTCAGCCCTGATCTATACTAATATCAGAGCAATCCAGAAGTAGGATTCCAATAATGACAGTAAATGTGTTTTAGCAAACTTTAATTAATTAATAAATGGGACAAGGGTTGGTCTTAATCCCACTTGGTAAACCTGGAGAAGAGAGTTTGAGTCTTACCTGAGCAATACAAATTTATTTAGTGATGGATGATTATATAAATTCCTTACATTAGTCTCATCCTGGCTAGATAAGGGTGGTAACCCATTATAATAAGAAACATACTAATATAATAGGGTAATATAAGTTGGGTTTATATTGTATCAAAACATTATTATGGCAAAACAGAGCTAAAAGATCTATAGAGATAACAATATGATATTTATACATACATATATGTGTGTGTGTGTATATATATGCATACACATACACATACAAACACTTTGCTACTAGTGACCCTCTTTATAAATTCAATGACTGCTCTTACTGGCACAAAAACAAAACATTTTTCCATATTCGATATACGTCATTTATTTTCATCTCTTCTCTAATGTATTTCGAACTGTAGTTCACCTAAAAATCAATTTAGAACCTTTTTGAACTTCTCATGCTTAACTATCTATTAAAAATCTACCTAATTATTATTTACTAACCAAATTCAAAATTATAATTCTGAAATTACGATTTGGTGGGATCAGCATTGTGTGATATACCCCTGAGCTGCACAGACCAAATGAAATTATCACGAGGGAGCTTTACCATGTATGATCCATGCATTAAAGGAAAAACAGCCGGAATATTGTAGAAGGAACGACAAAATAATTTTCCTTCAAGACAATGCTCGCCTGCATGTCGCTAAACCTGTCAAAACATACTTCGGAAGAACCAAATGGGAAGCCCTACCCCACCCACCGTATTCTCCAGATATTGTTCCATCTAATTACCCCTGTTATGTTCGGTGTCCCATGTCTGAGCCATGCTTTGCTTATTATGAAGATTACAAAAAATGGGTCGATTTTTGTATTACTTTTAAAGGCGAGCCATTCTTTCGTTGCAGAATCCGCATGCTACCAGAAAGATGGGAAAAGGAAGTGGCTAATGATGAACAATACTATAAGTTATTTAAAACCATTATTGTAAAATAATAACCTCAATTCTTTAAAAAACTTGCTACAAATTACTCCAAACACCCTATATATATATATATATATATATATATATATATATATATATATATATATATATATATATAATAATATATATATATATATATATATATATATATATATATATATATATATATATGTATATATATATATATATACACACACACACACACACACACTGGAACATGGAAGATGACTTTGAAGAATCCCAGTAGTTAAGGTAAGCAGGGCTCCCAGAACTCAGCACGCTGTCTTAATATTAAGTTTTTTTTTAATGCAATTCAATAAAAAGAAATGTTCAATATCTTGAGTTATTAAAATTTTAAATGTATAATACATAATATATATATATATATATATATATATATATATATATATATTGTACTTTGAAGAAGATGGTGTTTATAACTGTAGTTAATAAGAAAAGTACACTAAAGAATTGAATTTGTAATTTACACTTCCTATGAATAAATTACTAATCAAAACCTTCACCACAAGCACTAATCACAAAATACAAGTAAAAGAAATAACAAGACCACATGAAGGTGAACAATGTCACATGAATGTTAGTTTGGAGGGGCATTAATTACATTAAACAGTGTTATGATTTTTTTCTTTAAATGGTTTATGAAATTGCAAAAAATAAAAATATAAAAAAACAAATAACTCTATTGGCATATTGGTATAAATATACATAAATCTTTTATGTGTTACTGCTGAAACTACCTCTTGAGGGAATGGAAACAAAGCTTTTGTCCGTCCATCTATTTATTCAGTGCTAAATATCCAAAAATGAATTTGCTCAATAGTTTTGGGTAGAGTTTGATTTTGATGTGAGTGGAAGTGGTTCAAAATGCCTTAATATATGCCTAAAGTTGGTAAGCCTTATAGCTATTTCCGTGAAAAGTGAGTCTCCAAGTTTAAATGAAAGGCTACAAAAAAGTATTGCAAGGAAACACAGTGGATAATTTTTGTATTTTGCATCAATGGGTAAAAGAACCCAAGATTGTTATGGGAGAACTATCACCTATAATGAAACTCTGATGTGGGTACCATGAGACTTCCTTGTACTCCTATTAAATTAAATAGAATTAAAAGTTTAGTAGCACTTCATTAAAAATTATTCAATTTGAGAGTGATACAATATCTCCATTCTCATCTGTTGGATCGAAAAATGTCATGAACATTATTTATAATTCTTTTCATAGTAAAAACTCAACTGTAAATTGATTTTTTTTGTGTCTCTAATCGGTAAGGAGAAATTTCCAATTTTATATTTTCGCCTTCCACTAACCCCCCTTCTTGTTAATCAATTTTACTCAAAAGGGGAGGTGCACAACTAAACGTTACAATAATCTCCAATATGAAACTTTAACAATGTAAGGCATAGCTTCTTTTGAGTTATGTGAGATACACAACATGCAGACATCACACTGAACTAGTCAAAATGAGTTCAGAGAGGGTCAAAATGGATAATTCCGTCAAATTCTGATTACCGAAATTTTTTGCAATTACAGTACTTCTTTTGCTTTCTACACGGAAGGAAAAAATAGCCATAAACTGTCTAATGAGAGGCATTATTTGGTATGAGTGTCCAATACACCATTTTAAAACTCTCTAAAGCTATAATAATTTCTAATAACCTAATAAGATCGGAGAAATTTATATCTTTGTCTCTGTAAATTGTTTGAAAAAAAAAAAATGTGGATAGTTTTCAATTTTAGGAAAGCATATCTTAATAAAACCATGCATCAAAATGTCTATCTAAAAATACGAAACATGATGTTATGTTTCAGTCCTCAGTAACCGACATAGAGGTATAACTTATAAAAACGAGAATATGTGAAAAATATTTTAAAATACAATTTATTTTCAGTCTTCAGTAGCCAGCGTATAGATTTAAATTATAGAGTTGGAGTATGTGATAGATTTTTAAAAATATTATAACATAGCATAATTGAATCAAATTTATAATACAATACCAAAACATAACTAAATACATTTTTATAATGAGAGTCTATCTCATTAAGCCCCGGGTGAAAAAAAGGAAACCAATAACCAAGTTAGTAACATGAAGTATAAGACCAAGTATAGGTATGAGTCTAAATGTCTCTCTAATAAAGCATTGAAGCACCCAATAAGTGTATTTGCAGAACCCAGCAAATTTAATTTGAATAGTACCCTAATAAAAATCAAATCTTGAAAATATTTATGATAAAATGCAAACTGCGCCAAAAACATAAGTCTCTATTTTTACAGAGTGGGAGAAAAAAAAAGAAACAAATAAAAACGCAAAACCAAGCTGAATTTTACAGAACTGATACAATTTCAAGACAGATACTCAATTTATAAGTTGATTTAACTATAAAGAGTTCTCAAGGATAATTCAAAAATAAAAGCAGTTATATATATTTTAGTAGATGTTATTTCAACTAAATTAACTCAGGTTTCATACATGTTTTAGATGATTAGTACAGGGTTTGGATATATCTAGTGCAATATTCTTGGCACTTATACCTGCAAACTACACACTAAAAACAAATGGCCAACAAACTAACAAAAAGCCAAACTGTACTAAACAACAGTTCTGAGTCGTTAAGTACAGCCCGAAATATTTTTTTGTTGTTCAACAATACCTCTGTGCTGGTCCCCCCTGTACCCTGGAACATTTATAAAATAATATCAAATATCCCCAAGAATGGTGGACAACTAATAAAATACAAAACATAATAATGCAAAAAATAAGGCAAAATTAAAATATTGGAACAAACACTAAAACAAATAAACAAAACTTACAGGGTCTTCTTTGAGGCCAAGAGAAAGTCCTGGAATGTTTCCAGCTGCAAGCAGTCCCTAAAATATAATATTTAAATCCAAATAAATAAAGCGAATGGATGAATAGCAATAACAATCCTGAAAATGACATTTAAATTATGATAAAATCAGCCTGCTATAAAACAGGAACTCTCCCGTAAAGAATAATTAATAAAAAATAAATCTTTATAAATATAGCTCCTGTTACAAAAGATCTTAGAAAAGATATACAGTTTAAGCACTTATAATTAGGGGGAGTACATTTTTAAATTTCAGTACACATCTTTTCTCAACGAAAAGCAACCCACCAATTACATACCTTTAATTTTTAGTCAATGGTGTCACGATCAATATTGGTGTATTCATTAATTTGGTCTTTATGCTTTATTAGCAATTTTATATACTTGAAGTGATCAATCAGATTTTACAAGTATATGAAATCACAAATGACTCTTGAAAAAGAGGCAGTAGTGAAGGCTGGAAAGAATTAAAGTGGTTCAAAAATAAGACTGAATAAAGTCGCTTACTCCCTGTGACTCCGATGGGTCAACATTTATGTTCATTCATTGTATTTGCTCTAAATATACTTGCTGTACTTTTTTTTCAGGGGGGGGGGGTAATAATAATAAATTTAAACCAAAACCGTGAGCAATAAAAAATCATTGCTGAAGTTTAATCAAGGTTGTGGGATAATATTATATATATATATATATATATATATATATATATATATATATATATATATATATATATAGTTCGATTGTAATACTTAATCTTGTGTTCATCTTACATGACAGTAACTAATACACAACATGGTTAGAAATAACTTTCTAACAAATTTCTCCGTAAAATCGAAATAAAGAATCCAATGTGATTTTTAATAGAATAATAGTTACATTTGGTAAAGACTTTCCATCCCTATTGGATATAGTTTTCTATAACTATATCCAATAAAGATGGAAAGAGAAGATGGGACAGAAAAATACCAAATTTAGCCATGGATATTTTTAGCATTTAGAATTTAAAAATTCACAAACACTTCAAAAAGGATATCTAAGTTTAACGCCTGAACAAAATGTTAAGAATTGTCTCCAAATACACTGGGAGAAGGGTATTATTTTTATATTGAAAAAAAAAAAAAAAAATTGTTACATTGAATTTTAACTTCCATGCAAAGTATGTTTCATAAATTGATCTAAATTTCTAGATATTAAGACTTATTGGGGGGTTTAATTAATATGTAGTGATTTTTTTTAAATGGGGTTTTATTTTACAAAAATGGTTTTAAATATATTATTCGGTGATAAAAGTGTTTGACATGGATGTTCATGAAGCAATGACTCTAATTCTTCATCTTGGAATTTTTTTGGCTACCCTCGTCGTTCCTTGTTTTTCAGCTCGAAATAATCACTTTTAAACAGAGTAAGCCAATTCTGACATATTTTCTCGGCTAGGGTATGCTTTTCATAAATATCCACTATAATTCAATGTCTTTTGGCAGCACTTGTCTTCATGTTAAAGTATTGAAGAAAAACGATTAGTTATTTATGCTTCAGTCAAATGACTTACAGTAAAAAACAAAGCCCAATGACAGTAGGATTACTGGGAGGAGGAGTCATGCTATCAATTGGAAAACCCCAATAGTAGCCCTATCTATCAGAAAACACTACAAATGAATTCACACACCCGATACACGGAATGCAAATCCTGCAACTGACTCTCTCCTTTTCTTGTGAGTTATACACATCGATTCAAGAAGAAAGATATATACAAGTTCAGTGAGGCATTCTACAATTTTAGGTTTGCTTTAAACTTAAACCAGACCTATCATCTTTAGCTTAATATTAGTTTTTGGCTTTGGCTGTTTCCGACATTTCTTTCCAGTACCACCTTCCAAGGCTATCGTTTGTCTACAAGAACTGAAGTTTAGCATCCCTTTTTACTTCTCTCCTAGAACTCATTTATCTGACACTACAGACAATCCTCTTTTTTTCTTAAATTCCTATTCCTTTTACCTGTTTCATTTATGTATCTCCTCCACTAAGATATTAAAGGTTAACTACCAAGGAAGAATTATTATAATTGGAATACTTTACCTGAAGTCTATAATTACTATCACTCGCTGCATGGGCGGCTAGTATTGGATCATAGTAAACACCACTGGAACATAAATATTTATAATTTAGTTTCTTTATATTCTTCAACTCCTAATGAAATATAATTTAATTATGATTCATTAATTTTATTTCTCTCTTTTTTTTCTTCAAAATAATAACTTATTATATCAAGTAAATTGAAAAAAATGAAATTCAATTGAAATATACTCTTAAAATGAATTTAAATTGAAACTTGAATGAATATCACTTAGATTAATATTATTTATATACTATAAATAATTAGCCCAACACATAAAAAAGCACAATAAATAAATACCCCACAAGGCATGGAAATAAAAACAAATGTGTGCTTCTACAAATAAAAACAGTTCGAACAATTAGTTGATTAATCAATAAAGTGACTCAAGCTTTTTCTCACCGAGCCAATACTTCACCAACAGCCAGTTTGTGAATCATGCACTTTGAACAGGCTCATTCAACAAGGCAACACACAACAGGGTATATACACAAAACCACAGGAACATTCTTTTTATCGGTTATCTTTTCATAATATACATAAACTATATAAATTACCAATCACTATAAGAATATTGGAATAAAAAAAAAGGAGTGGGAGAAAATAAATAAAGAGGAAAATATCTAAAATCAAACCAAAAAAGTTGAGTTTCTCTCGATTACACAGCTAAGGTGTACATTTAAATATTGAGCATATATACATCTTAATAAATACTTATTAAGAACCACTTTAAAATGGAATAATGAAATGGTTTGAGTTTAGATTGTGTTAAAGAGGAGAAACCTACTTTTTTTTTTTATAGTACTTTGAGATTTATTAAAAGTTTATATAATGGCAATCGCAGGAGAAAGTAATGATAACAAAAAATAAAATAAAGAACTTTAAAAAAAGAAAGGAAAAAAAAAAAGAAAAATGAATACACTTTTATTCTCGTTAAGAAATTCTTTGCTCATATATCAGAATTCTTCCTAAAATATATCATGTATTATAGATAAATCAGCAGACACTTATCTAGGTCTCAGGAAAAAAAAAATCATGGTGACTACCTTACAAGGCTAAAATAATACTGAATGCAAAACATTTAAATGAGATTTATGCGTTTAAAATTTTGGAATAAATATTTTTCAACAAATATTTACAAAAAATTCAAAAGAATGGTCAACAGGAAGCTGGAAAGATGCAAAAAGTTCAGATACTTAACAATTTCTAACTTAAAGAGTTGTAAATATTCAAATTTATAATTCAGTTAATATTAATAAATGAATTTTAATTAACATGGCAATAATGAAGTTCATTTGATAAATCTACTTCACGAAAACTGCATAATAAAATTAAAACAAGTCACACATAATTTTCTTTCGTTTAGTAGAGCATTCTGTTAATAATAATGTATTTTAAATTAAAAGTCATTTAAATGTTTGTTTAAAACTTATGGATGAATTATTGATTTATTTTGTAAAAGAAATTATGGTGAAAACATGGATAAAATGCTTTCTTTTAATAATGATTGTTGATGATTCCCAAAACAAAGAAAACAAAAAAAAAAACAAATAAAATTATTAAGATCATCATAAAACCTTCTTTGCTGTTACATACTAATAAGAATGTTAAAATAGATGAATTTAAAATACTTAACACTATAATACTCAGATCATAAGCATCAACAGATAACTTGTTTTCCATACCAAGAAGGCCAGAAATAAGTTTTTTGTATATTAATACAGCCAGATGTTCATAAATTGGGCCCAATCCTAGGACTTTAGACAAATTTCACATTTTAGTTCAAATGGAATGATTCAAATTATTCTAAACCGAGTTGGGAGAGTTAGAGAAAATATATCTATTCAGACATTTTTTTCCACATTTTAAAGATCATAATGAAATTTTTAACAATTTCCTAATTTTATTTAGAAGGTTTTAAAGACAAAGAGGTGAAAGGAGAAATGTGAATGTTTTTGTCTGGATATATGATGTGGGAAGATGGGAGTTAACTGTTTAATATGGAAGTTATACCAGATAATACAGAAAATATGAAAACAATCTAGAAGAGGTAAAATAACTATTTTTTTTATTTTAAAGAAATCCAAAAATGGACACTAAAATAATATAAAAAACAATGAAAATACTATTTATGAATAAATAAAGTTACAAATAGTTAGGCATTTAAAAGATTAATTTATACTACTTTACTGAGTGAATGTTACATTAATATCCTCTTAATGGGATCGAGGATTTCAAACCGGGGTGGGACAAAGTATTTTATATAGTGAGTAAGTCAGTAAATTAATTCCTATTCCCTTTTCAGGAATCAAATCTATGACTCTAGGTTTATCAAGTGTATTAAAACCAATGCTTTAACTTACACAGCTAACCTAAGCTATAAATGAAATATAATTCAAAGTAAAGAAAGTAATTTATTATCTTTCATGATCTCCTTAATGATTAAGGTGAGCAAAATCATATTCTAATTAGGGTTTGTATTAAGTTATCATATCACAGTTTTCTTTTTATTACAGCAATATTTTATTCAGATACTTATAAAAATTTCATGTTCAAAAATGTATTAAGTTTTAACCAAAATTATCTTTTTCATATTTAATTTATGATGTGACCTTCTTGATATGGCAAAACATTAGTTGATACTCAAAACTTTATGCTGAAAATATTATTAATAATAATGCTTACCTTTGTGAAAGGGGTTCTTGGTCATTGAATATTTTGATTATAGAAAGTCAACTAAAAACAGAAACTGATGAATGATAAAAAGTTTACTTAAAGAAATGAGTATAATTACAAACTGGCAATAGTACTGTTGCTTGGAAAAATAATAAAAAGAACAATTAATAAAGGACGAAAGAACTTGATAAGCCTCACCTTCAGAACATTTTATTAATAATACTTAGAGATATGAGGCAATTACAAACAGAGTCCACTAGAAGTGATGAATGTGCACCATTACCCAGCAAATAGAATTTTATAATCATAATTAACACCTTACTTTACAGTAAAGTATTCATCAAATAGGGCTGCAAAAATTAAGCAAACTTCCCAAGTGCTTGAATGAAACTGCAGATGTCTCACTCTACATATTTCTCCTGTATATAAGAACATTATGTAATCAAGACTTGTTTATGCTAGACGTGAGAATTACAATGAAATAATTCCCTTTAACAGAAAATCGAAAGTGTACAGAAGCTGTGAAGAAAAAAAAAAAGAACTCAATTAATATTCGAGTTAAGAGAAAAATGTTTGAACAATTGTCGGATAGCACTTCATCAACACTATTGTCTGTACAACATTTATTGTGATCTGGAACACAATATCAGAGAAATTCATGATGTTAAACGTTAGTTTCTTTTCTATCCACCACTGAACCTGACCCAATTTCAGATATCAATGAACTCTTTAATTTTACAAAAAATGAAATTCCTGCAGCTATATTGTTTATATATGAGTATGTTATGTAGTTGCTTAAAAACATTCTTAAAAAATCCAAGTACAACTCCTGATATCCTTAATGAAAAATGAATAAAAATAGACAAGATTCTGCAATTAAACCAGATATGTCACAAATGGTATTTGGGACTTATATAATTCTAAAAAGAAGTTATATTCCGGGAAAAAGTGACTTTGAACTCCAAAAAAGTAACTCAATAAAATAAGTTGCAGTAAATATTGAGGAAAAGAAGTTGAACAAAATTTAAATTGGCTTGTAGAATGCTATAAACATTTTAAAAAAGAGGTTTATATACATGTTTATCATTTTTAGATTTAGACAGAACATTTGAAATAAATAAACCCCAGTGGCTTGAAGTTCTCCTATCTGCAAGGCTCTTTTTGTCCTTTTTTGTATATTTTTCCAAGACATTTTATCAATTAATTTTACAGCACAAATCTCAAATGCTATATTTTCACTAGTAGTAATAAATTCATCATATGCTATTTTTAAATTGAATCAGTTCTTGTTAGAAGTTGACAATCTGATTAAATGTAAAAAAAAAAAAAAAAAAAAAAAAAAAAATGAAAGAAAAAGGAAAAATAACAAGACTGATTAGATCAGTCAATAATTTTTAGTTAAATAACCAACGATATATAAACATGTGAGTAGATCAAGAATTATATTGACATATTTTTGTTATTACAAATATTTTTTTAAATTTTTATATATTAATAGAAAATGAGTGAATTTTGATCTACTCTTCAGCAGATGAGTTATAACAAATTGGAATGGAATGAAAGGGTCATACAACAAAGCATTTACTCAAATCAGTGCTAAGACCTTGCATAAATGAAATTTCGATTGCATTTAGTACTAAATGTGCATGTATATATAAGAACTAATAACATACTAAACAATTCCAATTTTTGTAACTCAATGCATTTATTAGTATATATATCGCTGTAGTGTTTTCTATTTACTCACGGAGTATATCCAAGTGCAGTGGCGGTGGCTAGGGGGGAGGGGTGTCGGGCAAAAGCAGCCGCCGCGGGGAACGCTGCCCGAGCTCGCCTTTGAATCGCAGCCCCTCTCAGTGCAGCCGCTAGACAATATCCAGTCACACAATCCCGCCCGATATAGCGCAATAGCAAGTTAACAAATGTGGGCTAGTCGCAAGGGCAATTAGACCGCCCCTTACGACCAGTGTTATATTCACTCGCCCAATAAATGATCTTTGTATCATGTATGCTTAGTCTAGACTCTAAAATATTACTTAATCCCTTCCTGTATTTTGTTTAAGGATGGGTAATATAATTCCTAATAATCTTTTTTTTATTTTATTTTTATTATTTTTTCATTTTAAGAACCAATAAACTGAATTCAGCCTTTCTTTATGAATAATTATATAAAGAACAAAAACAATGAGGAAGGAAAGAACCTGAGTAAGAAACAAAACAAAAAAAATTGAAGCAAACACCAGGATTTGTAGACCAAAACCATGAATAAGGAGAAAACGATGAACTTAATACAATGTTGACTAAATAGTTGATAACAATTGTCAGAAAAATATATAAAAAATAATAATGTTTGAAAATTAACAATTTGATAGCTATATTGTCAATACAATTAGATATAGGAAATTCAAAAGGTTCTGAAAGTGGTAATTATACCAGTTGATTATAGATTAAATTTCACAATAAAACGATTAAAAAAAAAATAATAACCACTTTATGCTACTAAAGCTAATTGGGACGAATAATCTATAAGTTACCACCTTTTTCTAGCAAGGGTGGGACTAAGGATTTTATTTAATAAGTTCATCAGAAATTAAATTACTAACTCCAAGGTGAAAATTGAACTAGGATTATCAAGAGTATTAGTAGCAACACATAACTCACATGACTAACCATGGATATGATGATGTAATCATTTTAATTCTTGGTTATAATGTATGGATAATGGTGTGGCACTTCCCAATAAGCTAGTCCCCATGGGAAGTTAGACCATTATCTTCTCGTGTAGGGGAGGCCGACAGGTTGAAACATACTTGTAAAAAAGTCTGTCACACAGGGGCTGCGTAAACTAAGCAGATTCCCCACATGGTGGTAAAACATACTTGTGATCTCGTCTCTCCACGTATTCTCTATCTACATGTAAAACACCGATGAGTAGAAGGGAGTGGGGTACTGAAGGCAGAAACAAGAAAGTACGAATAACTCACTTAGTACCGGAGTTAGCAAAAAATGCATAGAGTAACAATTGTAGAAATTCAAAGGCTTAACAAGATTGGTTCTATAACATTTTATGATCCGACTCATAATAACGGAGACATTTTGAATTTTTGGGATTCCCCTCTCTCTGAACCACCCACCACTATTCCAGGTCAGATTTCAGCCAATAAGAAATATGATGATTAGTGTTAACTAGATCCAGTATGGTAATAGATCAAGTAAACATTTTTGAGTAAAGAATGAAAAATCTTAATTGATGACGTCATCACATGACGTATTTACATGTGTCTCACAAAGTAATAGTTCAATAAAACCATAATTGATATTTAACCTTTGAATGAAGTGTTTCATGATATAATAGCTTATTGTTAATATGACATAAGTAGAAGTGGAGGTTTACTGATGGCCGAAAACTAAAATATGGAAATATCTCGATTAATACTCAATATAGAGAAAACATGGATATAACAACATTTATAGAACATTACATTTGCAATAAGATTGATTCTACACAATTTATCAATCCGACGTACAACCATATCCTCGGGAGTCTGAATGAAAGAAAAGAAATTGGGGTTGAAGGGATGCCAGATGAAATCAAGAACCTTGCTAGTGACATGAAGGTGTGGTTGTATGAATTATCAAAAAATGACAGTGTAATGTTGCTGCAGAGTTTACAAAATGTCAAACAATTCCTATACCTAAAACACATGATGAACTGTAGTCCATCCTGCATCATGCCCTATAGTAATATTACGCTCAAGTAGACAAGAAATTGGTTCATTGAACAAAATTTGCAGATGACATTGAATAATGGGAATGCAAACAAATGTTATCCAAGATAAGATTAAGCTCAAGATTGAGACACATAAAACAAAGCTTTCAATAGCAAAGAAACAAAGCCTAGAAAGTATAAATCTAAAATTGGAAACAAGGTATTTGAAAAAGTGAAACCATACAGTAACCTAGGAAGCATCGCTATTGATTACAGATCTCAAGTTGGTAGAAGAATAAGCATAAATTAAAAAATAAAAGGAGTATTTTCACTAGCCAGTAAATATATTTGGATACTAAAAATATTTTTGCCTGGAGTACACTGTAGCCTTACCCATAAAAAAAAAAATAATATATATCAAATTACGAAATATGAATTTGGTAATGAATCACCAACAGATGCAAGATTCAAAATAAATTTAACAAGAGAATTCTAAAAGAGGTAAGCCTTAAAAATACAAGGAAAAAGGGTAGGAAAGCTTTTTGGACGACAATTTCATCACAGATGTATTTGAAGGTTATTGGACATAGAGGGGAAGAGGTCCTGCAAAGTAGTTTTATGAAGATCTCATGGATTTAAGTGGCTATAGTTAAATAAAAAAGAGTAGATCTGAAAGAACCCAATACTCCCTTAGATAATATAAAGATAAAGACAAAGAGAAAAATTATTTGAAGCCAGACAGAAATGAATCAAGATCCCTGACTTCTCACACTACAAAGATTAGATTTGTGGAGCAACTCATTCAAATATTTTTACTTCCTTATACATACAAAGTCAAGGAATTATTGTAATCACAAACAATTTAGGTTTTCAGATTTTAAGGAGATTAGTCTTTTGCCCCTCCCTGAATTCATGTTGACTCCTTTCAGGGCGACGCATGTATGTATTTCACATAACTTAAAAAACAAAGAGGTTTACAATATTGAAATTTCATATTTACTACTGTTGTAACACTTACTTGTGTACCTCAGTTTTTGATTAAAATTAATTAAGAGAGAGAGGGAGGGGAAGGACACAAAAAAAAAAAAAAAAAATGTAAATTGTTCTATTCCTATTAGAGAAACAGATTTGTTTAGAAAACTATTTATTTTTTGTTAATTATAACAAATTCTAAAATTATTTTCTAAAACATTTTTTGATCTGTTACTTTCAAACAGTTCTACAAAACATTTTATATATTTAATTTAATAGGAGTACAAGGAAGTCATTTGGTGTCCACATCAGATTTTTCAGATGAAGAGGACATTCATGAAACTCAATGCCCTGGCTTGGGTCCCCAAATAATTTTTGTCTCATTTATAAAAGTATTAAAATACAGGAATATTTATTGATGGTGAGTACTGTCCAATATATTATAAAAATTGATGTAAAGAGTTTTATTTTAGTATTGTCAATAAAACAAAGGAATAATGAGTATTAAATAAGTAATTGTTGTATCATGAATGTTGTAATTCGGTATATATAATTGTAATGAATGTGAAATTTATGCTTTTAGATGGTCCTATCAAGAAATATGTTGAAGTAACAGTAACTCTGGATATGATAATGTTATTTATTTATGACCACTTAATGTAACTACAGGCATTCTGGTTAGGTTATCTACAGTGTAGGACTAAGGATTTAAATTAGAGAGTTTATCACTAAATAAATTTCTATAGCCTATATCCGAACCGAACCCAAGACTCTAGGATTACAAAGTGTATTAGTTGCAACACCTTAACTCACATAGCTATCCTCAGATATGATAATGTAATCATTTTAATTCGTGACTACAATGTATGCATAAACGCTGCTTTATAAATATCTTTGTAAAAACCATCCAGTTCAATTTAAGCCCTTTTCACCATTTTTTAAATATTAGAAATGGTTGATAGGTGTATTTCAAATTCCCCTTCTAAATTTGACAAAAATGTATGTTCATTTTTAAACATATAATAACTTTTAATTTGTTATTAGTGGCCACAGCTAAATGACCATTAAATGGTAGTGTGATTTCCTTGAATTAAGAAATATATACATGCCAAAATAATACAGATTTTTTTTTTTTTTAAATAGATAAAGAAAGGACCCACCCTGCACTAAAGTAAAATTTTAACTGCGCCAGTCCGAAATACAGAAATGCTCTATTGCAATTCTGTAATAGAAATATGGGAATCTGCAAGTAAGTTGATCTCTTGAAGAAGGAACCCCCTCCTTTTAAAAACTATTATGTTATATATAGATGCTAACAGACACAGAAGCATGGGCACTAATAAGCCCATATATGTATACCCAACAATGGCCTGTGGGCACTGCTAAGCCCACATTTCTATAGGTGTCCATGGCCTGTGGACTACTAAGCACAAACGTGACACTCATCCATGGCCTGTGGAGCACTAATAAGCCCACACGTATATACTCATCCATGGCCTGTGGAAACTACTAAGCCCACACGTGTATACTCATCCATAGCCTGTTGGCACTACTAAGGCCACATTTCTATATGTGTCCATTGCCTGTGGACTACTAAGCCCACACGTGTATAGTCATCCATGGCCTGTGGGCAGTATTAAGCCCACATTTCTATAAGTGTCCATGGCCTGTGGAGCACTACTAAGCCCACACGTGTATACTCATCCATGGCCTGTGGGCACTATTAAACCCACATTTCTATACGTGTCCATGGCTTGTGAACTACTAAGCCCACACTTGACACTCTTCCATGGCCTGTGGGCACTACTAAGCCCACATTTCTATAGGTGTCCATGGCTTGTGAACTACTAAGCCCACCCGTGACACTCATCCATGGCCTGTGGGCACTACTAAGCCCACACGTGTATACTCATCCATGGCCTGTGGGCACTACTAAGCCCACATTTCTATATGTGTCCATGGCCTGTGGACTACTAAGCCCACACGTGTATAGTCATCCATGGCCTGTGGGCAGTATTAAGCCCACATTTCTATAAGTGTCCATGGCCTGTGGAGCACTACTAAGCCTACACGTTACACTCGTCCATGGCCTGTGGAGCACTACTAAGCCCACACGTGACACTCGTCCATGGCCTGTGGAGCACTAATAAGCCCGCATGTGTATACTCGTCCATGGTCCGTGGAACATTACTAAGTCCACACGTGTATAGCATTTCCATGGCTTGTGGAACACTACTAAGTCACATATGTGTACACATCCATAACTAAAATCTCAATGATCCATTAACGTTCATGGTACACAAAAGGTTTAATTCAGTTGGACCAATGTAAAGCCAGCTTAAAGATTTTTAAATTCTGAACTCTTTTCATTAAAGGAAAAGGGGACCGTAGGGCTGTGTAAGTAAGCCGATTTCCTATGTGGTGGAATGATTCGTTGATGCTATCATCTTACTTTCTATTATCCATTCCTCTCTTTGTAGAAACACTAAGTAACGAAGGCTTGAAATTAAAGCTAAATATTATATGCGTAGTAATATAATACCTTAGAGTAAAAACCGCATGGTTAGGAGTGGGGGTTCAGGAAATATAAAAACCTCATTAATATTTGAGAACTATTAACAAGATTGATTATTGAGGTTTTTTTGTTCAAGGCAATAATTTTTATGGTTTTATATTTTACTCCTACTCTAAACGCCCATTCCTCCTAGTCCAATTTCAGCATTAAACAACTTGTTTAATAGTTTTATGTCAAACATTTAAACACAATTTAAGAACTATCAAACAAAAATTGGGTACGCTAGAATATTAATAGACAAATAAATATATTAGAAAGAACCTTATTATTTTCAGATAGTACTGATGGACATTTGTAGAAAACTTTACATCATGAGTAAAACCACAATATCTGATTTCACTTAATCAAATGATGAGCTTGTGTCAAAAATTATGATCACAATGAATTAAATTGTTTCTTACTTGAAGCTAGTGCTAACCATAGAAAAGGTCATACTAAAGGGTTATAAAGTTCAAACACAAATTGTATAATGAGAAATTAATTAAATAACATAAAAGAGGCAGCAGCAGGTTGGAATATCAATGTGAGCAGGTCTAAATAGGTCCTTCACCAAGCATTCCAAAAATCAAACAGTTAATAAACATAAAATCATTTGAACTAATGGACATTTATATTTTGTTGAGGCTTGTACAACCAAACTACTAATAATGAAACAATACAAAATAGCAACTTCAATATTAAGAAATCCAAAATTAAGATCACTGCAGGCAGTTAATGGGCATTCTCAAAGTATTTCAGGAAAATATTTCAAACAAAAGACAAGAATTAGTCATCTGTCATTCAAAATAAATTAAAAAAAAAGGTCAAGATTTCCTTAATTAAGAATAACTTAAAAGCAAAGATAGAGAAAGAAATTGAAGCAAGAAAAAATATTTTTACAACAGTAAGACAACAATAACAGCCAAATTTCATTTAGTATTTACAATCACCAAGATTAATTCAATAAACAAAATTAACAAATTTCAAAAAGAGACTCATTTCAGTTTATTGGTATCACAAAAATGGACATAAACAGTTTATTAAATTAATAAAATAAAATTTTCATAGGCACATGTATATCTAAAAAGAAAATAAGGGAATTAAAAAAGAAAAGAAAAAAGAAAACCTAACATAAATTTGAAATTTAAAATATTATTAAAATTAAGAAAAAAAAAAAAAAAAAACTATTAGGAACTACATTTGTGGAGTGATATATTTCAAATGCCTATAAGTCATAGATCCGCGGCAACATTTATAACCTTATTGGACTACACATGAGAGCAAAGAGTTATCATGCAGTCACAAACAAAGTCTCATATGATGAAAAATAGACTCCACCATAAATAAAAAAATATAATTATAAAGTAAATAAAAATAAATAATAAAAAAAAGTTTTGAAAAATAATAATAATAAAGAAATTAAAAAAAGTTTTAGAAAATACCTGTAGCAAATGCATTTTAGTCTATAAAGAAATAGCATAGCACCAGAGTACCACAATCTACTTGAAATGTTTAGAAGACACAATAAATAAGGCGACAAAACAGGCATCTATTTATTTTTAAAGACATTTTCTTTGTGGTGACTCTTAAATTCTAATTGTAAAAGTGAAAAATAAAGCTATTTGCTAAATATTTTTCTTGAACTAAAGGGAGACAAAAGTTGTTGGCTGTTGTTAACTTGCTATAAACGTGCCGCAGCCAATTAATGTGATTTATATGAAAACTTAAATGAATAAGGAAACCATTTTTGGCATGTTTTGTTTAAGTACATGCGATTTAAGGTAAACACAAGTATCTCAACAAAACTGTACATCATACACAATTATGCAACACATAATAGATAAATCTAAGAACACGAGTTAATTTGAAATTGCAAGTGATTAAACACAACTCCATTTTATTTTTGAAAACTTTTGAGAACCCTGGCATGGCCAAGAGATAAATGAAAAAAAATATAAGAGAAAACAGTGCTGAACCCCTTCATGCAACAGACTTCCAAAATGTACTATTACAGCATAACCTTTACACATAAAGCTTTTCAAAAAGAAACTCTAAAATCTGCCTTTTACATCTAAAATTAATCTAAAAATAATATATACAAAAGTAAAACTACTTAATTTGAATTGCAGTGAAAATGTTATACATCAGTTGCAAAAATGCTCTTCAATCATCAATATCAGCTTCCATTATTGTCATCAAATAGTTGAATGTTAACCTAAAGAATAGGAAGATCCTTAAAAATTAGTTAAATTTTAAATAATCTGACGAGAGGAAAATACTAATCAAAAGTTTTGAATTTGACAAGGGGGGAAAAAGTGTAAGGAAGACAAAATTTAAAGGAAATTGAAGAGTAAACATCTTAATTTTGACAATCTCAAGGGATGAAAGGTTATGCTTCTTAAAATACTCATGATATTTTATAAGAAATCTTATAATAAAAGCTTTTTGTATATGGATGCTCAGACTTTCTACAGTCACTTAAAGGAAACAAAATTTAAAGACAAGAAAATGGACGATGCTAACATTAAAGAAATTTAAGAAAACTGAAATAAAAAAGAAAGAAAAGAAAACCTCATGGTAATTTAATGCTTTTAGCCTTTAACAAATTTTGGGTAGCAGCCGTCTACAAATGGAATTAAATATGTACACAAATAAAATTAGTAACTATAAACAGCTAAGATAATTTTCATCAAATGCTTAAATAAAAAAATAAATAAATATAGGGAAGCAAAAACATATTTAAGGACAACAAAAATTAGTATGGGTACGGACTAATAAATAAAATGACGTGCGTTGAGGAGGGGGTGCAAGGCACGCAAACAAAATCATGTTGGCACGATATACCTTCGCCTCGTACGACTCAATGCTGCCAACCAGGGCCAAGTCGCTGCCAATCTGTACCCTGCATTAATATCACTACTTCAACTAGTTACCACGTAAGCTAGCCTAGTTTTAGTCCTATATCTTATAAAATGATATTTTTCCACATTACACTATTCCTTCATGAATATTACAAACAATATATTTTTTTCTTTTTTAAGTTCAAAGCCTGTTTTAGCCCCCATAATATATTTTCTAGATTTAATAATATAAATTCCATGCATTGTTTCAGTACTATATATCATTCCACATTAAGATCTTAACCAAAGTCTTATTTACAAACAAATCAGTGCAATGGAGAACATTCATTAAAATACATAGAATTTAAATAAATCTGATTACTATTTCTTATTAGCACTGTGAAACACTTTAAAAACTTATAATGAATTTGAAACAAGGAAAACATGATTTTGTGTAGGCAGTTGTGTGTGGCAAACCATTTTCTTTTTAAATATTTAGGTATCACAATAATAAACATTCAAGGGCAACAAAGCTTCCACATTATTCAGCCAATGACAACTGCCACAATGCCAATCATTAAATAAATCTACATTATAAATTACCTACCCAAACATATTGCAGAATTGCACCAAACATTTAAAGGAATAACATCTGCATTTCCATTTTATATATGAAGAAAGAGTAGAGGTTTTATAAGTGCAACACAAAATAATAAACAAATAAAAGGAATAAAATTAAAAAAAAAAAAAAAAAAAAAAATAAAAAGAAAAGAAAAGAACTTTTGGATTCCATTTTTACTAACAAAAATCTGTGAGAGGAGAACATAGAAAAGTAATGTGATGAGCTTTGACCGGGATAAAGAAATTAGTGTGGGAATGTAACTACTTCACGGTTCCTCATCACAACCTAAAGACCAAATCTCATTTTTAAGCTTAAAGAACACAATAGAAATGTTATTATTTGTGTTATTCAAGAAGTAAAGTATATTTCTACAACTAACACTAGTAAACCTGGCTTTAAAAGGAGCTTTTATTTATTTTACTCATGCCTGTGAAAATGTTAAAACATTCAACCTTTTAAAAATACTTTGAACTTACAATAGAAAGAAATGCTTAGTATAAGAAGTACAGAGTCAACAAAATAAATTAATGTGCAACAGTACTCTTAACAAGGCAATGTTTTGTAAATATTATTTCAATATTTGGAATGTTTAATTATTTTTAAAGAACTAAATACATAATGGAGTTTGAATAAAATAAAACATGAATGATTTTATATATATTTTTTTCACTAATGTTAGTCCTTATGAGATGTGGCCTGCTTTACAAAAATCATAGAGAAGCTTCTAGCAGGACACTAATACTATTACAGCAGATGAGGTTTAGAACTCCAAAACCCATTAGTTTAAAAGATGCCACAAATATTAAAATTTCACCATAATTTTTACTAATATCTTCTGACTCATGCCAGGCTATTTAGTCGGTAAGCGTGTTGCATGCATGTGTATTAATTATAAATTCATAATTCGAATAAATATTTATATAATAGAAAAAGAAGCTTTACATAAATAGTAATTTTACATACCTTCAGGCCATTGAAGACAGACTGAAACAATAAAAACATTATCAAAAATCTGTAACATAAGAGGTGAATTCTACTAACTAAGTAATCAATCCCAAATATACAACAAAATAGGAATATTAAATTAAATGAAATGAATTATCTTTGCACAGATATGTGCACTTTGTCACTGAAATGAAAAGGAAAATTACAATATCAGTTTGAAAAAGTAATAATAAGCAAAAATCATTCCAATAGCTAAAAAATAGTGCGCAAGCACAAGCATAAACTAAATATCTCTAAATGGTGCAGTTTATAATTAACTATACGCTAAACTATTAAATAAAACTGCGACATAAATTAACAATTTACTTACGATGAAATCTGAAGCAAAACAGAAACAAAACTACAAGAAAATAAATATTCTTTGCCATTTTGTACACTCAAGACACTGGTTAGTAATACAAATGAAAACAATTTAATACAACAGCTTGATTACTAAGTGACTGATAGCCAGTACTAGCAATTTACATATAAAAGTGACCAAAAATAAAACCAAACATTCCTCCAATCAAAGCATGAAAAACCTTGTTGGATATTCGGAAAAATGTATTGAAGCTAAAGGAAGTTACTTTGAATAAAAATAATTTATCCATCATCAGGCTAGCTGGTTCCTAAAATAAAATGAAAAAGGCCAGTATACTTCAAGGCTAAAAATTTCGAAGTGGAGGTACAAACGTTTTTCTTTATATCCAGGAAATATAATATCAATTTATTTTTTCTCTCTCCAATTTTTCTTTAAATTCTTCATAACAAACTTCATAATTATAAGAACTGACACACTCCAATCCAATATATCAAATATTTTATTGGACTTCTACAACTTATACTAAAATGAAAGCTTAGTGCTAACTTAAAACTTGTAAATTGTTTGAGAAAACTCACGAATAAAAAAAAAATCTAGGAGTACCCTTATGGTTAGTTTTGTACTATATATTTTTATGAATTTGAAAAAGTTAGTCAAACTTGAGGGCAATTAAATAGGTTATGACACCTTAAATTCAATAAATCAAACATAATCCACATTATTAATTAAAATTTAAATTATTTATTTAAGAGTAATCTTTATAATAGAATAATCTGTTATTGAGATAGGACCATCCCACAGAATCCTTCATAATATATTATTAGTGTTTTGACATGTGTATTATGTTATTATAAAAATGTTTATAAATTAATCCCTACACACTTTTCAAAAGAAGAAATGTGACAAAGAGTGAATTTGTAGATTGACGAAAAATGACCTGTGCGTAGAATACACTTCCTTCACCATTGAAAAATATTATAGGAAACATTATGCCTCTTAAAGAAATTTTTTTTTCTTATTAAGTACTCTTTTGACAGAGTTCATAGTCAGATTTTGAAAGTGGGTTTCATTTTGAAGAAGTATTATGCCCACTTATGTATCTACTTTATTAAGAATACTTTTGATTCCTCAGCACAGCAGGCTTGAAGATGGAAAAAGTACCCTTAATAAAAATTGTATAAATAGATATCTCTTGGATCGTATTAATTTGTTGACTTGGCCACCGTTGGATTTGATATGTTTTCTTGTTTGTCTTGGCATTTGATTATACATTCACTTGCTCATCGTGATGTATGTTGATACATTGGCTTCCTTATCTTGCCATCTGCTTATATGTTGACTTGCTTATCTTGGCGTATGATTATACCTTGACTTGCTCATCATGGCGCATGATTATATCGCACATCTTGGCATTTGATTTTATGTTGAATTGTTCATCTTGGCATACAACTATTCAATAATTTCAGCCTCTTCAGCTTATGATAATGTAGTCAACCACTTAATTATAATCACTAAAACCCCTGAAGAACTGGGACTCGAACCACGACTATCTTAGATCACCTATACATGGTATAGTAAACATAAATGTAGCCAGAAAAATTATTCAAATAAATAATTCGGTTTCAAAGACTACATAGGGTCAAACATAGCTTTTGATGGGAGAACGAATGGACATCATAATGGCCCCTGCCGTTTCTATGACATTCTCAGCCTAAATTGGCCACTTCCTTCAAGGTAGATCTTCAACTGTTTCATGATGTTGAGCAGACATTGAGGAATGGATATTAGACCAACAACAGAGAAACTTGAATATGCCAGTCCCATGATGAAACAATTAAAATCATTCAAGGTAAGTCCAAATATACGATACTACCACTAATAGTGGTTAGTAATTCACTGTGCCATGACCATCCTGAATCTGTGTGACATTGTTTTTTTTTCCCAATATTTCACATGGAAAATAATCATAAGTCCTATTCAATCATTATAATAATAACAAAAAAATAAATAAATATATTTTAACAAAATAAAAAAATAAATGAATACTTATATTTGTGCTCATTATGATCTGATCAATAGCAGCCGTAATTAGGCCTGCCTCATAAGTATGTTGTATTTGAAAATTTGTTTGAAGAAATAAGTTTTGAAAAAGAAATAGCTTCAATTGTCGAGAGACTAAACTATTGCCAGGATTTTACCACAAGAATGTTTTATATTTTACAAGAATAAGGTATCATCAAGCAGTGATGATGTACAAAAAGAATGGACTGTAATAGTTCAATAGGGCGAGAGAAAGCCTTTGAGCACCTCTTAGTTGGAGTTACAAAATCTAATGTGTTTTCATCTCTATTTATATGATGAAAATATTAAAAATACCTCAAAAAGAAACTTGGAAAAATCAAAAATTTCCTTCAAAGTAAAAAAGAATACACACTCGCTTGTGGCAAAAAATATTGAATTAAAAACAGGAAAAGTAAAATTATTTTTTTTAAAGAAACTGCATCATTACTTATTAAACATCACAATAAATACCTGAAATATATACAATATATTTTTTTTAAACAGACCAATAACTGATGGAGCCTATAATTGTGGGAGTACTTATGGTATCAAAAATATTCAGGCGGGGGGATTCAGGGGGAAAATGTTTTGCAAAGAATCACAAGATGGCAAAGAACATTTAAAAAAAAAATTCAAAAACAAGGCTGGACTAAATATAAATAGAGAAAAATTAATATAAAAAAGCAGAAGCAATTAAAAACACCGATATAATGTATATATATATTTATGAAAGATGCGAGACGGCTCACCCAAGTTAGGCACACTCCCACTCCTAGCGAGATATACTAAAATAACAGAAATGCCACGTGTAATAATAGGGAATAACATTTATGTATTTTACAAACCAAGCTTTCTAAACACTGCGCTCTTCTCATACATCTACCACACTTACCAACAACACTACTTAATATAAGAACAATAAAATATACAATGTGAGGGAATGAGCAGCTAATTATATTAAATTCTTTGGGTCTACTCTGTTTTGTCAGTAAGTAACTCCAGTTGGGAAGTAGTGACAGACTGCTACCAAAAGAAAATTATCACTCACAGTTTTGTTGTAACTGTACTAACTACTTAAGTGTCAGTCCCTACTGAAGGGTGCAAGGCTACAAAATATCTTTCAGCTTTTAATGTATCAACTTTGTTCACTTAGCAAGTGTAAAGATATTGTTCAGTTAAAATATCAACAAAATCTACATGTAAACATTACAGTGAAACATGGGACTGTCGTCAATCCATTGCATTTTGTCAAATGGAAAGGCAGGGGAAATTTTAAGGTCATTATCAATAAACAAGATATATTTATTTCTTTGTTTCATAGTGTTTGCCTATATAAAAAAAAAGTAACATCCCTTAATTCGATTATTACTCTGCATTTATTTTCTTTAAGTTCAACCCGAGTTTTTATTGAATTATAATGAGCTCAGTAATAGGAGTCGTATATTATTGAATGGCAAAGAGCCCACCCTTCCTAATAGTGGTTTCTGGGTAACAGCAAAAATGGTAGCAGTCTATCAGTGATGAAATAACTTCCTCACACAAAACGCAGTAGACCCGAACATCCAGAAAAATTATACAGTAGAACCTTTTTTATTTATCAGCAAAGGTATGAGATTCAAATGGTTAAAAATTTCAAAGGAGCAAAATAAATGAAAATGTCTTCCTTTGGTAATGACATAAGTATTTTATCTATAACTCTAAAGAGAACATCTAAAGAAAAAAGAAATAGTGGAATGCAAAATACATTTAAAGTATTTTTAATATAAGTGTATGTTTATATTAAACAATAATGTTTATTGATATTTTCTAATACATGTCCCTGATAAAAAATGTCCCTGATATTATTATTATTATTTATTAACGTCCATTTTTTGCAAATCAGGCTAATTGGGACGGGTTATCTACAGGTTACCACCCTTTTTTAGCCAGGGTGGGATTTTAGGATGTTATTTAATGAATTTTGTCACTAAATAATTTCCTTTGCCCAGGCAAGAATCGAACTCGCCACTCTAGGTTTGCCATGTGAGATAAAGGCCAACGCTTTAACTCGCATGGCTATCCTGATATAATTATTGACTCAAATAACGTAATTGTCGAGTCAAAATAAAATAAACAGTAAATGTTTAGATGTCTTAATGAAGTATGGCGGTAATTCCTTAAATTTCTTCTGTAAATAAAATGTCTTGTCGCGTAAGATATGAATGGGTTGAGCTTTTTTCCCTAGCTGGAAAATAAAGGCTGGTGATGTCCAGTATAAGGTTAAGGTCTTCATGGATTTGGTCATTTCTAACAATCCAAAGGAATCTACGTTTGAAGTTTGACGTAAAAATATACAGTGTTCAACCTGTTGTGTTCAATTTGACGAAGAGGCAGTTAGAACCAAAGGAGCAGTTGGCTCCTGGTCTATTGTTTACCCATCGTGATTTTAGCTTCTGTTTGTCATTCGATTTGGCACTAGTTTAGCAAGTTCACATGTATTATAAGAGGTGACAATTTAGTCTATAAATTCTTAAAGACAAGACCTGGTACTCAGATATAAATTTAAAAGTGGCTGGAATGGTGCCAATTGTGGGTAATTTCTATTTATTTAATACTGTTCATTGCAATATAATAGCATCCATCATCCTGGTTAATCCATTGTATCCCTTTTTCCTTCTATTTCCTTGTACAAAGCAAAAGGAAGAATTGTAATGGTAACAAATTACAGTTTTCAAGTTTCAATGGAATTATCCATTTTGACCTTACATTAACCCATTTTTATTAGTTTTGGCATAATTTCACATGGCCTTAGAATGTTGAAATTTCATAATTGGGATTGTTGCAATGCCTAGTTGTGCAGCTACCCTTTTGTAAATAAAAGTGACTAAGGGGAGGGGGGAGGGATTTTGAGGAGGGTATATTTAAAAATTGTGAATCCGATGGGACATATAAGAGATAAAAAAAATGGGTAGAGGACACTTTTTATTTATGTTGAAGAGATCTATAAATTATGTTCTGAAATTTTTCAATTTAATGATTTGGAATGTAGATATCATATAAAACGTTGAGATGAAATCATTTTAAATGAAGTGGGGCCAAATGTTTTGTTGTTGTTGTTTAATTTAATAGGAGTTTAAAGAAGTCGTGTGGTGCACACATCAGATTTTTTTCATTGTAGTTTTGTATTGCATTTGTCTTGAGACGTACTAGTGACTTTATATGTTTTGTGCTGGCAATCCTTCTCATTGAGATAGAATCTAGCCACTGTACTATTAGTTTGCTTTATAAATATAGAGAACTCACTCTACTTCAGATAAATATCTAACTAAGTGTCTCAAAAAAAGGTTTGTATAGAAGCATCAACATTTTTATTTTAGTCTGGATTTTAGATACATTAAAGGATATAGCTGCTTTACTTCTGTATAGTTGTCTTTGTTTGTGATAATTTGATTATATATTTATTCCGTGTGAGATATCTGTTCAAGGTAATTCATTTCGTAATTCTTTTTTAATAGAGTCAGCTCATCATATTTCTTATCTTATTTCTTCTACTAATAATTAATATTTGAAATGAAATTAATTTTAAAACAAATAAATAATTGTAAAATAAGATATTACTTCTAAATACTTATTCAACAAATCATATACATTTTCTTTGAAACTTACTTAATTATTAAAAAACATTAAAAATTTCCTAGTATTCTCATAGTATTTTTAATAATTTTATTTTTATATCCAAATAATTTAAATATTATTTAAACTTTCCCAACAAAATTTTTAAAAAAATAATAGAAAATATGGCAGGTTGTGCACCAAATCTGAAATGAACCTGAATTATTTGATGGGGAAGAAATAAATAAATAAAGTGGAAATAAAAAAAAGTCCACCAATTGGCTATCAATAATGACTTCCTGGTAAAATTTTTGTTGGACTCTCTATTCTTTGTAGGAAATTTTTCCATTTGTAGTAATGTGTTTTCCACATTTTTTTAAAAAATTAGCAAGCCGTTTAAAAGAGGTTCTATTGTATTTTCAAATGGTTTCATATCTTCACCTCTAAACTACAAAGCCTTACAAAAACCAAAAGCTAGACGAAACCATCGAGAAGCCTGTTTATCAATGAAGGAACTCTGTCTTAGTGAGAAGAAGTGAAGATATAAAGACATTGGGGAAAAATGTCAAATAAAAACTCAAAATAATATTTGAGACATATATAAAAAAAATGAAGGAAAAAGGGAAAATCAAAGTCTTCTAACACATACATACATATAATGAATACCATTTTTAGGAATGAGTCACAAAAAAACACCTAAGTATGGTAACTTATTAAATTCAAGACTGCAGACATTATAGAAGTTTCAGCTATGTTATACTCCACAAGTTAAAGAATAATATATTTGAATTAAAACATTAATGAAACAATGGAAACAAATGTTTTGCAAAAATAATTACAATGTACACAGCCAGTTTTCCAAAATTCAATACCGATATATTGAAAATAAAAATTGATTATCATGCAACATTAATTCTAGACAATTAGTAATCCAGTGAAGATTGCAAGAAACTATATATAAAGTTGAAAAGGATAATAGTATATTTGGGAGTAGTTGTTACTTAGGAGTGTGGCTTGTGAAAATAGTTGAAAACCATGTTTTTCAATGCAAGGAATCATGTGAAAACAGGCAATAGATCATAAGAAGTTTCAAACAAACAAAATATGATTTATCTTGAATGACTTTTAAGAATAAAATAATACATCCATAAAGGTAGCAATGGTTGTTGTATGTAAAAAGATAGATAAATCTAAACAACCACCAAAATGTTCGGGATTTTTGGCCACTAAATGGTAGGTATTGCTCTAAAGCCATTTTTTTAATATTCAAAACAAAAGACAATTTTTTAAAACTCCATCATATCCTCTCAAGAAAATAAACCCCTTAGCAAGCAACTAATGCCCTACATTATTATTAAAGGAAAACTATGCAGTAAGATATAAAACATTTAGAAAATGAAAACATGCAAATGTTCAATGAAAAAGTTGAAAAATTTGAAATTAATTACTGCCCAACTAGTTCCATGTCTTTTTGGCAAAGAAAACAATTACATTCAGACAATGAAGAAAGTAAATGGATTGATTGAGATATAAGAATTTTACACTTCATAAGTGAATACGGAACACTTATTTTTTGTAAAGTAAATAATGAACATAAACTTATTTATTAGGAATAACATTATTGTATTCAAAAAGAAAGTATTTAGGCCTATTTATTTTCCACGGATTATATTTCAGTTTTATCATTGAAATCATATTAATGTCTAGGATCCAATATCATGCCAAAATAAAACATGACTGGTTGAGATTTTACTCTCTTTAAATATAACTAGCAGAATGAAAAGAGATTACCCTGTAATTATATTGACAGGTATACAATGAAACAGGTGCAATTACTAAAATAACACCTAAAAAAAAGTAGCTTTGAAAAAAAAAAAAACTATCACACCAATTAAACCAAATAATGGACTAATGAGGTAGACAAAAAATCGCTTAAAGGTAATGCGATATATTTTAAAATGGAACTACACTAATAATTTCATTAATTAAATAAAATAAAAACAGGAGCTCCCACCTTAGAAATTATAAATGATTCTACAGAATGTCCTCAGAGATATAAAGCATTATATTCACTTTTACAATGAATTTTGTGTATTGGCTTAGGCGAAGCTTTGAAGGGACATTTGTATAATTTTGTCATGTAAGTAACCTCAATAGCTCCTTTTTAAAAAAATGCTAAAATGCGTTGTGTGTTCAATTTTGTCTGCATTCAATTTGAAATATTTGTTTATTGTATTCATGTTAAGTTCCAAGACAATTGTAGCACTGAACCGACTTAACAATGCAATGACATTTTCTATTAAATACATTTTATGTTGAAAGTTATCTAAATTACTGCACCAGAACACGATTAAATCTAACAACCAAAATGGATATATACTAATTAGTATAACATAGGATTTTTTGAAAAATAAGTGCAATTATGTGGAGAGAACATCATAACAATAAGATATTAATAAATATCAGAACTACCATGCAAATACTAGCTAAGTTAACTAATCTACTGCGACTTAAACTGCATTTAACCACTTATCTGTATGGAATCACAACCTTGTGAAAATTCAAAGAATATTTAAGAACAAAAAAGAAGATAATAAAATATTATGAAAAAATAGATTAATGTTGAATCCATAATTATTTATGTTATTTGTTATTATTGCTGTTTGAAATAACATCCATACAATAGTCCAACATAAAACATATAAAGCTATTATTACATTATTAAACGCAAGTCCATCATAATGATAATGCATAGTGCTACAAGAATTAATAGTAATAAGTAAGCAGATATGTGCATACAAATATTTTTAACAACACAAAAAATAAAACTCGATTTTTAATAATGCAAGGATCAAACAGTGAATAAAGGAAAGATAAATTAGAAAAAAATTACTTTTATCTATATAAAATAAATAAATTCATAAGGAAATTAAAATAAAGAAATTGATAATATGTCACTACTATCATGGCCAAATTTTATTTATGAATATAAAAGTATTTAAAATTCAATAATATATAAAAATACTAGGTATAAATCTTACCTCCATTTGGTATAGTAGGTGGTTTCTTAGTTTGTACTCTAGCTGTAGCCATATTAACCTTTAAAATTCAATAAAAGTTTTCAGTTTGCGGTAATGAAATAAAAAATCTAATAATAATTTCTCATTAAACTATTTGGAATGAAAAATGGAAAAAAAAAAATGCTTAATTCCATAATTTTAATAACTTACAATAAAGTATACAAATTAAGAATTGAGCCCTTTTAATAAAAATGAATTCTAAATAAATTGGATTAATTCTTTTGAAATTGCTTTTAATAATTAAATCCATTTTTCTTTTAATTTTCATTCCATGATTATTTCTATATAGTTAAATTGACTTCATAATGAATGAAATAGCTTCTTTGATGAGTTAAATATCAAAATAATGAATGTTCAACAATCTTTCTCTTTTTTCCATTGGATAGAAAAAAATACTCATTTAAAGAATTTATTTAGGTATATTATAAAGCCAATGAAATGTACATGATTAAAAGAGATTCAGATATCTTAGCTAAGTGAATTGCAAAGATCAAGTTTGAAAAGACTACAATATATCATGTTTTAATTAAATGTATTTATTTAGTGACAAACTCAGTAAATAAAATCCTCAGTTTCACCCTGGCTAGAAAAGATTGGCAAGCTGTAGGAAACCCATCCTGATTAGCCTTAGTTATATAAAGTGGGGATAAGTAAATAATATGGTTTGTATTTTTTATTCCTTGTTTTTATGAAAATCACTAATGAAGAAGAATATTGTGAGTCTCCAAGGATCATATTAATTATATGATTATAATTAATGATATTAATTATACTAAATTATAATTTATAGTTAATGGTTATTACTAAGGGACTGCTCTCTAGCAAATTTGGCTCGAGATATCTTCCCCTTTCTTGGGGGCTTCATTATGCGAATTAAAGCCCATGTGATACTCTTATATTGAATGTTTCCGTGAAATATCAGGAGCTCCCTGTTCACGGAAACACCTACAACGGTTAGACATATTACGTAACATTCTTATAATTTATTAAAGGATTTTGTACAAATATTTCTTGATCTTTGCATTTCTGGTAGAGCAAAGAAGATTTTAGAAACATTAAATATATTTATTAACACTAAAATTATTTGAATATTATGCTTCCATATGATATTAATAAATAAATTATTTGAATAACACATATTTTGTTCAAATTTTAATTAAAAAAAAAGGAAATCATAGGAACATAATAAAGACAAATAAGCATTAAAATCAAACTTAAATTAATCATGAAAGGATTTAACAATTCTTACCTCTGAGGCAGAAGAGTAACAACACCCCAGCGAAGGGAATGTTCTATGGAAGACAAGAGCTTTCTCAGCAAAGGAATGTCAAAATATAAATGTGGCATTATTGAGAACAGCTCCTCACTCCTCACTGACTATCCCAGGTAAATTTCATTCAGGAATATAGATAAAACAACTAATAGTTTTTTGTTTTGTTGTCGAAAAAATTATATTCGCTAAGCAACATTTTCTATTTTAAGCTCAACCCCAGAGGAAAGCCTTTGACATTACTTTGCTGAAATGCGGCACCCTTCTACATACAACTCACTATGTGGTCGCAATTGAAAACACTGCTTCAACAAAGACAATATTTGAAAGCAGTTAGGAAAAATTTTACAATTTATTGTTACTTCAAGAATACAGGATTTTTTAAATTTGTTTTCAAATAAGTATTAAGTAAGCGACATGAAAATACAAAAGATATTAGATATAGACATTCAAAATGTACCAGTACTGACACAAATTGTTAACACTATGCATAAGTATTTAAAAAATTTTCTAATTACTATTCAAGCAGATGTCATTCTCAAGGCAATACTACATACTATTTTATTAGCATTTTTAGTTATGTAAATATTCACCTAAAAGAAAGCAGGAATTAAACAAAACTACTTCATTTTAATTTGTCTATAGTTACTGTTATTAAGAAAGGACTAAATGACTGTCCACACCAAAGTTGGTGTGTGAACCGTCATCCAGAACAATAGTACATCACATACAAATAACACATTGGACTAGAAACACTGAATACCTAATACCTAAGTAAATATATATATGTATTATATACATTCCATAAGTCTGGAAGTTAAAGTTAATTATCTAATGTTTAAAAGTGACGGATGTTTTATAACAAATTCAAAAAAATAAAAATAAAAAATTACACTGTAATGACATGCTCTTTGTTAATGAGCCAGATTACATAAAAGCGCCACAAAGCGAGAGTTGTAGTGGTGACGTGCTTTGTCAGAGGTATTTTTAAAAAGAAAAAAAAATAAGAAAGAAATCATTGTTGCTACCAGAAAATCTATAAAGTGTGGAAATTTATTTTTAAAACATGGGTAAATTGATTAGATTAATAAAACTTAAAGATTATGCCTAGCAATCAGTTTAAAAGAAGGATAGAAAATACTGCTTTGGTTAGAAAAGCTATTTGTATCAAATAAAAACAGTAATTTATAAAACTAAACGTTCCATTAATTAATCAAATATTATACTAGAGAGGTTTTGATTTGAATTAAAATGAAAATATTTTCCTTTTTTTTAACTATTGTTCACATATTTTGGATTTTTCTAATTACAAGGCTCGGAAACTGGGGAGGGGGGTTTGTCACTTTTCAAAAGGCCAAATTTATTATCACACGGAAAGTTTTCTAAAAGCAACAATGAAATAAAGGACTTTGTTACAAAGGTAATAAATGTACTTATATGTTATGTGCTACCATATGTAGTAACAGGTTTTCATGCACACCTCAATTTTTCTTCCCTCAACCACTGTGCCGTGGAGCCGCTCGCGTGCTGTGTCCGCGTCGTTGCTATTTGCGAAAGTTACAAAACCGAACCCCTACATGCAACACAGACAAAACATGCAATGTAAACAACTGCAATTATCTCTAGAGAAAAAATTAAGTAAAAAAAAAATATTTTCAATATATTTTTCTGTTTTGATTGCAAAAGGGGCCAACGTGCAAAACATGTCAGGTCATCCCTTTTTATTGTAATTATTAAGGCTTAAAACAACATAAAGTAAACTAAAATAATTTGAAATTAATATAAAATAAGAAGCTATTTTTTTTTTCTTCTTGTGACTTTTATACTCCTGGTTTAAATTAAATATTTATCTGACCACTCAATCAAAATATGAAATAATTGAACTGTAACTAGTAAAGGATTTTAATTCAAAGAAAACAAATATACAGAAAGATCAAAATTTGGAAAGTTTTTACTGAAAATAAAGCATAAAGGGACATATTGAAAACTCATGTAATCTTAGACTTAAAACATTGATAAATAACACTCTTGAAATCAAGAAATCTACAAATTTCTATAGTAAAGTGCAGCAATTTTTTTTCCATGCAATTAGTTATTAACTAATATGTTCCATAACATATTCATGTATATATATATTGCCATACCGTGATTATCAGTATGACAGGAAAAAAAAAATTGCTAGAAGATTCCATGAAAAAAAAAATGAAAAATTCTAAGAAAATTAAGAAATACATTGTAAAATAAAACCCGTTTAATATATAGACAATGATAAAACAAAAGAATATATTAAAAAAAAAAAAAAGTACAGAGATGACTGGCAGGGCCCAGCTACACAAATGTTGGTTAAAAATATACCACTGCGAGCCATAGTGGAGTAAGCAGCCAGATTACTGTACAAACTGATAAAACATATTCTACAGTGCAGAGTGAGTAATTAAATCACAGATCATCCACAGCGTTTGGTATATCTTCGTGGTTACTAAGGAAAAGTAGGGTTTACATGACGTCCTCATTACACATTCAATAAACCTTAACGCATAGATATGGGATAATGAAAGTAATGGACAATTATCTTCTAACTACAGAATGAAAAATAATAAGTTAAAAATAAAATATTTAAATTGAAACACAGTGACAAAAAAAAATACATTAACAAAAATTGAACAAACAAACCCAAACATTTTTCTCATAAAAGGAATAACAAAGGAGCGCATAATAAAAATGATTATAGTAGTAGAAGCAGCTGTAAGCAATATTTTTATACGGCCAAATGAACAGTCTTGAGTGTCATATAAACCGAATAAGGTATGCAGAACGCATCGTAGTGATTACATAAGTCTGCATACAATACACGGAACATAAATATAAAACAAAATCAGGTTATTATAATAAATATATGTATCGGCCACCACCACACTTTGCCCTAACATGCCAGCCGAAAATAAAAACAGGCAAATCACTTTGGTTTGGTCAGTTAAAACAATCAGAATTAATTTCAAAGCTAAATCACGTTACCGGGCACTACTTCATGTGTCTCACACACATCAGGCTTTCGTCTAAGCTAAGCTGTGAATAACGAAAGCAACAAGTCTCGTACTATATGTACACACTGTAGTCTCTAAGTCAGACAAGCATCTACAACCAATATAATTTTAAAGAAGCTGATAGTTTCTTTTTTCTTTTTGCTCACACTAAAGTTAACTTTTTCTTTTGCCTGACCCTAATTATACATTTATTAACTCATTTATTAGTTATTTAACACTTATTTAAACTTTGTTATTTGGAAAAGTGATCGATATTAAGAGGAAAGGAAAAATGATTGATTCATTGTGAAAATGGCTAGTAATAACCAACCTGGCTAGTATTTTCAAACCTGATATTAAAAAATATAATATAGTTAATTCTTGATAAATTGAATTTGACCAATATTTAATTTTACTTTTTATTAAATTTAGTTTAATATGTATTTCATTTATTGAAATTAAAATATGGCAAGGGGAGGGGAAGGGAAGAGATGGTTAATTGAAAGGATTCTATGAACATGGGCTTGAAGTTTGTACAAAATGTATTCTCCGAACAAAAATTTTAAACACATCAAAAAGGTATAATTTCCTTATAAAAATGTTCTCAGGCTGATACTAAAAATGGTCTTTAATTTTTGAACATAAATTCTCTCTATTTTTAAGTACTTCCTTTCATCTTTTAAAATCAACCATCATTTTTTCAGAAGTTTTAATATTAAATAATTTTATTGTAAAAAAAAAATGTAAGAGCATTTTTTATTTTAATTTTATTTCTGAATATTATGTTTTATAGAATAAATTTTAAGTTACCTAAATTATTTTTAGAGTGCCTACAAATGAAGTTTTTAGAGGAAAAATCAAAGTCAATATTCTTGCTGAATAACAAAATCATTTATTTGTTAAATACGAAGAAAACCCGTTATAAAAAATGAGGCATCTACATCAAATCAATGATTGTCAGTATTTCAAGTTTACTCAATATTTATTGTATGCCTGGGGATGAAATGATGAATATCCAAATGGGTCAACGTATGCTTGTACAAATTTAGATCTAAATGTTTTTGTAGTAATGTCACGCTTCATGGGATTAAAAAGTCGATGTCTAAATTGAAATTCTTGGTATGAATTTGACATTTGGTTTGAATTTGGCAAAGGGTAAAAATGTCACTTTACTCATAGGAACTTAACTAGTTGATTTAGATGAGCTGTAAAGATCTTTCAATCTTTTCAATTATTTATTATTTGATTGCTAGATTTAAAGCCAGAGATTAATTTATTTAAATAATTTTTGGCTCTCTTATTAACCAGTGACAACACTGTATTTAGGCTTTTCACTAGTAAATTATTAGCCCAAGAATAATATTCTGATATTTAAATAAGTAAATCGTGACAACTGTGATAAATAGCAAGTTATTTACAAGGACTTGTTTTTATTTTTTTTAAGTATTTACCGAGATATATTTAATTCCTACTAGTAAAACATTGAAATTAAATTTCAAGTGAGACACTATTTTATGAAAATGTATAATGTAGGTATTAAGCAAAAGCCATGTAATAATTCAGTTTAGCCTAAAACAAAAGAAATAAAAATAAAAAACCAAAAAAGCAGGCTTGCAGAGATAAACTTGTCTGAATTTAGAGAAGAAATTCTGCAGAAGAAACCGTAATAAATAAAACATAAAATGTAACAAATAAAGAAAAAAGAAAAGAAAACAAAGGAAACTTGTACAAACAGAATCTGAGAAAGAAATACAAAGAGAAAAATAGAAAGAAATAGAAGAGAAGATATTAATCGCTGGCATGCTCTGAAGTCTGTATACCTGAAATTTATTAGTGTCTTTAAGAACACACAATGAGGGCAACTGTGTACACTGACATCCCACCTTATTAAAATAATATACTGTGTTATATCTTAGTAACAAAAACTAAATTTTGGAAATTGTTAATGAATTTACAGCTCATAGTTCACTAGGTACAAAGTATGTAATGTCTTATATAAGATTTTAAATATAAAGGATTTCACTAAACTTCATGCAACAGACTGTGATTTTGGTTAATAAGATATACTTATTCTTATTTTTTCTGAAACGTTCCTGAAGGGAAGGGGGAGGTTCTACAATTACTCCAGTCATGCGTAACTTCATTTTCAGAAATATTTTTTGCTTATTATCTTTAATTTTTGAAGTAGGTCTTGTTCCAAACTAACTATCTCACTCACATCAATCACCAAATATTAATATACTTAACAGCCATAGGTGCAATAAAAAGCTAAAAACATTTGGCATACGCAAGATCTTGTAAACTTTAGATGCCAACGTGTCATAGCAACACAATATGTATATAAATATTAAATAAATGTAACTTGAAAAACTGCCATACCCGGCACAAAAAGGAACTGTGGCGGAATTTTCTACTTCATAAATGAGGGAGTCAAACCAAACACTAAATACAAAGTGTGCTACATTAAAAATTATTAGCACCGCTTTTAAATAGCTAAAGTTTAATTAAAGTGATGAAACAAGAAATTAGGCATGCTGTACACATAAATGGCTTTGTAAAATCAAAATTCTTCCAATGAATTTCAGTTGCTTAATGAAGTTTTCAGGCAATTAAAGGCATTAGTTATCAACAATTTCAACTGATTAACAAAATAAAAAAAAGTATTAAGGACAGTAATGCATTTTTCTTTTCTTTTTATCTTTAGCTGCAGTATTAGATAGAAGTTGAATATGCCAAAATAACAATGATGATAAAAAGTAAATTAAAAAACATTTAAAAATATTGCCTTTGGTGGTGTATCTTTGTACAGTATGCAACCAACAATAGCGGCTAAAAGAATCTGATTCACCATGGTGCCACAGACAAAATTTATCAAATGCACAAACAGATCGGACATGAATTGTGAGAGAAACGTTCGTACACTCTTTCCTGTTATTGGGGGACTGAGCTGACAATTCACTAACCCTTGCTGCTATCTATTCGGCAACGATCAGTTTCTAGAAATAAAAATTATATCGGGATTCAATGAGGAGAGGGATAACAAAAATAAAAATAAATCAAAACAAAACAAAAACAAAAAATTTTTTCTGGCATTCCCGATCAACAACAACAGGTGTGTACACAAAGGCTTCAAATGTATTTGAGGACCAGACAGACATGAGTAGCCATAGTTCTTATTTTGAATACAGAAAACCCATTTTGCTAATTAGTCGAAGGATGCAGACATATTATAATTCGTTAAAACTAAATCTGATATAATTTTAAAATTATATTAATAAATATATAAGTAATATCTGTGTATTTATGACTGCAGATGAAATTGAAATTGAACAGAAAATTGAAATAAATGAAACAAAAATGCAGCATTAGCTTTACTTCAAAGTGCAACCCTTCTCAACTTCAACAAATTTAATTTTAAATATTTAAATAATTGTGACCATCAGACTAACAAAGAAGATATAGATAGCCTATAGGACAACTTCAAGAAACCCTTGAAAGTAGAATTTATTTTTAGCGAAATTATTACATTGGCCTTGTACACAACTTTCAATTTCAAATTCATCAGTAGAGTAAAATACACAAAATTTATACCAATTTCAGATTCCTAGTGGAAAATAATCATTTTAAATTTGAAAGTAATCTCTTTTGATTATAATGTGTTTAAACATAGCAAAATAATATTGAAGGAATTTTGATTTGTAACTATGTACTCTGCAAATCAAAAAGTGAGCTCACTGGATTAAAGGCAAACCCCCATTAAAACATTGTTGATCAGGAATTTTCATCATTTAGCTCACGAGGAAGTATTTCCATCAGGAGGCTATAACACACACAACTTAATTCTTTCAAAATCGGCAGATAAAGACATAAAAGATTATTCATAATAATATACCAATAATGTTGTAAGCTAAATGATGAGGAAGAACTTACAACTATGAAATGATTGATTACAGAAGTCACATATTATATATTTCACATATGAATGAAGGGTTTAATTAAGTTTCGCAACAAGAATTAAATTTTATTATCTCTTATATGATTCACCAAAATAGTTTTGTGATTAAAAACAAATAAACAAAAGTAGAATACTTGTTAGAATAACAGTAATGAAATAGTAATTAGTAACAGCATTAGCAAGAAAGCGTTAAAAAAAATTCAAATTTACCTTGGAGCCTCTCTCATTGAAGATAATTTCTACATCCAAAATTACCCCAAATTGCTGCAACAAGTAATACTTCATTAAGTATATTGCATATTATTTTGTGACATTACATTTGTTAAAGGAAAAAAAATCGCATGCCAACACTATTGATGTTTTTATTAGAAGTAAATTTATATATATCTTAAGATATTTTTTGCTTCTTGTATCAAGGAACAAAATTTTCTATGAAAATTTTAAAAATTGTCTTCCTACAAATTTCAACAGAATTATCCATTTCAATTTTCCCTGAACCCATTTTGACTAGTTTTGGCATGATGTATGTGCAAATTTAGCATTTTTCAAAAGACTGTTTTACCGTCTAGTTGAGCTCCTTCCTTTTTGATTGAAATCAACTAAGGGGGAGGGTGAGGAGGGTAAAGAGTGGCAAAAATAAAAAATTGCAAATTTCACTGTACCTGTTAGAGGTGCAAAAGGTTTGTATGGAACAATTTTTGTTTGTCGTGAAAAAATCTATAAATTTTTTTCAATAACAATTTTTGATCGCAAAGTATTAGAACGGAGATATCATTTTTACCGTTCAAATGAAATCATGTTATAAGAATTGCATCAAAACATTTTATTATTATTAGTATTATATTATATTATTATTAATTTGAGAACAAGGAAGAAATACAAAAACAATTTTTTTTTTTTTTTCTTATTAGTATAAAAACTTTTTTCACTGATATTCTATATTCTGATATAAAATGTAAATATTTCATGGATGTTCAACAACAGGTTAGTGTCAACGAAGAAAGACCTCGTTTCTTAACTAATATTTAATCTAACCGGCAGAGTGCTTTCATAGTAAAGTGCAAGAGTGCTAACAAAGTGCTTCCATCTCATCATCAGTGCCCTGCTGGTAAACAAAGACTCTTAAAAAAAAATCATACAAGCTCGTTAGCATTTTAAAAAAGACTGTGATGCAGCGGATAAATAAACTATGCACTGGATGAAATACTGGTGATTTCATTTGACTATACAGGGTGTATCAGACTTTAGTGCACAAACTTTGAGAAATGATTCTAGACACAATTTCAAACCAAAAAGTCATATATGGTCTGGTACGATTCCCACTTGTTATGGATATATAATAATTTTTTTGATTTTTCCAGTTGGGGTCATTTTTACCATAAAAGAAGTCATAACTCCAAAAATCATTTCAATATCGAAAATCTGAGTAGAAACTTATTCTCTAGTAGAATCTTATTGGATCATTTATATTTCAAGACCTTCCTTATGTGGGGTCTTTGGTCGTGCAATAGTTCTTGCAGGTTGTGAGGTATGTTTGCTGTTTGTCTTCTGCATCCTGTATGTATGTAATTGATTCTCAATGTCGTATCACATGTTCTGCAATTCAGTGGTTCTGGTCTAATCATGAGACAATTGTCGAAAATGGCAGAGCTGTAAGAGTGTCAGTACAACTTCTTCCTTTCTTGAACTCTGTCTACCCTAACACCATTCTCAAGATGTGTGATTTACTCCTCGTAATTTTCCCAAGTGGTTTGTCAGTAACCACTCTCTTTCCCACTTCATCCAGATAAATTTTATTTTATATTTAATAGCATTGTTGTATATAGTTAATTGGGCTGTGTTAGGTCTGTCAAGTTATAGTATTTTCTTTTAAACCCATATGTCCAAGTATCAGTAAAATGTAATTGTTTTCTTGTAGTCAGTTTGTAATGTATTAGTATTCTCTTGTATTTGTACATTGAGTGGATATATTGAGTACGATTCTGTGACGGACTGTATTGAACTGTACAAGTCAGTAAAAAACACATATTTTGTACTGATCTACATTAGTAACATTATACAGTTCAAGAAGTATTGCTTGTAACTCAGAAGAATAATACCTCGAAGAATTTGGTAATCTGAATATGAATATTTTACGATTTCGATAGTTGGGTTTCAGATAATAGAAGTACTCAATCCGTCAAGTAGATAAGAGTATTTTAGTGCTGACAGTTTCAGACCTTCTTCAGAACAATTTTGCAGTAGAGGTAGAGCAGGGAGGTTAATGGCGTCACCACATCAAGTGGTAGTTCTCCCTGTTGCTCCTCTATAACAATACTGGCCTGAAAAACGATATCAACAGTGTCCGAAACTGTCTGCACTTAAATACACACATCTATTTAATGGACTGAGTACTCCGTTTAGCCAATACCCCTCCATCCTTTAAAACCAACGGCTAATCAACAACCGGCAGATTATGAAAATTTCATTATTAGTTGTAGTGGCTGATCCACATAAGTCTTCTGTATTCTAAGCCGTCAGTGACATATCTGTTTTATTATTGTTTGATCATAAAATAAGTGTATTGTGGGAAACCAAAAAAATTGTGTACTTGAAAAAACCTAATGTTATACTAGTTACGCAAGAGATTACATCAAAAAGAGAAATACTCACGCCAAACATGGCCCTGAGATCTGGCTCACGGAAACGGAAGGGTATGTTGGATACATGTAGCCTCTTCGCTTGAGTCGCCTGGCCCGGTGGTTTCTGTTCAATTGGCACTAGTGAGTTGGTAGATGTTGTTGGAGCTCCACTCGTTCCAACCTTTGCAGCACCATTTGTTTGCTGTCCTCCTTCTGATTCGCCTTCAGTCTGCTGAAAATAAAATAATAGCAGATTATTAAATTGTCAGTTTGATGAGAATCGGATATTGAGGAGTGATGTTTTATCAGAGTTCCCTCAAGGGAAATCAGCTATTCCTACATACAAGATGATGAAAATGGGGTCATTTCAAAGTTTGATATATATATTTACCTTCCTAAAAGTTGAAATTTTTGTTTGATGGTTACCAAACTCAATATATAAGCTTTTCATTTAAAACTAAAGATCAAGTTCGTAAACAAAATCTGACCATGGAGAATGGGGGGAGGGGTTTAAATGAGGGAGAAATCGAAAATTCCAAATATCGCCATTACTATGAGTCAGTCAGGTCCAGAAATTGTGCATAACCAATCCTTTTGCAAATTTAATTTTCAGCCCCAGTTAACCCTCACTTTTGGTCGTCGAACATTTATCAGTAAGTCAATATATCATGAAACGTCTTCTTCCAAGCTCAAATACCAAATATTTCTTTCAACGGACCTTTATTATATCACTTATATACAAATACCGTGCATCATGATGCCATAAATTAAGACTTACATTCTTGACTCGAAAATGTTTATTTTATCTATGGATATTTAGCCAATTCACTCAATATTAAAGATCATATTCCTTAATGGTGGGAGAGAATTCGAAAACTAAATCTGTGTTATTATTATTAAGATTGAACATTTTATAGAAACAACCTTGTTAATCTATTGATTCTCTACAATTGCTGTTCTACACATTTTATCGTGAGAGGGAATAACAACATCTGCAATGTTCCTTCAGCCAAGAGCTCTGTGTACAATGAACCTCTCTTGACCAAGGATGGACTACGACTTGCAAAAAAAAAAAAAAAAGATAGAAGAATAGATGGTTTGACACCGTCAGTATTAGGAATTGTGAACGGTAATGACATGAAAAAATAACATCCTTATCCAAAATAATGAATATGGATGGAAGAAAGTAAGTTACAAGGAAAGAGGAAAAGTTGAATAAGGTCGGAGGTCGAGGTAAAGGGTACACGGGTAAAAAAGACGTGCCGTTATGACGAACACCATAAGGGCTTTACAGATATCATCCAGTTGTCCTTGACTAGAAAAACCAGATGGACAAACGTTTGCGAGTATGGAATGCAAGAGCCGAGGGCGAAACAGCGAAAATTCACTGGAACATGTAGGATTGTTCCTAAAGAAACGAGAGATAATGCAGCAAGGGCACGCAGGATATCCGAAAGATACATTGGTGCGAATTGCAGGAACTTCGAAGGATTTGAAAATATTGAGTTTTAAACTAGATGGTACCGTATGTTGACAAGGGGATCTATTGTCATTAATATTTGACCACTATCTATGCCCGGAGGCGGAGACAACAAACAGGTAAAATAATAGTGCCGTTATGATGAAGCACCATTAAGTTTTTACAGAAATCATCCAGTTGTCTCATTCAAAAAAGAAAGAGATGCAAATTCCGTTGAACGTATCAGATAGTATCTGGAGAGACGGTAGAGAATACATTCTAGGAGATCGGAAGAAAAATGCATATGTGCGAATGGGAGTTTTCGGAATTCAGAAGGGTTTAAAGATACTCAACAGTCAATATTGATTTTTAAAAAGGATAAGGTGTGGTTTGTTGACAAGAGGACCCGTTGTCATTAATATGTAACCACAAATGAACATTTCCAACGATCAAAGAGGGTTTCACATGGAAGATTAACAAACCGCCGGCTTGATTAGGAGGGGGTTGGTGACAAAAAGCGAGGCAGGTGCAGAACGGTTCGTTAAGCTAACCCTCGAAGCCCTAATCTGATTCTGGAAGGGCCCCTAGTTAGAGCCTCGGGTCTACAGGCTGCCAAAAGCCGGTCAGCCATTCAATATTCCCTCTCTCTCCCTCCGCCATTTCTCCACCCCAGTACCTCCCGGGCGTTTCTCCTTCGTACTAATTATCGCCGCTTAAGTGTCCCTCAATTATATTGCACTTGGGCCGAACAAGCGGCTGATTAATTCGCAAGCGAACAAAGCGACACAGGTTCGATCTGCTAATGGGGAAATGAATCGTTCAGAGGGACATTAGCAACTACACGCCTGCTTCCCTCACAACAGCAGCCACGCCAAATACCACAAAATCATTCCCTCAAGGAGGGGAAAGTTTAACAAGGAAGCCCAAATATTATTTATTCTTGTTATTAGCAGATTTCCCTCAAGTGAAATCAGCTATTGAGGTCGTGCTCATGACGCGATTTTCGAAAAATGCCTTCAAATGTCTATCGATCCTACCCAGGAGATAACGAAAATGAGGCCCGTCCAAAACAATATAATATGTCTGTTAACGCTCTAGCAGTAGCAATTTTTGTTTAATCGTAGCCAAACTCAATATTTAATCCGTTTTATGTAAAAAGAAACATCAGGTTCGTTAATGGCTAAAATCGGACCGGGGGTTTAGAGGGGTTAATTCTAAATATCCCCGTTAATATCGAAAAATTGTATAGAACCAACCTTATTGAAAATTGAGTGATATATAAACGTTGGCCTTTACATATCTTCTGTAAAATGAGTATTAACAATGATATTTGGATTTTATAGTTTTCCGTATTTAGTAAACCTCCTACTCCTTTCATGTCAATTAATAATAAACTATTATTATATCATGAACCACTTCATTACAGAGATAAATGCTAAACATTGTTTTCATTGAACTTTTACCTTGTGACATACATGAAAATACGTTCTGTAGACCCCCTCCCCTTCTTTTGTTCTTGGATTACTAAAATTTCAGTGATTAAACTAAAAATTATTCTGATTCATTATGAATTACAGCAATAAAAGCAAATAGTTTTCAATAAAACTAATATGCTATATTGAGATTTATTACATTAACTGTTTTTCTTTCCGGCCAAGAATATTTCAATCTAATCAGCTATGCAGGGTTGGCTCAACTGCTTGTTTACAATTCAGACGCTTCCGTTGTAGAGATATTAACTAGTAAATAAACTGAAAGATTTCTCATTACCGTTTGATTCACTAAATATCTACAGTAGAGTTACTAGTATGTAGATTTATCTATTGTAAGCCTTCTAGTGGGAAATCTGCTTAGTTTACGCAGCCCCTGCGTGACGGACGTTTTTTAGAATTACAAAATTGGCTAATATAAAATTTGCTCAAATGTAGCAAAACTTAAAATATGGATCAATATATTTACCAAACATTGTTTGGATAGTTTGAAGTCATTAATAGGAATATTTCATATCATCAAATTTCCCACTGACGGCATGACAGTAGGGAAAATACCTAAAGTACATTGAAGTTACAATATGCATATTCATACTAAATAAAGCTTATATCCAGTTTAAACATGGATGACTCTCTCAAAATTTTTCCCTCGAAAACAGTTACCGCCACACTTTCTGATACATTCAGTGCCGCTCAGAAAGCAACGGGAGTATACCGCATGCGTGTCTTAGCCACCCTCTATTCTCGATTTCCGTGAAAATCAGGACTTTCTGTTCCCAGGAGCAGCAAAGAGACGCGGGCAGTATTCAAAAGAGCAACATAAAAGGAAAACGCCAGTGAGGCCAGTTAACGGGAGAGGGCGAAATGGCCGAAGGGATGCGAATTAGAAACACACAGTCTGAGAATACAACGCTTAACGCATCCCAAACTTAATTTTAAAATCATTTTAAACATATTCAAAATGAGCAGTTCTTAGTCTTAGAAATGTTATTCATAATCAGATTAGCTCATAAAAAATATTTAAATACTGAAAAATGCCAGAATTTTCTACCAAATTGAAAGTGTCATTACTTAAAGATAACATCTTAAGTCTCACCCTGGCTAGAAAAGGGTGGTAACCTGTAGATAACCCGTCCCAATTAGCCTGAGATGCAAAAAGTGGACGTTAATAAGTAATAATAATAATAATAATAATAATCATTACTTAAAAAACTGCAACAAGAGAAGGAACCTAAATATTTTTCAAACTATACTCATGAAACTACTTTAGGCGAAATAGCAGAGGTATTCATTCAACCTCTGATATATCAAATAACTGGAATATGGGTGCTATACTCTCGTAATTTACGTGACATATCAAACCACATAGCAACTTCATTTTAGCACAGACTAAAGACTACCATCTGGTGCTATACTTGGGAAGGTTAGACATCCATAAGTTCAAGTCTGGCTCCTAGTTTATTTTGTAATTGTTTACTTATTTATTTTTTAAGGGAATTCTTGCAACCTCATACAAAAACAAAGCTGAAAAAAAGGTTGACCTTACCTATACCAAGTATAAACTGCTACAACACAAAGTATAACACTGGGGTTGTTTACTCCAAATTTATATAGCGTAATATATCACGTGTGCTATATAGCTAGGCTAGCAGGAAGCCTGAATACCTCTAAAATAACAAGCCCCCTGCTAAATAGCATCTCAATATTTTATAAGGTAGTGAAGCAATCCATTTCCAGTTGTAGACAAAATAACGGAGTTTCTACTGTTCGTTTACAATGAACAACCACAGCTGAAGGTAAAATCACATAGCGCTATTTTAAAATGAATTATCATTTTCCGCGAGAAGCTCCAGGAAATATATGGGGACAGAACACAACAGAGAAAATCAATACAATGTTACAAGAGTAAAGTAAATATACATAATTGCATTGTACGCGAGTCCTGCACGTCCTGGATGCTCGCCTTTATTAAAATTGTAAGCGTTGACATATTTCCATCGATGACGAGATAGCTCATATAGTTTTCAATACTGAATTCTCATGATAAATATTCAAAGTTTGTATTCTGGCAGATGGGAGTGAATTATATTGCAGGTTGAGCAAAAATGCGATAATTCCATTATAACAAATAATATTATTGTGGAAGTGTGGCCTTTTTACTCAAACCTGCCCACGATAAATAATTCAAACATTCCACAATATGACTTTTATGCCTTGGGAGTGTAATACTTTTCCACCGACGAGCCGTCTTAAAAAAAAACCTAAATCCTAGTTAAGCCAATGAATGAAGAATTAAATGCCGTGTCTTAATTGGCAAAACTGCCTACTCTGCGAATTTCTAACTACAATTTAAAACTTTTAATAATTAATAATCAGAAGAAAACTCTCTAAATAGCCATGCAACGGATACAATTTGAAAATTATTAATATCGGTAATTATACAGTTTGCCGAACACATGGAATGTAAAAGTTTTGGTTTCTATCCATTAGGTCGGAATGTATAATATCATATGAAGTAAATTTAAGTATTATTTTTTTCTTAAATCCTAAACTCATGTTTTGGATGTCGGAAGTTGGCCACAAAGAAAAGAAGAAAAAAAAATTCTCTTTACAAAAATGCTTTTGTCGGTCAAATGGAGATTGAAAGATTTTGCCATAAGCCATTCGTGGAGAAAATAAACTCAACCGCAAAAAAAAACCGGACACTTAGATTTAGTCTTATAATTTTGTTAAATATTTAATATATATGAATATTAATCTTTTTAATTAAAATAATTGGTTAATCTATAGGTTATTTAAACAAAATCTGCCAAAAGTGAATAATTTTTATTGATTATTTACAAAAAAATACAAAATAAAAAAAAAGATAAATTAACAAATTAAAAAAAAAATTATTCTTCATTTTTATTACAGTGAATGGTAGACTTCGCTACCCCAAGCGTTTCGGCAATGTAACGTAAGCTCAGGCCTTCCATCTAAGTTTGAAAGACCCATTATTCTGGACCGAAATAAAAATAAAACATTAATTAAAGAAAATGCTTGGTTAATAATTAAAGATGTTTAAATGTGCGAAAAACTACTTACAGCTTAGAATAGATCAACTTCACGACAAATAAATCTAATCTGAGTTTTATCTAATTGTTTACTAATCCTGAAGGGATTAGTTCAATGGACTTAGACTCTACATTCTCTGTAATAACTAGAATACCCACATAAAGAAACACATTGCTGAAAATTAGCTTTTAATACGACAAATATGAAGTGTCCGGTTTTTTTTGCGGTTGAGTGTATGTTTATTCTTTCCCCTATTTTGTTCTACAGGTAAAATAAATATAGCAGGTTTGTTAAACAAATTGTAAATGAGGAAATTGAATTTCATAACATTTGTACTTGACAACTACATTAACAAAAGTCTAATTAAAATTTAAATCAAAGTTTATCAAGAAGGATATTGTAAATACACAAAGCCTTTATTCACTAATCAATAAACAGCTGGTCAGCCTATTCTCTGAATCAATCTTTTTAAACAGTTTTAGAGTATTAAGGCCCGCACAACTTCTAATAAAGGCCGCAAAGTCTATAAAAGCCCCTATAATTAAAATCCGCTCAAAGTTAAACGTGCAGTTCCACGGGATAAAGTTAGGGGCAAAGTGTGACAAAACGTAATTTCAAACTTCATAAATACAGAGAAGTAAAAGTGTGTTAACAGAGGTAATTATTTGTAATGTAAAGGCTTTGACACGTCAAACGCATTTACCGGGAACAGCTGAGGCAAAGGTTTAAACAAAAGGCCCTTGTTAAGTTAAGAAAAAGCTTTATTTAGTAATTCAATTATATTAATTAGGTGGTTTCAGAGAGGGAAAAATGAATTGAATACTTAAATAAAATAAAATAAATTTTTAATTAATAATTTGATACTTGCCATCTAAACAATCTAATTTTTTTTTTTAATATAACTGAATTCTGAAGGTAAAGATCCAAAAGAACCCAGAATCTAAGTTACTAATAAAACCATGAAAACTGCAGTAAATTGGACGGACACGTTGATCGAAAGGCCAAATTTGTAAGAAAAAGCATTCTACTACATCAAAGATGGAGGACAAGAGAGGCACCTTTTTCATAGGGGGCTATTAATGTTGCAGGTGTTCTTTTTTTAAAAAAAGCATTCTGCAGATCCATAAAACGCTAAAGGTTCTAAGGAATACTGTCAACTGTCCAGGACTTCTGATCAGTAATAAGCCTAAAGTGCCGCCCTAGTAACTAGTGACGCCACTTTCTTGCTAAGATGCAGAAGGGTTCCTCAACGTCTAAGATCTTAAGGATTATGAACTACTGACATATTCATGACGATCAAGAATATAGTAAATTCTCAGATACTCTTATGTTCCAGAGACAATAGGATCTTGTGGATAGTCGCCATCGGAAAACTCAACGTGACTCAATCGAAGATATTGTGAGCTACAATGTACAACTGTAACCCCACAACTAGGATAAAAGACTCATGTCCTTTCGTAAAATATTTTTATCGTAAAACTAGAATCATGTACGTTATCAGCCGTTGAAGAACTTAACAGAACCTAGAGATCCTGAAGGCTGCAAGATTCTGAACGTCCGATTCGAGTAAGATCTTTCGGAGTATTTGCCGCCGGACTTCGACATGACCATTGTACAAAACGTTTCACTCCGAATAAGAGCTTTCGAATTATCTTAAATTGTAGAATTTAACACAGCGACTATTCTTGTGGTCTGCAAGAAGCAGAACGAATCAACATCTTTCGAATTAACTCGAGTTGAAGTGAATTTAACACGGCCAGAATTCTTGTGGGCTTAAAGCGCTGAGTGTTGTATTACGACTAACACTTATCGGATTAATTGGAGTTCAAGAATTTAACACGATCAGTAGTCTTCTTGGCTACAATACGCTTTTTATTGATATAAAATAAGTATTGAAAGGGCTTACTTCTATACTTTTATGATCATTTAGCAAAACTGACTATTGACATAAAATAAGTATTGAAAGGACTTTTTCCATAGTTCTATGGCAATTTAGCAAAATTAACTACTGGTATAAAATAAGTATTGAAAGGGCTTACTTCAATAGTTCAATGATCGCTTAGGAAATTTGACTATTGATATAAAATGAGTATTAAAGTGGTTACTTCAATAGTTCTATGAACATTTAGCAAAGTTGACTATTGACATAAAATAAGTATTGAAAGGACTTTTTCCATAGTTCTATGGCAATTTAGCAAAATTACTCGTAACTACTGGTATAAAATAAGTATTGAAAGGGCTTACTCAATAGTTCTATGAACATTTAGCAAAATTGACTATTGATATAAAATAAGTATTGAAAGTGGTTACTTCAATAGTTCTATGAACATTTAGCAAAGTTGACTATTGATATAAAATAAGTATTGAAAGGGCTTTCTTCAATAGTTCTATGAACATTTAGCAAAGTTGACTATTGATATAAAATATATTACGACTAACACTTATCGGATTAACTGCAGTTCAAAAATTTAACACGATCAGTAGTCTTGTTGGCTACAATACGCTTAACTCTCCACAATTAATTGCAGTTGAAGAATATAACACGATGACTATTCTTGCAGTCTACAAGATACTGAACGTTTCGGCAGGTGTAAGGCCTTCCGGACTATCCTGTCGTTGAATTCAACACTATCAGGACTGCTAAGCCCTCCTTGCTCATCAACGTTCACCCATCGGTCCGGATCATCTCACAGTGAACGATTCGACTCGATCAGTAATCTTGGCAACAATTAGTCGCTAATCGTTCATCACGTAATCCTGTCGGATAGAGGTGCCACATCAGTAATTAACAGATTTAGATTGACCTAGAAGAGCCACCAGGTCAATCTGGGCCAAAATCTCCAATTACTCCGCCACGTTCAATATAGTTTAAGTTATGGGGGTATGAAATTGGCATGGGGGACTCCTTCAATCATGGGCCAAAGCCCATTACAAGGCCTATTGCATATTACAAACCTATTAAGAGCACGTTCAAGCAATAAACCTATCGGCCGTAATCCAGGACTTAAACTGCCATAATTGCAATGATGTAGCCGCCCTAAATTCGCCACAATTTTAACAAATCAAGACGCAGAACAAGTCAGGTTCTAAGGGAATTGAAAGTCTTGATTTCACATGCTAAAAATATTTCAAAAAAATTGACGGGCTATAATATTTAAGGATATAATAAACCCCTGTCCCGTAAAAGGTCTATTAAGTGAATTATTTCTATTTATGAATCAGCTGTTATAAATGCACTAAATTTTATTTAATTGATCATATGTTTTTAATATATTTTTTAATATACCATATGTTTTAAGATAAAAGGACAAAAAAAAGTTGAGAATTAGCATCTGAACTAGTAAGATCTCTAATTCTAATTTCAATTATCTTAGTCATCATAATTATTTCTAGTAACAATTTAGTCGAAAATAAGGTATTTGAAAAAATCGGTGGACAAGATAGTTTAATCAACATTGACTCTCAAGAATATATCAAATACAACAACTTAAGGAAGCACTCGAACCTGAATAATATAATAACCATTAATGACTGCGTTACATAAGGTCAGTATGTGATTCCAAGATTGGTACAAGAATTTTATTTAACCAAAATTAGTAGGTAATAGAAAAATGTAAGCATTTAATAATCCATGCAGAAAACCTTTCTTAGTTACCTCTAAGTCGCCTGGAACACTCTTGCGTTTAATCTCCATAAAGTTTTTATTCTTATTTTCAAAAATATATCACAATAAGAAATGTTAACTGTTCAAAATACCAACCAGCAGTTAACAAAGTATAGACGGAACTGACCTCTCAAAACATTTAGTAGATATCATTTATCACGATTTCAAAAGTAAACCTTCCGGGCATATCTTAAACAAACTATGGAAGATTTTAAAAGTTTGTCACTTCAATTTAAACTATTAAAATTAATTTACTTATATTCTACATACTACTAGGTGTAGGTGTTTACAAATTCAACGCTATTTCGGAAAGTTTGGCTTTGTTCAAGAGTCTCCTGAGCAGTCATGTCGGATATTGTGCATTTTCTAGAAATTTCCTAATTAGCCCCTAGTAACGGGTTAAACCAATTAAAACAAACAATACGAAAGACACAGGAACAGGATAAACCAACAGTATAATAGAGCTCACAGTTAACACCGTCGTCATTTAAGATAAACATATTAACACAACAGAATTACTCTATTCTCTAAATCAACATAGACTTTTAGAAGTACCAAATAATGTTAATCACCAAAATAAAAAAGAAAAACAAAGAAAAGATTATATCAATAAAGAAATTACTAACTCATACCACATTAAACCCAAGTTCAATTTTCCCCACTTGTCAAATTTCTAAATTTCGGCATGTCAGTTAGGGAGATACTGGAAGGCAATTTAATTTAAATCACATTTGATCTTGATTGACACAGGACACTGGGAAGTGACATCAAAAACTTTGGCCTCAATTTAATTTTAAAAGGGTCATGAACACAAATATTTTTTAGCCCTTTCATTTTCTCCATTATCTACCCCCCCCCCCCCAGTACGTTAATGTCGATCAAAAACGGATGTGCACAACTAGACGTTACAAAAATCCTAAATATGAAGTTTAAACATTTTAAGGCTAAGCGTTTTTGAGTTATGAAAGAAACGTACAGGCGTCACATCGAAACCAGCCAAAATGGGTTCTGGCGAGGGGGCCAACAAGAATAATTCCGATGTGATTTGAATATTTTCGCGATTACAATACTTTCGTTACTTCGTACAAGGAAATTGAAAATACATAGCGCCCCCCTCACCCCCATAATATATGAAATATAAAAGAGAGAGCCAGCAGTAAATTTATGCTGGTATTATTATAATCTGATAATAGTGCGACTGCATCGAAACTAGTAAATATTTTATATAATAGACAGGGAGACTTAATTGAAAACATAGATATATAAATCCTAAACGTAGATATAGCTTCACATACATGTATGTTATGGCATATTTTATTTATTTATTTGATGAGGTCCGCCAAGTCGCTCAGTATCCCACCCTGGCTAGAAAAGGTGGTAATTCAATTCCCGTCCCAATTAGCCTGAGTTAAAATGACGTTAATAAATAATAAAAATATATTATGACAAAATTATTTGAAAACACTAGTATCGAAATAAAATTAGGAAGCGTAAATAAATTAAAATTATTAAAACATAGCGAAACTATAAATGTTAGGAAGCGACTATAAAATCCGATAAATCCCGTAATGAGGATGATGGAAGACTTAAGACACAAGTTTCAAAATGTATCCTACACTATTTTTCACATAAATATACACAGGAATTAGTAACATAATTTGAGATATAAAACATAGAGAAATGAGTGGGGTTGGTGTGGTTTAAAGATTGTTGTAATGTCAATTAGGGGTTCAGGTTAGCCATGCGAGTTAAAGCGTTGACCTTTATCTCACATGGCAAACCTAGAGTGGCGAGTTCGATTCTCGCCTGGGCAAAGGAAATTATTTAGTGACGAAATTCATTAAATAACGCCCTAAAATCCCACCCTGGGGAGGTGTAACCTGTAGATAACCCGTTCCAATTAGCCTTAGTTGCAAAAAGTGGACGTTAATAAATAATAATAATAATAATTGTGGATTACCTTATAGTTCGTATAAGTCGTTAGGTAAATTCAGATGTTCACGTAGTCTGCAGTCAGTGAGATGTTTAATGGTTAGTACTGTGATACAGTGAGTGCATGTTGGTCGATCTTTTCGGTTTATGAAGTATGAGTGTTTTAAGTAGTGAATTTCCGATTCTAAGACTAGTCAAAACCACTTGATCTCCTCTGGTAAGATTTTCCAGAGATTTTCTTTTGTTTGGGTTGTCTAGGATTTTTCGGAGTTTGTTGTCAGCTTGTAGCTAGCGGGTTGTCCAGTCATTGAGTACCTGTGTTTTAATTAACCGTTTCATGTCTTGTGTAGTCAGCCTGACATTATATACTAAACAAGGATACGAAACGAAAAATAGCATTGAGTACATTAAGCGATAGAAATTTTTTTGCGGTGTATATCATTTATAAAAAAAAACAAACAAATATTTCAATTACAATAAGTTGTTTCCTGTGTTCTATTTCATAAAGAAGAACCCAGAAAAAAAACTTTAATATTTATACTCAGGGACCTAAATAAAAAAAAAAAAATGCATAGTTTCTAGACAAACGGGAAAAAGAATAGGAACGGAATAAAAGTGGAATTGCTAAAAAAGAACAACCAATGGAGGTGGCGTTAAAAAGAATAGTTGTGAGGATCGTACCCCAGAGAACTGGGAACAATAAAACCCCGGCGAAAGCAAGTAGAAATATGCCGGGGGAGGAAGGGCCCTGGGACTCATTCTAGTTTATGGTGGTCTCCAGGTTATGTGTGCCTCTATCTGTGATACGGAAACTCTTCTTTGTAACATTCACAACCGTTTCAACAGAAAAACCCATATCGTAAATAGTTAAAAACTATTGCTGATGAGATTTAGGCGGGAGTTACTCTCACGTCAAAATATATAGAAGGGTTTTACTTTAATAGTTCTCTGATTGAAAAATTGAATATTTATGGATGCTTCGTATGTCGACAGTTTTTTAGTCATCTAGCAAAACTGACTATTGATATAAAATAAGTATTCAAAGGGCTTACTCAATAGTTCTATGATCGTTTAGCAAAATTGACTATTGATATAAGTATTGAAAGTGCTTACTTCTATACTTTTATGATCATTTAGCAAAACTGACTATTGACATAAAATAAGTATTCAAAGGGCTTACTCAATAGTTCAATGATCGTTTAGCAAAATTGACTATTGATATAAAATAAGTATTCAAAGGGCTTACTCAATAGTTAAATGATCATTTAGGTGACTATTGATATAAAATAAGTATTGAAAGGGCTTACTTCAATAGTTCTATGACATAAGTATTGAAAGGGCTTACTCAATAGTTCTATGATCATTTAGCAAAATTGACTATTGATATAAAATAAGTATTGAAAGGGCTTACTCAATAGTTCTATGATCATTTAGCAAAATTGACTATTGATATAAAATAAGTATTGAAAGGGCTTGCTAAATAGTTCTATGATCATTTAGCAAAATTGACTATTGATATAAAATAAGTATTGAAAGGGCTTGCTAAATAGTTCTATGATCATTTAGCAAAATTGACTATTGATATAAAATAAGTATTGAAAGGGCTTACTTCAATAGTTCTATGACTATGTAGTAAAAGTGACTATTGATATAAAATAAGTATTGAAAGGGCTTACTTCAATAGTTCTATGATCATTTAGCAAAATTGACTATTGATATAAAATAAGTATTGAAAGGGCTTACTCAATAGTTCTATGATCATTTAGCAAAATTGACTATTGATATAAAATAAGTATTGAAAGGGCTTGCTAAATAGTTCTATGATCATTTAGCAAAATTGACTATTGATATAAAATAAGTATTGAAAGGGCTTACTCAATAGTTCTATGATCATTTAGCAAAACTGACTATTGATATAAAATAAGTATTGAAAGGGCTTACTTCAACAGTTCTATGATTATGTAGCAAAATTGACAAAAGATATTAATAACATCAAGAAAAGGTTAAAACCAAGTTTATTTAAAAATAGTTCATACATCAATAAGTTTTTTTTTTTAAAAAATTCATATAATATAAAAAAGTATTTAATTGTCATTATTTTAAGGACAACATGAGCAACATTTGTCGTAAAAAATATACCATATAGAGTTGGATTTACCACACCTTTAAACAGTGAAGAATTCTTACAAACATTTGATTAATTCAATATTCAGGACTGAATTAACCATAAATACGAGAGTAATACCTTCTCTGATAACAATAGAAATTAAATACTAATAAATCGAAGTAGACACTCCAAAAATAGAGAAGTGATTAATTCTTTCTTTTTTTCAAATCAATTTAATATTTAAATGCCAACATTGTTATTTAATTAATAAATATCGGAAAAATATATCCGAGCAATTTGCGAAAAAATAAATAAATACGATAAAAAAAATGGGTTGAATGAAAGGAATGAGCTTGGAAAAAAAATCCAACAAAATCATTAAGTATCCCGATGGTGATTGTCAATCATCTGTATAAAACGGGAAACGGTTGGTTATGGATAGACTTTATCTGGATTAATTTTGCGGACCGAATATTTTGATGTGATTATAAATGGCCCTGTATTAAGTGATTAATGGCGGCCAATATTGAAAAGAGCCGGGCCAACGAACAGCTGAGTTTGACAGGAGGGGAGCTTCTCTTGTACGGCCAGGATCCGGCCATTAAGAGACAGCCTAGAGTTTTATTATTAAAGTTTTCCAGGAGAATCGTCGCTCCAAATCTGGAACCATTAAGGATCAGCAAATGACGGATGAAAAAAGTTAAATTTTTAGAGTTGCCTTTGGTTCGCTTTTTATATTTCACAATTTACAAACTCCCATATATTTTGATAATAAGAATATTTTTTTTATTTTTATTTTACTATTGAGAGAAGTTGAAGAAGGAATAAACGCAACAGCAGATAAGGCATAAGACGAAGCTTATCGCGATGCTGATTCCATTTAAGAAGAAAAAAAACTTACGTTCACATAGGGAGTTGTTTTCAAATCGACTTTAGTTTTCTTTTTTTCCCATTATGCTGAAGTGTTAGAAAAATTAAAATAACTCTGGCAAATAAAGACAAAGATATTTTAGGGGGGAAATGTAGTTATTATTCTGAAGTGTTCTAAATGCTTTGGCTGTGATAATTTTAAATAACTATTAACCTTTTAATATTTAAGTTTATGGATTAATAATTGCCTATTATAGTCTAGGATTTTATGATTGTTATATATGAATGAGCATAGTTAATAATGCCACTACACTAAATGAGGGTTATAGAACCTACCTGTTAAGAGATTAGATATCAGATTATTAGATATTGATAAATTACCTCTTGGTAAGGCTAAATTAAATTAAGGAGATTTTTATTATGTGGACCCACTAGCGAGTATAAATGTGACTGAGAAGAATAATTTTATAAAGTTTGTTAGAACTCTATTTATCAAAGAGAATTATGATTTGCCTTGATGGTTGTGAGATTAAAAAAAAAATGTTTACCCTGTATGTTTTTAGCATTGTTCATACCCAGGAGGGCGAAACGTCTGTGATTCTAAAATAAGGAGAATAAATATAGAGTTTGAGACCTAAAGATCCATTCTTTTGTCCTGAAATACTTTAATCGGTCTCAGTAAGGACTAGATGCAATTTATTTTCCATGTCACAATCCAAAAGAATCTTTTCTGAATCGACCAACTCAGTTTAGCTCAATTGCATAGAGGAAAACATTTAGAATACCGAACTTACTTCACATAAAGTACCTTTCCTTATTTCTTTATTCCATCAATATGATGCAAGATTACATGAGTGTTCCTGCTTTATTTACGATTAGATTAGACGCACATTATGTTTGACTCAGTGTTAATCACCGTAGCATCTTCTGAATGAACCTTGATTAGAAGGTTAAATAATGGAAGACAAATGTTTTCTCTTAAATATCTATATTCTTCATTTCCCGATTTAAAACTAGCAAATTCGCAACAGGAAACCTATATTCGCAACCATCGCTAAATCTTGTAACATGGGTAGTTTTCACCCCAATAGCTGATATACATATTCCAGGATCGAAGAATAATAAATCTTAACCTGGCTGAAGCTGTTAAAATTGAAGTAGTTTATAGCCATACTAAAAACATGAAATAAACACATTTTTCTTTGCAACTCATACTAGTTAATGTCTATTTTAGTCAGTTAGTGCAGGCTACTGAGAGAAGGTTTTCCAGCAATTTTAGCCAGAAGTGAAGTATTCTGCACATGTTAACGACAACCTGAGTAGACTGAAGCAATAAAAAGAATAGACAGTCCATTTTGTGCTGGCGAGTACACATTACAGTAAACCTTGACGGAAGCGGTAGAACATCAAACAAACGTTAATTCCTTTGATCCTAAACTTCACAGATGGCGTGAGTCTGCAACGATTAACATCGCAGCTGAAATCTCATTGCCTGAGGTTGTGGCCACCAACCACCTACCTCGTTCCTCGAGTTGCCTTTTACACGTCATTCGAAGTATTTTCCGCGGATAGAGAAGGGTGAAGGAGAAATTCCACGATTAGGGGAAGAACGGGAGGGCAAAGGCTCCCTGACCCTTTAGGGGAGAATGCGAAGGAGGCAATACTCGCTTTGCCAGATCAATACGGTCCCAGGCCCTCAGAATGAATGGAGGATGGAGAGAGAGTAGGCCCCTCACATATCAGCCATCTAATAGAATCAAGGAGGTCCTATCGCGAGCAAGGACAAATGGAGGATATTCTCTTTTCAAATGGAAGTACAATCTCAAAGAAGAGCTAACACAACTCATTGGCTAGATGTTGACAGTTGGTGTTCTGTCATGATTAAAAAAAAAAAAAAAATCCTACAAGCAGAGCCAGTCTGAATTAAACAGATATTCCATTTGCTGGAATAGTACACTAGTGATCTTATCTTACCAACTATTCTTTATATCTAAATAAAAATCCTAAGAGTGGATTAACTTTGAACGGACCTCGTTTTCGTCTTGCTGATTTCTCCTAAGGTTTTCCTCAAGGGACACCCAGCTTGCTCGTGAGTGTTAAGCCATTCATAATATAGGATAAATTTGAGTAATGGGTACCCCAATGGTAACGGAAATCGTTAAATAAACTCCGTAGTTTTACTCTATTTAGAAAAGTGGCTAACATTTGTACTCAACCCAATTTGGAACTTTAATTGTGGGCGTTAATTTTTATTTTTTTGTTAATTTTCAAATGCATATAAAATTATTCGGGTTCAGTTTCCAAAGCAGGTCTTGGGATTGATAAAACATTAGCCTAAGCAGATTATATTCATGACATATTTCCTCTTCAGGGAAAGACGAACACCATGCATCATGAGGGAAACCTGGTTACTTTACACAATTGTCTAGCACTTTTTTAATTTTGTATTACTTTAGTACTTCTCTTTGTCAAAATGTAACTCCAGACTAATTATTGATAACTATTCAACATTTTCCATGAAGAGTCAGAGCCTCACACACAGTTCCATGAAGAGTCTGTGCCTGCCTCACAGTTTTGGCGAGAGGCCATATGGTAAGCATGACGTAACATTACAGATAATTGGTATTACAGACCAGAGATCATTACTTCTTTATTCAAGTAGCTACTCAATTGTCTGACCATGTCGGGGGATAGATAGTGGAGCCTCGAAAAACTCTTAACTCCAATGCTAAATAAAATGTAGTGTGTATGAATTGGACACATTAATCACATTGATTGTGATTTTCTGGGCGCTAATCAAATTAAACATCAATAAAGATGTATTTATTGATATCATTGGCGTACAGGGTAGGCGATTTAAGAAACTCATTAGGGTTCGTTCTGGTTTAAATGTACTTAACCTACTCCTGCAAAAGTCTAAACATTGAGCCTACAGTTAAATTTATATAAATTGGCCACCATTTATGAAAGACTGTGTGTTCCGGTGGGGGAAAGACAACGATTATTCACCACAAAGCACAAGTTGAGAGAAGTCGGCGCCCATTAGTGAAGGAACGAATGAAAGATGTCCAGCGGCAGAAATAGCCGAGTAACGAGGGCCTAAAGTGAAGGACAAAGGGAAGAAAGACCATCCTTTTTAAAAGGAGGGGGAGGGGTGGGATAGGCAATTTTGTCCTTCTTCCTCGGCCAATTTCCTGTCTTTATCGAGCAGCCTGCCACATACAGACCCTCGACCCCCAAACCTATCAGTCAAATTGGCGGACTTCCTAGCTTTTTATTGTCAATAATGGCGCCCATATAAGGCAAGAGAAAATAGCATTTACGCTTCACTTTACCCTTCAAAGGTCGCCCCCTTTTACAGGCTCGAGCCTTATAAGAGCCAATAACTTGGAAATTATATTTGCACTGGAATTGGAGTTAATTTTAACTTGAGTCATCAAGGCTCCTCAAAGGAGCCAATCCCGCTTTGGGGGCCAGTGTTCAACGACATAGTCATGTAAACTAATACTCACAATATTATCAGATTATGTTTATATTTATCCTAACTAACCCTACATTAACATTCTGCCATTTAATTCATATTACTAATTCCACCAAACAACAAGACTGAAGAAGATATTATATCTAACAAACTTGAAAATCTATGAGGCGAACGCTTCAACCACTATTTAATAATATAAAAATATAAATAAAACCATAATGCTCATTGTCAGTAATAATGGAACAAACTAACTATTGTCCCTTACTACCTGGGCTCTGTGTAGTCTACTTCAAGTTGTGTACTGAATATGTCCACTTCCGAGGTCCATACTGCAATTATCAGTCTTATTTGAAAAGAAAATATCCTATGTGCCATACCAGCACGTGGGAACTCTTCTTAGTTTAAGCAGCTTCTGCGTGACTGACTTTTCGCTATATTGTTGTTATGCGCTTGTCGTACGATTTCCTATTATTTCAAGCAGGTGATGGATATCCCAAACTCTATATAAAAGCCCAAAGCAGGAGTGTTTTTAAACTTTTAATATTAAATATAATTAACAATACTATATGGAATTTAAATAGATATAGGAAGCTTGCGTGTAAAGAAAGGAGTATCACAGAGTTTAAAAATAGGTGATCTATCCAGAGCTGCGTATGAATGATAAGTATTTAGAATCATTGTAGTTCGCCTGTCTGTGTTCAGAACATTTTTCGTCATAAAATGTACGTCAAGCTATTTTGAATTCTGTTTCTGATTCTGGTTCTCCATAAACTCAAACCCAAGGGTCAAATATGGGTATTAATGGAGTTGATCATTCTGTTTTGATCGTAAGGTTTTAATGTCTAAAAATTGTGACCTAGGGAGCACACAGACAAAGCGAGTGAAATACAAGGGGATGAGAGCGACTCTATAGATAAAAGTTTTGAATTATCAATTACTGGACTAAATAATGTAATTTATAAGATAAATATATTCCTCAAATTAAGACTCAAAGATACTCCCTTTTTGCCAGAGGTCCAGGAATAGGACTGGAAAATGGAATATAGGAAAGAAAATAGGAGTTATAAAAGCGAAGACGAACGTAAGCTGGCCCAAGTGGAAGGGATGTCTTAAGAGCATTATGAAGGATCTATGGAGGACAAGAGATGGATTCATTGCCACCGGGCACCTGGAGGAACCTTTTCCTTGGGCTTTGAATGAGCGAAATTACATTAATTGCAAAGAACGAGGAACACAATCCGATGTATAAACACCAAATCACCCCCGGTGGTATACATCCGATATCTTATGACGTCAACTAAATGATAATAGATTTCTTGTAGATTAGATGTATCTCCCGTGGAGTAGCTGGATCCTCTCTGAGAGGGGTGTTTATTCAGAGAGGTCGGAGGAAGAGGCAGCATATCCATCTTAAGTCCATCAGTCTCTCTCCCCAGATCGTTCCGGTGATAAATCTTATCAACGTCAGCGGGCGTTCCCTCGTCTCTCCTATCCTCTTCTTACAACTGACACTAAGTATAGGGATCAAGCTTATTTTGCCCGCCCACAACCACCTCACCCGCATTTCCGCCTATAAGGGCGGGGGGCGAATACAAGGGAATCGCAAGGTTCAGAACTAGAAAATAAGTAGTTTACAGTGGAAAGTAAGAATACAAGTAAGAATATACAGAAAATATAAGGAAGAATAGATGTCATGATAACTTAAGTCTTTACGCACTCTTATTGAAACTTTACCCCAAAATGGCACAATAATATATGCCGTTGCAAACCTTCATTAAGGAAGTATTATTAAATGCAATATCTTAGGACGTGGTAACTACTTGCCAACGAAACAAAACCTTTGTCTTCACAGTACACCCTTTAATCCCACATGGTAGTCCTAGAGTTACGAGTTCGATTCTTTCCTGGGCAAAGGAAATTATTTAGTGACGGAATTCATTAAATAACATCCTTAGTCCCACCCTGGCTAGAAAAGGATGGTGACCTGTAGATAACCCGTCCCAATTAGCCTGAGTTGCAAAAAGTGGACGTTAATAAATAATAATAATAACAGTCACAAAGGCCTAAGGCCTACCACATAACGTTTCCTAGGAATGCCAAGTGGTGTGCTTGCATCAATACCTTTCGTATGATAAAGTTCAGCTTTATACAATATACAAATACTGACTTGGTACTCAAACAGCTAAACCAAGTTATAATCACTGTTTTCTAACCTGATACATCTACTAAGACATTAGTGATCTAACGATTATCAACCTTACCTTCCCTGCCTTCTTCAAAACTAGAAGTTCATAATTAATCTAATCTTGCATGCCCTAGTTTCTCAGGTCGTGATCCGGACTCTCATCACAGTGCGAACAAAGAAAAAGAAGCAACTTATTTTGTGGTTTAAGATTTCATGTGAGTAGCTAAGGAATTAATGTGTCAAAGAAGGCTGATTTGAATTTCTCGATATTGATTCCTTTCGAAGTCAGCAAGTACCATACATTGAGTTATTCTACGACATATTTCTCCATTAAGTTCATTATAATAAGTCTACAACTATACAAAACGAGGTAGTTGTCAGATAACTACTATCGATAAACCTAATGGAATGAGATATTTTTTTAAAGGTAGGTTGTATAAACTAAATAATAATCATGAGTTTAAGAAATGAAAATAGTAGTATATTATCTTTCAAGAATTATAAATAGAACAATGCCAAAAGTTTCAACACAGTGAAGACGGTTTGCAAGCTTACAACACGTTGCATTAATACTCCTAATATCTTATTTGCTTTTCAATAATCGACGATCTTGACAACAATACTTTTTAGAAAATTCTTAGTTAAACCCAAGACGAAAATTTGGCCGAAAAAGTTAAAAACGCTGTACCTTAATCCACTTTGGATGATGCCATCAGAGGTATAGCAAGTGCAAGCGATGGAGCGTGGGGAGTTTCTGACGAACAAACACACATGAGTGCGCACAGCCCAGGGTTTATTAACACGCAAACAGAAAGGCCCGGGGGAAACAAAGCTATTGATAAGTCCAGTCACGCGACAAGTTCAATATTCAGTTTCGGAACAAACAGTTCTCCGAAAACAAGCCTTCCAACATCCAACCACAACTCGAAACACATCCTCAATCATTAAGTAATCGTGAATTTACAGAACACGCACCGGTTCTGTGCTTTGTGCTGAACAATAGTTCAATAAAGTATAATTGAAACAATTAAAGAAAATCAATCGTTTAATTTCGCTTTAATCCGGTTGGGGTATTAGGTGCAGCAGGAATCAACATGTAAAAATGTCACTCAAATGTGTGTCATTAGTTCAACTACTACCTTCCATGAATCATGAAAAAGAACTCTAATGGCATAAGTTGAACACGATTCAAAAGCATACCACAGATTGCGTTAATAGTCCTAATATGTTACTCGTATTTACTTCTCAATAATACATTGGCAATATGGTGGATTGGCGCCCGGACAACAGCAATAACGAGTGTCTCGATACGCTCTTGAGGTAACCACAAGACAACCTGCCGATAGTGATGTACTAGGAATATAAACAATTTACGTTACTATAGCAACATATAGGCTATTCAATGGCGGAGACCAGAGTAGACATATGTGGATTGTGTTGTGATTAAGTTCGTGTTCTAGTTCTATGTTTTCGGTAACTATGTTTTAACTTTCTTAAATAAAATTGATGTGTTTTGAACGTTTATTTAACGAAGAACGTTAAAGCGGCCACCCCCCCCCCCTGACGTGATAATTTAGGAGACTTTCTGTGAGTACGCTTTTACTGTATTTATCATTTCATTATGGACGGAACAGGAGACAGCAAACATAGGGTACTATCAGCCGTCTCTCAGTAGACAAGATTCCACCCTTTTGGAAGAAAGGTCCCGAGCTGTGGCTAACCACAGCTCTAAAATAGCCTTAGTTGGATGAAAATTCCTTCATCAAGGATGACGCTGATTGTACTTCAGGTGTCAATATCAACAAGAAGCTGCAACAGAGAGCATAAATAGCCACTTACTATGGATCACAATAAAGCATTTTGGAAGGTCAATAAGTGGTCTTGACGCATAGTCTGAAGTATATTGGTGGCATTCCAGTCAAATATCGGTACTGCAATATTGAAATACTCCATGCTCCCTAAATTCTAAAGCCCTCCTCGTTGCTTTAATCATCGGGTTTGAACTTGGCACCTCTAGTTCATAGAATCTAGAGCAGGAATTCATTATATCTCCACCGCTCCAGTAGATAGATAGGTTGATTTCAATACATGACTGATCTAGTACACTAACAGCATTTCCTTGCGAATTATACTGGGATAAGGAACGAAATGAATAACGGAACGGTTGTTACAAATTTATTTATATGAAATGCTCATGATACAGTTAACCTTGAAATCGATGTTTACCAGTATTCGAAGAATAGGAACTCTTGTGCAGCAAAAAAAAAATACTACAGATTTATGGATTCAAGAAATCAGATGTTTATAAATCCAAAGATCTGGTTGCTCCAACTAAAGTCTGAGATAATTTCGACGAATTGTGTGGTCGAAAACTAATTCCATCAAGACTAACAATAAGAACGACCTCATTGTTGTATGTTTGCTAACAAAAATTTCATTTGGACTTCCAATATATACGTCCTCAATACAAAATATACAACCCAAAGCAAACAAATATCATGAGGCTTTATTGAATATCCAATATTTTTCAGTATATACCCTTGCTATATCTATCTAGCTTAGACCTTGGGGCTAAACATATGTTTGTCTCTTCGTTGCGCAAACAACTATTGTATGCTTTCGTCATTCTCATAACTGTTTATGTTTGCATAGACCAAACCTAACCACAATTACATAGGCGAGTGACGACAAGCTACGCTAAGTACTATAAGGAACTAAATTAATTATAAACACGGAGACAGCGACAAAGAAAAGCAGGAAGACATCACGAATTCCAGAAATTACCCTAATAAAAACTGTTCAGGGTTTTTTGTTCTCTTTATTCACGGAGAATTGTTCATTTTTTAGCTGAAGTATACATCAAGAAATTTAGTGGATTTTCAAAATTTCATTTAATTAAAGGATTGTTGTTAAATCTGTTTTGAATGCGTTACGCAAATAAAAAAAAATCAAGCCATTTTCCATGTACCTTTTTGCAGTTCCTGTTACACTCACCATCAATTTGGTTAGGCTAGAAACAGTTTTATAATCGACTAACAGGAAACAAAACCCACCATCAGATCTCTTCAAAAAGGACATTTTTCTCTAAAAACTCCAGACACCACGCGACTTCCTCGTACACCTATTAAATTAAATGTTTTGTTACAGTCATTTAAAATATTTTCATTCGAAAGCGATAAACGTTGTTTCCCTTTCAATGGACCGGATCAGAAATGTTGTAGAACATAATTAATAGATCTCTTTAAGATAATGTGGAAATCTTCTGTATGTCAAATAGATACGGAGACATTTGGAATTTTACATATTCACTCAGTCTTAGGTGAGGTGTACAACTGGACATCGTCAGAAAAGTTTGAATTAACAATGCAATTTCCAAATTTATTTTTATTCTAAATCAATCCCGTGCAAATTAAAACTAAGATTCTAATATATCACTAACAGTGTACAAAAAGACATCTGCTCTTGGTTAATGAATACTTTTGCTTTTCAAAAACAAGCAACCATTCGCCGCTAATTTGCTACAAAGAATGGTTCCTATCTTTTTCTCATTACCTTATGTTCTAAAGGTAAGAATCGTTGTAGGACAAAACCATTTTGGCCAAACAATTTAGATCAAGTACAATTGAAATTCCTGAAATCAGCGATTACAACAATAAATATATCTACAGGTTAACGGGTTCGAGGGGAGCCGAGAAAGATATCAATCATGTCTTGTATCTTATATAGTAGTGCAAAAAGTATCACGGAACGAAAAAACCCAATATTTGGAATTACAAGGCACTCGTATAGCTGCCTATATAATTGGTGATGCTGGTAATTGAGTAAGCAAATGTAAGAACAGATTGTATTCACTAAACGTACTGTGGGTATCATTAGCCCTACATTCTAGCAATATTCTATCTTAAAGAGAAATTCTTTAATATCCTTTTACTCACGTTTAGACAAAGATGTAGAATATATTTGAGTTTAACTTCTCACAAGAAGGAGAATATTAAAAAAATAGAAGGTAATGAAGTTATGTCTCAATTTTAGGGAGAATACCAGAGTGAAGTGGCAAATTAAATAAGTAAAGGTGTATTAAACCTGAAGTGGCTCCATTGCCTTTGATCCTATTCCGAAGAGGGGAGATGGAGTGGGTAAATAGCATATTTAGAGGGAGGGTTGCGGCGAAGAGCACCCAAAATGGGGGAATATTCAATAGCTGTGGTAGCAGGGAGCAGTCTGTCACAGGGAAATGGCATCTAATCATCATAATGAATAGTTCATTTGAATGAGCCTCGCTAGGTTCGGCTTTCAGATTCGCCGTTCCTACCTCTATGGAGGAGAGCATGCTGAACCAATCAACTACCACCTACTTCTCTCGCAGTAAAGGTAAATGAAGAGACCAATTTGAATTGACAATAGCACCAACCATCATCTGTTATTTTCTCTCCGACTCAGTCAGCGAATATATTCACGTTCTTGAATAATACACTAGGGTACATTAAGCAAAATACTAATGACTAATAAGACTCAAAATATGACTTAATTATTTAAATTCAGTTGTTCGATGAACAAGGAGCCACTTTGAATGAGAACAATGATACGACTTCAACATAAGGGGTCATGCAACCTCTGCTTTATCTGCTAAGCAGCTCATAGCTAATCTATACGCCCAGGATAGGGTCTGCTAACCCACGTTGGAGGTATATAGCGTTTCAAATATGCCAGTCTCTTGTTTATCATGAGTAATTAATATCTAAGGGGAGAGATCAATAAACCAATAAAAAGCCTTGTCCTCAACAAGGACTTTAATATGGATAGTGTACTTTCAGAGATTAAGCTTCATCATCAGTACCTGCTGGTTAGAGTCCTGTAGCCTGAACCAAAGGAGCAGGGCGACTTTTATTGCCTATCTGTTCCTCTGCCGTCCAGCATATCGGGACAAATATAAAGGAGAGATTACTTGGCTTGAAAGACTTAAAGCATTACGATTTATCACCAATTCCAAATATATCTACAAAATCTTTATAAAAAGGACAAGGTTTAGAAGCGGTGTTGGTGGAGCAAAAACGGTTCAAGCAAGTTTCTAGGTGTTACTAACCCTGGCTGCGGTTTTTTAATGAAGAGGGTCGTGCAATTTATAGCGAAGGGCGGAGCAGTGTCACCTGGTACATCTTTATCAGAGAGAGTTGTTGGGAGATAGTTGTCCAACTGGCGGGAAGCAAAGTTAGCCACAACTCCCGGAACGGACTGTTCGGCTCCAAGTCACCCCAGGCTAAAATATCTATCGCCTACAGCCAACACTCACTAATGAGTAAATCACCCAACCTCTAACTTCCTCTTTGGCCCTACCCCTGCTCCCTTCTAACCGCAACGTCAAACAGACCTTCATACACACTCAACTGGAAGTAACTACATTACTAGTGAAACAAGGTTCACTAATTATTACAAGAAAAGCGCTTAAATAATCACATTCCTTTCGCTTGAATTACTCTAATTGATTCACAAAGACGATAATCCCGACATAAATATTATTCATCAAAACCTTTCTCAGCTCATCCTCAAAGCAAGTATTCCTATCAAACTATTATCTCACTTAAAACATTATATCAATGTCTAAACCCAGTCCTGCTTACAAAGTATTTCAACATACGATTGGAAATCGCAAATCTATTTCCAATGGAAATATCTGTTCTAGGTCGCTGCGCATAAATATAAACTTCTGGAGCATGTCCTTTGGAGAATGTCACACTTGAAATTTATTCAGAATTAAAACACAAACCTGCCCAGACATTTGATGTTTCTGTGCAGTTTTCTGCAATAAAAATGGTAATACTGGTCATAAGTATATCACCATATAAGAACAGTTAACTCTTATTCTGCCATGCAAGAATTTCTTTATTTGCTTGAGAGTCGATTTATTTCCTTGATAAAATTGAGTCATACTTAGGAGGGTCATTTCTGTAAGCGAACCATATAATCGCCAAAATGGGAGGAAAAATGAAAACCTGAGATTAATTTTCTCCACTAGCAGAGTTTCATTCGTAAATCGAATCAAACCCTATAAGATCCTATGATGGCGCTTTCAAAAGAGCGATTTGGCACGCTTTCCAGATAAGACATCATAGAGCACACGGGGAAAGCCAAGTTTTACGTAAGGTTATAGAAAGGCAAGCAAAGTACACTATGGGTCTACACGCAGGACTACAACTCAGGATGAGTAGGCTTCAACTTACTCAGAGATTTCCTCACAATGACTTAGAAAGTAGAAAAAATCGTTTACAATTTTTCAAAATTTTATAAAGCCTCTATACTCCTATTTATAACAATATTATTCAGAAGAGTTAGTCCTTACTGACACATGTGTATATCCTGCATAGTATTACCTAAAAAATCAGATTAATGGTATGGTATTTAGTTGAACCCATTTATTTGCTGCTCTAAGTTTTAGGTGCCTTTGCAAAGATTTCCATGACACCCAAAATCGTAAAAACAAGTTTCGCGCCACCAATATGCCCATAATATAAACAAATATATTAAAATGGGGAACTTAAGACATTTGCTCATACTTCGATAGCCTTTCATTACTCCAGGTTTGTTCCGTCGTCACAGATGCCTTTGATATCGGCTCTACTGAATACCTGAATGAGAGGAAAGTGTAGGACGTCCCAGTGCCATAGTCTCTGTGTAAGTCAGACAGATCTCGGTAGAGGAGACTACAGAGATTGGAGTACGCTAAGTGCCATTTCAAGCGGATGTTTTCTAAAAGAATGAAAGGATTCACCAAATCAGCGTTTCACTACCTGTTCCACACCAAAGCAAGATGAGAGTTTTCTTATCAAAAACAGATTGCTGATGGAATACAAAAGGTGTCAAAAAGCTTATGTGGTGCGTGGATATGTTACATGCTGATCGCCATCTTTAGATGGGGAGCCATGCACACACAAGGGTTTGTCTTTTTGCACACTTATGAATTAATAGAAAAATGATGCTACATCTATGAGTGTAGGTTAATATTAAAGGAACATGAAGGCTTAGGATTGAGAGAGTCTGCTGAGTTGAAGCATTGTTACGAAGTTGTGAAGAACTGCTACAAAGAACATGAACAATAAAGTGACGACTTAATTCAAGAGGATGTTACAAATAATGTTAAATAACTGATGAATGGGACACAAACTGGACGAACACGAATTTGCTAGGTGACCATCCAATGTCAGGAATTCTAGAAACGATTTTGAATAGCAACTCACTCATCTGTACTACATGTTACGCTGACTGATAATCAAGGACGTACTTATTGACTGACAAAACACACAATTCCACTATGACACCGAAATTTTGACAAATACGCAGCCACGATTCGGTGTCTAAAAGTGAGGACTGAAGGCTGAAAAGTAAAAAAAAAAATGTATGTAGTGTATGCCTGGCTGTCCCTTCCGCTTTCAGCCCCCGTCTCCTGATCCTGCTGCGTTTCCTAAAAGGTGTTCCATGCTGCATCTTCCATTCTTTGCAACATTCACTTAGCCATGAAACCGACTATTGATGGCATCATATGTTCAGCGCTGCTCGCCAGGAGCTCTTTCAGCATTCTTATGCCTTATTTTTCAATGCGCAAAAGAATGTAATTTCAGTATTTTTTTTGTAAATAAAACTCGCCCCCAGGGTAAAAAATAATTGTATTCCCGAGTTGATAAACTTTATCCAAAAATTCTCACGTTTCCATACCGCTGTGAGGTAAGAAAGTTTTACTCCCAGAAAAGGAAGAAATAATTGGAAAGCTGTAGAAGATAAAAGGGAGACGGAGTAATAGGATTGGGAGATATTGGAAAAAGTACACCTCTCCCTTCGCCGCCAGACAGAACCCAATACAGAATCTACCTTCTAGAGATCTCTCTCAGATTGTAACAAGATCTAACTTGGCGTTTGTATATGGCTCTTATCAGGATATTTACTCTGCGAATCATATTTTTTTTTATGGAAGACTGATAAAACTGATTAAGAGAAAGATAATACTACGTATTAAAATTAACTTTATTCCAGGAAGTATTCCATACCATTAATAAAACAGACTTAAAATCCTCAAAAGCCTTGTCTTTTCGTAAGGGAGTCGTAAATGAACAACATCTCAACTCATATCTAATTCCCTATACCAACATATACTACTACCTCCTTAAAGTAGAAACTACGGAAATATTAAAAGAAAATAAATAAAAAACAAAAAGATTTGGGAATTCTTATTAATCAAGAATTGCAAACCTGTTTTGAGTAATGGAGGAATCACACAGATGACAGCTGGCACTATCCATTGCAAGTTATTATCATGAGGATAAGTGAAAATATGTATCTGGTGATAACTCAGTTTCAAGGGGACAGAAAACTTTGACGAAATTTCAACCAGAAATTATGTATCATCTATTAACTGAAACACACTGTTTCAGATGCTTTTAATTTTGCACTGTCCTTCCACCCGAAAATAAGATTATGAATGAATGGAGGTTGGTGAGCATATTTTACTTTAGGGCAATCAGCCATTAAGGTTGTAGCCGTAATAAAATGAGCCAGTTTCTTAAATTTAGGTGCAATTTCCAAACATAGTATACAAAACCACTTATGTTTCTTCTTTCCAGAATAACCTCCGCAAATCCAGTGAGATTTCGTATAATATTTAGTAAGGTTCCTCTTAAGGGAAATCAGCTATTGAGGTTGATTCACCCAGGGGACATCGAAACTCTTCTAAATTACGCGATCTTTATTTAATTAACACCACACTCGATATTTAACCGTTTCAAGGAGAAATCAATATTAGGTAAGGGCTGTGGTAGGCCTTGGACAGGGGGAATAATAGATAATTCAAAATATTTCGGTTGCAATAGATCGAATAATTTTATATAACTTACGTGGTTGAAATTTCCATTTTCGACATCTATTATAATAACGGATCTATTTATACCCTTTTGTAAACCCTTACTTCTTCTCGTCCGATTTTTACTTTATATCACTGAACACCTCATGTCCAACTAACATTTTAATTTCTGATTACACATGCTGCGAGAGAAATAGAGAATAGTTGGTGAACTGATATCATTAGTTGACGCAACTCCTGCTTGACTGACTAATATATTTTTAACTACTCTACGTCTGATTTTCCATGTCAATGATTTTGTCCCCTACCATAATTTAAGGTATTTCTAAATCTATAAGCGCATGTGTATAATATATATAAACTTGGAAAACAACTTTGAAAATCAATTTTACTACCAAATGAATAAAGGGGGTGTTATAGCATAATATAGAGTATGAGTGGGCTTTGAAAAGCGAACATTAATTGAGGCAAAGTAGACTAATACAAATAAAGAGGCAGGAGTGGGTCAGACGGAAGAAATATCCGTGTAATTAGAGGAACCCCGGGGCTACAAATACCATTCTAATCCGGAATGCCGCTATGAATTGCATGGATTAACGCGAGTCGGAATTGGCCAAGCCCTGATAAATCGGACGTGTTAAATCTCTGTATAAACAAAACGACTTCGGGAGGGCTTAGCTCTCCATAGCCCCCTAGGGATGGAAATTAGTCGTTCAGCCATATTTTTTAATCGGACATTACACAGGAAAAAAAAAGGATATGCATTAACCTGTAATATCGGCTGATAAAAACGAATGTGTTTATTTAAAGGTAGTGGTGTCGCCCAGTCAATGAATGCGGTAGTAGTGGAATACGTTCAAGGGTAGACATGAAGGGTATTACGGTTATAGATATAAGCCCGTCAGACAGGGGTGCGCAAACTAAGCAGATTTTACTAGAAGTGATAACATGACACACTATAGATCTCATTTCACCATGTATTGTCTTTTTTCCAAACAAATATTCGATAAATAGAAGTGAGCGGCCAATAAATACTTGATGGACGTCATCACACAACGTTTTTAGTTAAGGTCTGTTGAAAACAATATTTGCTATTTAAGCTTGTTCCATGGACGTCGATTATGCCCGAAGATTAAAAGTGGAGGTTTACTGATGGCTGAAAATTAAAAAAAACAAAAAAAACCTAAAACTTTTGGTGTACATGATTTTTTGATCCGACTCATGGTAACAAAGATATTTAGAATTTTTGATTTTTTCCTCCTCCTTCCGGTCTGATTTCACCCATTAACGAACATGATATTTAGTTTTACATATCGAAAAAACTTAGTTATTTGTAACTTAAACAGTTTATATACAAGGAATGGTTTGGTCCCAAGCTAGCAACAATGACTGAGAGGTAATCAACAAATATATTTTTTTAGATTATTCGCATGTATGGGCATAAATATGCAAAATTATATCACCATTATTTGCTTTCCGTACAACAACTAATACAACAATTCCGCAATTTTTTCGAAGCATTATATGGTAGTTCGGGGCAAATTCCCCCTAATTTCTATAAAACGTGTTTAATATTGCTTATAAGAGTGATGAAATTATCCAAATGTTCAATATTTAATAACTGTGGCGGCAAGTTAGCGCCTTTAAACAATATATTTTTTTTAATGTTGCCATAGAAATGTCTTTTTTCGTCTTCGGAATAACCCAAAATTCCAGCTTTGCGCAATAGAAAAAATAACCCATTCGCTTCATCAGAAAACTGTCACAAAGTTCAATTAAAGCAGATACCCTTGCTGTTATCAATGATCTTATCACTTATCACAGCTCCAATATGATTGCGCTCAACGAAATTCTTTGGGCTTCTGGACATCTTCCAATGTGCAATCTTCTCAAAGGTCCGCCATAAATATCTTCTGACAGCTTACTGCCAGTGTTGCCAACTAGATTAAACCGTTCTGATTGAACCCCGATTATATAGAAATATAACCTATCAGCGCATTTATGTACGATTGTGTAGATAGCCGATACTCCAGATCTCGTGTTAGAGCAACGGGGTACCTTCGCGAGAAAAACTCGTTAGCTAACATTTTATATAGAGTTAATTTAAAAAAATAAAAAAGTAAATGAAAAAAAATAAAAAATAAAGCCTCAATAAATTTTAAAGGACATTAAATTCTAAATAAGATTGGTACTATACAATTTTTCAATCCGACACATATCGGAGATATATTGAATTTTTGAAAAGAGACCCTCCTTCTCCTAGTCAAATTTCATCCGTTAACAAAATTAATCGCTAGTTTTACATATATATAAATATATGTAACAATTTAAAACAGGCCTCATTTTCGTCATTCCCTGGGTAGGATCGATGGACAGTTGAAGAAATTTCTTGAAATTCGCGTCTCGAGGAATAACTGATTTCCTTTAAGGGAAATATGCTAAAAATGTGTCCAGGGAGGGTCAAAATGGATAATTCTGTTGAAATCTGAAAGTCCAAGATTTTTGCGATTACAATAGTTCTTTCTAAATTACATGATCTTTATTTAATTAACAACATATTCGATATTTAACCGTTTCAAGGGTTATATAACCTACGTTGTTGGAATTTCCATTTTCGACAACTACTACATTAATGGAGTTCTTTGTACCTTTTTTTGGTTTCACTCTTTTGTAAACCCTCACTTCTTCTCGTCCGATTTTTACTGTATATCACGAAACACCTTATGTCTAACTAACATTTTAATTTTTGATTACACAGGCTTCTTACTGAAATCTGATTAAAAATGGATTAGGGAGGGTCAAAATGTATAATTCTGTTGAAATCTGAAGCGATTACAATACTTTGTACGAGGGAGTAAAAAGAACAAGGGAATTTTTAAAAAATCAATAATTTCCTTTGATGGAAGCCCCGCGCTTAGCGTGAAGATAAGACTCATTCGTATTTGATAATGGCATAACTGGCATTAAATACAAGCTCAGAGTAAGGCATCCATTAATCATAGTACTTACTGTCAAAAATACTCCAACAGCAGCCTTTCTTGAAAAACCAACGAGATATAATAGCCACGAATGAAGGCTAACAGGGAATAATTTATGGCGTCCTCCAGGGAGACTGTCTACACTGTAATCAATACTATCATCAGGGAATAACATGCCGAAGGACGAGAATAAAAACTGTTCACAGAAGTGTAAATAGATAATTGAAAAAAAAATCCGTCAAACAGGTTCTGCGTGAGCTATGATTTCCCGCTGATGATCTCATCTCACCATTTATTCTCTATTCCCTTCTCCGCCCAGCAAGAAATCTCCAGTATGAAATCACATATTTACTGTTTCTAGTTTTCAGTCTTTTGTAACCCCCCCCCAATTCTGCTAATGTGATTATCACGTAGATTCTGATATACTAAACCTCTCATTTAAATGGCAAAATGGAGATGGTGGCAGAGCAGTAACGAGTCCAGCACGTGAGAAATTTGCTGAGTTCACGTAGTCTGTGCAAAGATGTACTTATTGTATTTCGTTTTGTATCGGATATGTTATTAGCTGATTTACCTTAAGGGAAATCAGCTATTGAGGTCGTAATCGTGACGCGATTTTCGAAAAATGTCCTCAAATGTCCATCGATCCTGTCCAGGGCATGACGAAAATGAGGTCCGTTCAAAACTCTGTGTGTGTGTGTGTGTGTGTGTGTGTGTATATATATATATATATATATATATATATATATATATATATATATATAATATAAAACATGCATATATTTCATTGTTAACGCTCTAGCAGTCGCAATTTTTGTCTGACTCGATATTTAAACGTTTCAAGTTTGTCAATGGCTAAAATCGGTCCGGTGGAGGGTGCTTAAATCTGCTTAGTTAACTCAGCTACTGCGTGACGAAATGTTTTTATATATTATGAAGTTATTCTTAAACCAATATATTAATGAAAGAAATATGCAATTACCGTCATAAATAATAAATCTGTTATGAATTGAAACTGAAAATGTGAAAGTTGTACACTTTTCTCAAAATACATATTATAACATTTCCAGTTACGTTAATACACTTTTACAGACACGTAAATTAGTGTATAAAACGACCATATTTTTTTCAAAATAGAGCAAAATTCGTAAATAACAAGAAAATGAAATAATGTATTTTACAGCGTGCCGTAGCTTCTGAAATTGTAACCCTTTCAACAAAACTAAGCCTAGGCTGAAACACAGCTCCTATGCATAGGATTGCCTCGTGCCTCACTCTCCCTGTATATTAATGGCCTCATAAATTCCACATTAGTAAACACAACCATCCCTTCTTTCCTGAAATGCAGCTCAATACTCTAGATGGCGCACCTTTCTGAATATATTTTAATACTAAAGAACATTGAAGCCGACTTATCAGTTTGATTCTCATTACAATCTCTTTGTCATTTTTATCAATTTAAACCAGTGGATTCAGATCAAGAAATCAAAAGGTATTAACGCAAGTTAGGCCAAATTATATTGTACAGATCCATTTGCTTGAGAAACAGATATTTTGGGGACTTCCTTGAGTTCCATAACTGCTGCCTTGCCTCATATAAGCCTAGTAGCTCATACCAACTATGTGATAAGCTTTCTTGTTTATGTCAAAGCATTACGATAGTGTTTCCACTACCAGTAAAGGAGTACAATAAACAATTGGTTCTAAACAATAAATACTAATTAGAGTAGACATTCGACTAAACGGAAAACACCCATTTATTACGAACAAAGAACAAGTTAATTAATGAGTTTCAGGTGAAACCTTAAAAATAATCTTCAGACATGTAGATTACATAGTCAGGCACCTGAAAAACTAAGCGGTAAATCTCTTTGGAGTCCCAAAATTGTACTTGAAAGCTAATTACTTTCTTGAAAGAATTAAAGCCATTCTAATCCCGAAAACTTTTAGATTCAACAGAATTATTTGTTTAGTTGTGCATCTCTCTATTTGAACTAAGTGTGAGGAGGGTTTAGAAAGGACAGAAATTAACAAATTTCTTCGAGCCTAATAAACATACAAAATACTTGTATCGAACCTTTTTTGCTTATCATGAAAAGCTCTATAAATTATTTGTCAAATAATTATCGAGGTCTTCTGGTATTGGTCATGAAATGCATTTGTGCCATGCATTTATACTTGTCTACTTCGTCATTATTAGTGTTCCTTAGAGTGATATCTGGTTTCTCTTGGGGTACGTTTTTTTCACTATCTTGATTATTAACCGAGACATTTACATTTTTTAGTTATCGACCTTCAGTAAACACCCACTCCTACTATCATAATAACAATAATGTCATGATGCAGCTTATTTGAAGCGTAAATACCAAATATTGTTCTCATCGAGCTTTTACGTTTTGAGATAAATGCATGTATCTCCCCCCCCCTTGACATATGTCACGATTACAAACTCCATATCGGTTGGATTTCCCGCCTGGTTGGATGTGGATTTGACTTCAGTTTTCTGAGTATTAACCTCCCATAATAATTCAATATGACTACAAGGAAGTGATGTGTTGACCACACCTGGTTTTTGAAAGATACGTTGAGGAGTACTTACTATATTTACGCTTTGTTGTTCGAGGCCGTTGATTTGAGGAGGTCCTTGTGATGGGGAGAATGGGGGTGGTGCAGAGCCGCCTTCCTTGGGCTGAGGTGCCTGCGGGGGGTCCTTGAGAGCAGCAGGAGGGCTGGCCACGACCCCCACACCTGCTGCTGCTGCCGCTGCCGCTGCTGCTGCTTCCCCGTTCTGCGGCTGGAACTGGGCTGCTGCCGCCGCCGCCGCCGCTGGGTAAGGAGCTGTCATACCCGCCTGCACCATGTGCTGAAACAGACAAACAAACAAAAATTAATAAACATTAAGATAAAATATCAGGGTGTTACGGTAAGTTCAACATTCAGGAGCATTCTAAGTCCTTTCTGAAATCTTGTCTATACTGCCGACATTCCTTCACATATTGAAACTTCCCTTCTCACGTATGCAAATCCTTCTTAACTTCTAACTCAGATCCAAATATGGCATCCGCATATCTACAAGAATACCTATCTCTGCGAGAATCCTCGCAGTGGAGGATCAAGGTCAACAGCAGCAAATCAAGCCATGTAACATCTACTCTCCGACACTCCATTTGCCCTCTAGTTACACTCAATACGCACTAAATCCTAAAAACCACAAATTAGGTATCAGGGACTCACATTAGACAAGCGATGAACTTGGAAACCTCACATCACATAAAAAGACAAGAATTGAACCGACGGCACACACTCCCACTAAGTCTACTTGGCAACAGACCTAAACTATCACTACATAACAAACGATTGATTTACACAACAGTACTCAGACCAATATGGACATACGGACTTGAACTTTGGGGTTCCACTAAACCATCAAATTCTTACAAAATCCAAACCCTCCAATCCAGAATACTCCGCAAAATTACAGATTCCCCATTTTACGTCTCCAATTTACCTCTCCGTAACTACCTCAAAATTCCTTTTGACCATATTCTCACAAAATCGTTATCAGTAATTCTACCCTCTCTTTCCCGCACATCCTAATCCTTTAGTCGAATCTCCCTCATCTACCAATTTCCAGAAAACCCAAAACAACGTCTGAAGCGAAAGTGGCCAAGAGATCTTCATGTGTAGTGCACAGTATGACTCCATATAGTATAATCCCATGTTCCCTCGAATGTTGCCAAAGAACCATTTAATGGGAGCGAGCAAGAACATTATACAAATATTACTTTTTATTTACCATTTCTAAAGAGAAACACGAACAATGTTGGTTAAGCCTCTAAAAAAGTAATTATTTCACAATACATTTTTGCGGTGATATACAACGTGCCAGTGGTTGATAATAAGGACAAAACGTCCCTAACGCAGGCTGAATTTTTATAAAAGTCTGTTTAAACGTCTAATGTCTCGTCATCCAATAAACTAACACGGCAAAGTTAAATCAAGGCCAACAATATATAATTCACTATTTCCGTTAAGTTAGAGTGGTCGCGAGGGGCTTAATAATCTAACATTATGCTCACTTAATTAAAAGGAAGTGGAGAAGTAAGTAATCTTATTAGGCCATATTCTTCAATTAGAAGCGAGAGTAAACCGAAACCAGGCTGAGAGGGAAGTTGGCAAACAGCATTAATATCAAACTCCAACAACACTGCCATTTTGGAATACATGCTCTGCCATCGAGGACAGCCTAAACTTCTACAAACTTAGCCTCCCCGAGACTTCCTGATTGAAAGTTATACTCAATAATAAAACAACTAATTTCGCTTAAGAACTGTTGAAGGAAGGAGAGTAAGTAAGAGGGAGGGAGGCAGGGCGAGGGCGAGTGATAATGAGAGTGAATGAGAGAGAGAGAGAGAGAGAGAGAGAGAGAGAGAGAGAGAGTGAGAGAGAGAAGAGAGAGAGAGAGAGAGAGAGAGAGAGAGAGAGAGAGAGGGAGAGAGAGAAGAGAGAGAGAGAGAGAGAGAGAGAGAGAGAGAGAGAGAGAGAGAGAGAGAGAGAGAGAAAGAGAGAGCGGGAGGAATATAGGGGGGGGGGGGTGAAGGGGAGATATATATTAAAAAAAAGCTGAAGAAAAATAAAAAATAAAATAAAATAGAAACTGAACAATGAAATCTGGATAGCATTGTTAAAAAAAGATCAATAAACATCCTGAAAAGGCAATAATAACAATTTAAGACAGGTTCATTAATCAAACTGCCCGAAAGATTTTTCTTACACCGCTTTTTACTTCCCAGTAAACCAAACTTTCTTTGTAATAATTTATTTGATAGGGCAAAAATATGAGAGGATCAGAAGGAAAATAATGAACTTTATAAAATCTCTCCGTCCGAAGAATAATTCTTTAAGAGAAAAAAAAAAGGATTGAAAGTGGCGAAAAACTGACACTTTTGTGCCTTATCTTTCAGTCTTGAATGATTTATAAAGGCCAAAATGGGAGGACTTTTGTTTAATAACTGAAAATGACACTCTCCCCAAAACTAAAGGAAAAAAAAAACTTGAATTAGCTTTCGGTGAATTTCATCAATTTCTCAGAATAATTACATTTAAGAACTCATACTTTCTTAAAATACATAATAAAATGCGTTAATGTGAAAGACAATTTAGGAATGATAATGTGATTCTGAATCACCAACTCCTATATTTGTAATATTTTCTACTTACAAATTTCACGAAATACCTCGTAAATGTGTAATTTAATTTTTTAAACTGCATCTGACATGAACTTTTTAGTCTGGATCCGTTCAATGAATTTCTTGAGTAAATTAAAATTTTTTTGAGTGTATTTCACAGAAAAAATACGTAAAATCTCAAGATAAAGAGTTCTCTTTCTCAATAAGACGGTTATCATCTCATAAACGTATATTTTTTCCTCATGTCTGGTGAACTGAGAGGAGAAGAAATCTAAATGAATATACTAAACATTTTTGTCCTTTTTATTAAATCAAATAATAAAAATTGGTATTGTTTTCATATTTGTATTTTGTTTATATTCATTGTTTGTTTTTTTTATGAGAAATATCGCCTCACAGCGAACGCTCCACAATAAATAAATAAATAATAAGAAAACAATGACATTAAAATTATATGCCCTTAAATTAGGTTAATTTATCGGTTAACGACAAAAAATTTATTCAATGAGTAAACAGTATATTCTTGCAGTTTGTTTAATATATGTTAATTTTTAAATAATACGGTAAACTACATAAACAATTATCATAATCAATGAAACTTAGAGCCTAAAAGACAGGAGAGATGAAGGCCTAAAAACTGTTTTTAGGAGCAAGTAGTTTTCAAAATATTTTAGTAGCTTCTGTAATTGCATTTGTCACAAAAATTATAGTTTTACATAGTTTTATTTTAACGGTTCCTTAGTTTTATTTATAGCTAGCTATGTTTTATACTGTTTTAATAATTTTCAAAACATTTTTCTTTATTGACTTTGTTTTAACAAGGATTCACTAACAGGGTATAAAGGACATGGGGTTTAACGGAAATAAAATAAAACGGAATTAGGTTTAAATAACAACAATTTAGTGGCCTTCCCCCAAGGATTATAAGATTTTATTGTATTAATAACAAGACAGTAACGATGAAAATTACTAGGAATTCCAGGATGTTACTATATAATTATTGCAGTCGATCTTCTAGTAAATGTGAATAGTGTTTTCCCATTGCGAAACTGAAATCTTTATCTTTACGTTGTTCTATTTGATTTTCCTAACAATCCAGTCTTACAATACTCTTAAGATCACATTCCACCATATATATTGTCGATAAACGACCTACCGCTCGTTTATAATTGCAGTCATTTCATTAATATAAGAGAATTCTATTTCTAAATATTAAAAGTCATAAATGCAGTTTGTTAGCTGAAATTAATGAAATGTTGAGCCATAGAAAGTCAACCTCAGATGAAAACTGAAGTGGCAACACTGTACACTTTGGCTGTTGTATTTTCCAATATTTGCTAGCATGTTTTCCCGTTTGCTTTCCACGTTGTTCTCATGAAACAATTCCTCAGAGACCAATATATTCCATTAACGAAAAGTGCTTGCACACTCCAGGCTGACCTCTCGCAAAGTGGTTTGTGTGTACAAGTGTTCATTATTATTAATATTGATTACAAATTAACTTTACAGGTGAGGCCGCAATCTTTGACGAGTTCATTCACACTGACCTTTGCCGAAAAGGTCAAAAGATAGCTGCGTAAAGTAAGCTATAAATATACAGGATGACTCGATGGCACCTATTACTTCATTATTTGGATTTCGCACAATTTTGAACAGATGTGGGGGTGTACTCAATATTTTCGAAAATTTTCATCCTACGTCCTTGATACTATCAGGAGATGAGGTACGTTCAAATTGGAATGGCTATGTGTAAGTGGTGCCCAACAACAGTCCAGTTGAATTTTCGTTCCATTCCTGACCCATTCAAATATTTATTCTCAAATACACAAAATAAATATTTTCCACTTACGGATAATATTTTGCATATCCTACAACAGTATTTGCAACGGGAATAACGCAGTGTAGTCCCTACTCAAAAGCAGTAAGATGCAATTTTTAATTCACTCAGCATCAGTTTAAACTTGAATTACACATGTGTGATTGACTATCTGATTTTGTTATGCAAAATCTGGTCGTTCCTCCCTGAAGAAGAGTAATTCGGTTGAGTGTGACACGAAAAACGGCAGACACCCTTCACGGTCAGTAGATACAAAGTGGTATCATTATTATTACTGCAAGTCACGGTTTTCACATTCGGGTTACTACATAATAAAATTTGGGGCGTAAGATGTAAACAATCGCTGGATACATTTATTTACATTATTGATTATTGTATTTTATATTTATATACGTTTTTTTAAAGAGGAGTTTAAAATTTTTCAATCAATTCTTGCAGTGTCGAATAGAACTTTCTGGGAATAGCGATTTTTGGATTTAATCTATTTGGGTATATTACAGATTACAGCAAAAGTGGCAAGTCTTTCATTTTAATATCAAAATCCTGATATTATGTTTCCCTTTTTCAAAAAATATTTACAGATATTATCATAACTTGGGACAGCGGTATAATTATGCCAGCTGATTCCTTCCTCAAAGTCAAAAATATTGTTCCTACCTGGCTTATTATGAAAAACTGTACAAGACGACAAAAATATACATTTTAAATTATATTTTTCAAGCCTTGTTAAAGTATGTACTTTTATCTGGGCATATTACAGATTACAGCAAAAGTGTCAAAATCCAGTTTGTAAAAGAGTCTTTCATTTTAATATCAAAATCCTGATATTTTGTTTTCCTTTTTCAAAAAATACTTACGGATATTATCTTAACTTGGAACAGTAGAATAATTATGCCAGCTGATTGTTTCCTCTAAGTCAAAAATATTGTTCCTATCTGGCTTATTATGAAAAACTGTGCAAGACGATATCATCGATATACATTTTAAAGTATATTTTTCAAGCCTTGTTAAGGTATGTACTGACAATATGACAGTAGCTGGTGGAATATTTTGGGCAAGTTATGGCGTCTCTCCAAATATTCTGTCGTCACGTATATCTCGCAAACTGCCTTATTGCAGTCTTATAGGATAAACTATTGTCTTTTAGTACGCGGCATCTATAAAGTGGAAATAACTTTGTCATGGATAGCCCATTACGGTTTCTGAGAATGGTTCTCCTAAACTTATGTCATGCCATAGAAACGTCTTTATCTATCCCCGAATCTATGAGACTACTTTAGTGGAGCCCCTTCCACGGACAGGATTATTATTAGTACAAGCAATATGCTCTCAAGTTTTGTAGTTTTCCAAATTACAATATCAACTTACAAGCAAGTAGTTCACTCAAAGCTAGTAAGTAAATAGGCGTATTTCCGAACTAACTAAAAGTTTATAGTTCAACATTATAGTGGACATCCTGCAAAGATACGGGCATACTTAGTTACGATTATCTGCACCCTTGGAATTTCCCCATGGCTAAAAGCTTCGTTCAAGGCCTTTAATTAAATCCATGCTAAGTTGGTCCTTCTTCCTCCAGGAAGGATAAGCTTACTGGAATAGGGCTGTAGGTCCCAATTCGTGGGATAATCAGGCAATATCCCCGATTTTCCCTTGAGGAGGAAAAGCAAGATTAACAGGAGTTAATTGAAATGGGTGTTGGGACTAAGCCGTCCTTTGAGGCCACAGCACTGAAGGAGTACGAACCTCTCTGAGGCGGCGGTAATCCTCAAAGCAACACTTATAATTATAACCAACCATAAGCATACCAACATTTTCTCTTCCAAGTAATAGCTCATATAAGTTATTTGCTCAAACTGTGTGCAACGTGTGCCTTGAAGTGCAAATATTTATGTATCTATTTCTGTACTAGCGAGTCTGAATAGACGCAAGTGACACACAATTCACTAAGTTATGTAAAACTACATATGGCGTTACATTAAGCTACGCTTTCAAAAAGATTAAGCTTTGCATTACGTTTAAAATTATTTCATTTGTGATATATGAAATCTCCAATTCCAATTCAACGCATAGAAAAATGTCATAGAACATAATTTATATACCTCTTCATGATAAATAAAAAAGACCCCCTAGTAAAAAATAATTTTTAAGTATCGCCCTCCTATACTCTCCTATTTAGTCCATTTCAATAACAAGTGGAGGACCACAACTAGATGTAACAACAACCCCAAATATAAAATTCTCCCATTCCAAGTCTAGGCATATTTGAATTATGGGGTACATTTACATACAGACATCAGCTGAAACTAGTCAAAGTGGGTTGAGTAAGGCCAAAACGGACAATTCTGTTGAAATTTGAAAACCGATATTGGGATTACAATATTTTTTATACAGCCTATATGGAAGTAAAAAATAATTACTGTAAAAATGTTTATTCTCCAGTAGACAGGTGATGATACCTTGTGGATTATTATACTAATTATATTCCTCAGATAATAATGGACACCAATATGGTTCCCAAAGCTCGTTGACAAAATGGTATTCTGAAATTTGCTAAACAATGCTTGATTTTCCCAATTTATCAAAGCCAATATAGCTAAATAACCCAACCAAAAATTCTACCTTACACAAATATGGCAAGAACTTTTAGTTACAACCATCCTCTACTTCACCTTTAGAACTACTTGTCAGATTAGTTGAAATTTTAGCTGATCATGAGAAGTTTACTCAAGTAGTTTAATTATGTGAAGATAGCCTCGAGTAAAAATTTGAGTGGAAGTTGGGGGCCTCTTGTAAGTATCTCGTATAACTCAAAACCTGCTAGTTTTAGAATGTTAAAATTTCGTATTTGGGATTATTGTAACCTCAAATTGTTTTGCCCATTTAATTGAAATCGATTAAGGAGCAGGGAGGTGGTCTAGAGGGTGACAATAAAAAATTGGAAATTCCTCCTCACGTATCAGAGAAACAACAAATTTGTATGGAACTTTTTTTGCTTAAGATGAAAAGACCTATAACTTGGATTCTATGTTGTATTTCAATTGCATAGGCACGGAGATATTGTATATCACTTTCAAATGAATGAAATAATTTTAATTAAAGTTTAACCAAACCTTTGATTTATTTTATTGGTGCCCACATCCAATTTTTAGTTTTGCAGTCTGTTTATAGAATCTATGGGATTTTTAATATACAACTTGTCAATGCGTATTCAAAACGTGGTTTTCAACGTTTTCGAATATCGCGTCATGAGAACAAACTCAATAGCACATTTCCCTTGAGGGAAATTCGGTAAAAAAACTGAGCTCAAATGGAATAAAATAAACATAGTATAAAATTGTAGTATAGAGCTATTCGAGTAGAAAATGTAGCTGTGAGAGTATTATATAAATTAATACGGACTGAAAGTCTGTCTATAGTAGCTAAGTTAAAAGCAAATATGGCGGGTCGTAAAGTAGCCCTTTTTAAGGGAATGTTGCAGCACAATCAGAAGTTGTTTGGCGTTGTTGAGCATCGTAAAACTCACCTAAACTGTTGTAGGCCAAAGCTCCGGGGCACATATTTATTATGGCTTGCCCGCCGAATTTTAGTCCCAAGTTCGTCAGGGAGCTGAAGGCATAAAATCTGAGAATTTATGCCTTCAGCGAAACCCCTTTTCCTAGCCTCAGAATTTATGATAACGAGAATATTTACATTCTTGATTATTCCAACGAGAATTACCATACTTTGAACTTTTTATTTTCTTGATTGGATATGAAAAGCGGAAAAGTGTCGAAAATAAAGCATTATAATTCATAAAAGCCAGATCATTTATTTAAATATTTCCCACCAAGTTTTCATTCAATCTACACCTTTTCGTGTCTCCCACCTACTTCTTGGATCCAAGGTAACCTCTCGAATATTTTGTTTTATTTCCTAAACTTTACCTCTTTACAATCATCCCTTATTGCAGCAGCATTAGTTGTGATTACTTGAAATGTAGATATAGCGGTTGCCGATGCATATATTTTTATGCAACAACTTATATTTTACCAATTTTAACATTCTACAACATGATTTTTGAAGATGTTAGATATCGGCTAATGAAGTACTAGTCGGTCAGCATGAAGGACTTTATTTAAGTTCTGACAGTTTCAGATATCTTGAGAGGAAGTAAGTTTGATCGGAGCGCCAGGGAGGGCATATCTCGTTGGCAAACTGATACTGAATGCCATTATTCAGTTCGTTCAAAGATAAATACGAAATATGAAATGCTATTTATTAACGTACACTTGTAACTCATATTGTGTAGGAAGATTCAACGCATGAATGAAATTTTAAGACAATCTATAGGTTACTTGAAACATTACAGTATTGAAACACTACGGTCATACTCACGCGATTTTGGAAAAATGTCCTCAAATGTCAATCGATCCTATCTAGGAGATGACGAAAATGAGGTCCGTCCAAAACTATATATATATTTATTCTTATTTGATCGTAAAAAAACTCAAGCGGATCATACAAAACTGAAGGTGAGATCGTTAATGGCTTAAATCGAACCAGTGGGAGGTGGGAGGGGTTATAGGGGGAGAATTTCGAAAATTCGGAATATCTCCGTTATTACGTCGGTTCGAAAACTTGAACCAATTGTATTGTAAATAAAATATACTATAAATATTGTTATATACATTTATTTTCTGTCTTTAGTATTAAAGGAGATATTTGAATTGTTTAGTATTCGGCCTTCAGTAAACCCACACTCCTACTCATGTTATATTAAGAATAAGCTGTTATATTATAAAATACTTTATTTGAAGCCCAAATTCCAAATAATTTTCTCAGTGAACTTGTACGTTTTTAGATAAATGCAAATGCGTGGAGGACGTGGGAACTCTGCTTACTTAACGCAGTTCCTACGTGACGGACTTTTTATTAAGGTACTTACATATATAGGTATATACTTACATTCTATTAATATATAAATGAAGTAGACATATTTAGAACAGACGATTACTGTAGTTCAACAAGTCTTAGGCGTATTGGTGTAATTAATACAAATTGTAAATGTTTGAATATGCAGAGGAGAGCAGGTTTAAAACGGAGATTTCAATAATTTATAAAGCCTGTTGAATTATTATTGTTTTTTATTGGAAAATATATCTTCATTTAAGATCCATGATTGAAGTAAATAAATGACTCATGGACTAGTTCAGCAACTAAGCCTCAGATTCTCAGTATTATTTCACTAAATGTTTTAATAAAAACTAACGCTGGACTACGTAAGTACAAACAAATCCTTGAAAAACTTTCAGGGTCGCACTAATCCATCCATTATAAATCAGCTGATCCGAACAAAGTGAAGTTTCGGCAACTGATTGTCCTTGTTTCGAGTTGAGCCGAGGTCAAGGAATGGAACTGCCGATGTAGGTTTCACACGTGCCCAACAATCCTATAAGGTGGAATAACATTGACACTAACGGTACAGGCCTTGAACCCGGCGGCCCCAAAAGGCGAAGGCACTTCAAGAAAGCCAAAGGAATCCCAACCGTTAGAAAGCCACTCCGCCTGTCTGAATAATTCAGAAGCAGTTAAATTGATGAAAGACAGCGGGAAGACGAATGGTTAAAAACGGGCTACAAAAGAGGAAAACCTTTGATGCGGAAGATGGTTTCTTCCCCCCAGGGAAGGAAGATAACGTAATAGAAATAAATTACATCAAAATGGATGGCGATCCTTTATAGGATTGTACACGTTTTAGAAGGATTAAAACGGTCAGGATTCATGTCGAATTCTCTATTCTTACAACGCCCATAAAATTAATTATGCATATTTCATAATCACTGCTAAATAAAAACTGATCATCGGAGTCATCATAAATATGATACAATTACGTTACTCGCCCAATTTTGAAAGGTCACTACGTTAGATGTTATAGAAAATAAATTCTTACAAGTCAGAGAAAGAAGTCTTGTATCCCATTCTAGGTTGACGTAGTTTTAGGATGCTCCCTTTACCTTCTCACGGAAATTCGTGTCAGGTGGCTTGTTAAGACCAGGTTATAGCTTTCTTGGACTTGGAGAACAAGGTTTAGGCGAGCCACGACTGCAGCTACAGCCTCATACGACACTATTTTATACCTACTTATTAGCCTTATTAGAAATAGGCATTGTATTTTATTCAATGTAGCCTTAGGGGCTGGCAAGCAGTTGCCGAATATGTTGCATATTGGAAATCTATTCTTATCCAATCCGCTGCTCTCAGTCCCATCATCTCATGTCCGCCACTTATGGTACAAGGCGAAATAGAAATAGAATTCGTAAAACCCGAAATCAACCATTAATCAGTTTATGCAGGCTACAAGGGAATGGCTTCCCAAAACATCTAGCCTCGATTCGTATTTTGTGTGCTTTTGCTGTTATAGTTAAATAATTGCATGAAGAAGGAAACTACCGAATGCCCTTGTTCCCATCTTCCTTCCCATTCAACTCCTTCAAGTTCACACGGAAAATCCAGGTAGATACAACAGGTATTGGAAATCGACTGGAGACATTTTTTTATGATTATTTTTGCTAAAAATAAGATCAAACACCAGAGTCGCAATGTTTTATTTTTAGTTTGTGATTGCGGAACCTTAATGTTCGAGTCCGTCCGTTCTTGCACTCAACAACGTGAACTATATAAAGACTTTTTGGGATGTAATGGCACCCCCAATCAAACTGACTTTTCTTTATAACCAGCTTTCAGCAGGAAAACGTCTATGAGGTTAAACTCATTGTCGAAAAATAATTTCAAATGAAAAGCTAAAGATTAAATTCTTTAGTTGCAGAAAAAGCGGACTGGGGTAGGGGTATTAGAGGGAGGAATTGCAAAAATTCGAAATATTTCAGTTATTTAACCAACAATACTGCAAATTTAATGTTAGGCGCACTTTTTCTCTATCGCAAATATTCACCGAAATATTAAGATTCTTCAGTTTTCAGCCTTCAGCAAACACCCCCCTCCCATTTATGTCATCACATGTCAACAATGAACCAATATAACGTATCATCAATCGTCTTATTCATAACTTAAATACAAGATAGAGTTTTCAACGGACCGTTATTACGAGCGATACATGCAAATACGTACTGTAACGACATCATAAATTACGACTCTATTGACTGCCCTTTTTTATCTTATTTTTATTTGGAAATATAGAATATATGGCGAAATATGTTAGTAGTGAGTCGTGCCTGCAAGTGGGAAATCTGCTTAGATTTCGCTGTCCGGCGAAAAGGAATTTCATTTCCCAGATAGGACAGGTAAATGATTTTCTTGATGTTTTAACAACATTGGTCCCAGAGCTGAAGGTATTACTGAGTAATCCATGTATCAATTATTCATAACTCTACTTATGTACAATTACCTATCCTTGATTTTATAACATGTTATTGTGGATTCCTTTCGTTTCTGAAAGGAATATGATGTCCTTCATAGGAATTACTCCAACTAATTTCACTTGAGTGGTGTGCCTCAGGCCTTTACTCTATCAGAATAATTGCGTATCAAGGCCAAATGATAAAACGTAGGAATTCCTTTATTTTTAAAATGTTGCTTGATTTCGTTAGTAGATATTTTTGCAACGAATGCCAAAACAGGAAGGGTTGCCACGAGTAACAGTTGATTATTTGCTTTCTTACTAATATAAACTGTATCTCTTCGATGAAGACAAAAATATATTACTACTGACAAAAAAATGTAAAATAAGATTGCGTAAGGAAGAATGAGAAAAATAAAAATAGTTATGGCTTCAAGCCAAACTTTATTTCCTCAGGTTGGAAATTAATTGAAAGCAGATGAGCAGATTGTAACATTCAACTTGGGCAATATGCACACTACATTGCAACTAGCCTACTGAATTTCAACATCTTCAAGACCACAACATGGGAAAGATCAAAAGAGAAAAACCGTCAACGTTATGCAAGCTCTGAGACTTGTTAGCCAAAGGAGTTAAGACGTGGGTCTAAACAAGTTCAAAAGCTAGAGACATGGGTTCCATTCCAGTTAGAAAAGGGTGATAACCTGTATATTGGCCGTCCCGCATAAAGTCCACGAGAAAATATTAAAATAAAATATTTAATAGCAACCAAATTTATACTACAATAGCTAATCGGGAGGGGGTACCTGCAAGTTACCACCTCGTTCTAACCACGGTGGACTGAGGATTTTCATTGGCTGAGTTCGTAACTAAATAAATTCCTATTGCCGAAACGGGAATCGAACCAACGAAGACCTATAAACACTTATTGCTCCTCATTATGGGAATTTGTCTTTATTTACACTTCATTTTAAAAAACTGATAACAGGTTTATGTTATTTATATTTCCTACTTGGTATTTTGAATATAGTTACTTATCTTGTAATGAACTGATTGTTTGTATCTAATTAATTATGTTGTATGGTTTATTTAGTTAGTATTTTCGCCCTTTCACTGTTGTTAAATCTTCTTATGGAGTAAATTGTCTCCCGGCACTTACAATATATATATATATATATATATATATATATATATATATATATATATATATATATATAATACTAAGCCTGATTGCTGATGCGTTGTCTGAAGATACCAGTTTAGGTGAGACAAAGGTGTTTATTTAGTGATTTTTTAATTTATTAGTAACGGGTATATAAACAACATCGTGCGGTCGGAGGTTATTTATTAAACGTACTGAAACCTCAATAAATAAATTTTAAAAAAATTATAAAATAATTCATATAAAGTATAATTCGTTATGAGGAAAAAAAAAAGGAACATTGTATGCGTATAATGGGTCTAGAGTAATTAGTGTTTATGTACACCTTGAAGTCAAACTTGTTCCGACTATCAAAATGTAATCAGCCTAAAGTAGTTAATTTCAAGGCTTTATTTTAATAGGAGCTGCCGTATAAATTATCTAACTACCATATAAAGTTATAACTAAATGTATGCTACATTAAGGTTTTATATTAAGAGTAAAGATTGGAGCTAAATCAATGAATGTCATTTAAATGCGTTATTTTAGAGTTTCACTAGCATGGCGGCTGGGCAAACCTGCAGGCTGTAACTCACGTTCAGTAATGCCATATCAATATTGGAGGTTTTGCAGGCTACGGACTAGAAACATTTGGCTCTCTAACAGCTCTGGCCTATAATGTAATTTTCTCGACACCCTTGAAGCCTATATCGGTGAACAGAATCATGGAGGATCGCTTAGGAAATCACCCTCCTCCTCCTTCGCGTCATCCTATAAGCAAAAAGAAGTCCGTCACATAGGGGCTGCCTAAACTAAGCAGATTTCTCTCGTGAAGTATAACAATAGATAAATCTATATAATGGTAACATAATAGCACAATCCATAACAAGTGAATAAATACAAATGATAATGAGAAACCTCACGACGGGAGTTTGACAACGATATATATATATATATATATATATATATATATATATATATATATATATATATATATACAACAATTTAGAACGGACCTCATTTTCGTCATCTCCGGGGTGGAATTGATGGACATTTGAAGAAATGTTTCGAAAATCGCGTCATGAATACAACCTCGATAGCTGATTTTAACCAAAAGTCCGTCACGCAGGGGCTGCGTAAACTAAGCAGATTTCCCACGTGAAGTTATACAATAGAGAAATTACACGAGAGCCGAGGAGTTTGGTAGGAGGAGTAAACGGCCGAACTAGCTTTTGGCGGGAAAGTCACTCGTCCTTTGCCGCCCAGATTTAATAAAAAAGCAAATATCTCGGTTAATATTCAATATAGAGAATAAATGTATATAACAATATTTATAGTAACTTTAATTTGCAATAAGATTAGTTCTATACAATTTTTCGATCCGACGTATAGTAACAGAGATATTTCGAATTTTCGAAAATCCTCCCCTCTAAACCCCCCCCCCCCCTCCCACAGGTTCGATTTCAGCCGTTAACGAACTTGATCTTTCTTTTTACATAAAACGACTAAATATCGAGTTTGGTAACGATCAAACAAAAATTGCGACCGCTAGAGAGGTATCAGACATATATATATATATATATATATATATATATATATATATATATATATATATATATATATACACAGTTTTGAACGGACCTCATTTTCGTCATCTACTAGGTAGGATCGATGGATATTTAAAAAAAAATTTCGAAAATTCCGTCATGAGTACAACCTCAATAGCTGATTTCCCTTGAGGGAAATCTGCTAAAAGGGAGGTGAACAAGGTCGAACAACAGTCCTAAATATGAAATTTGGGCTTTTTAAGGCTAGTCGTCGTATTTTTAGTAATGAGAGATAAGTACGTAACTAGTAAAATTGATTCAGAGAAGGTAAAAACGGCTAGTTTTGTCGTAAACTGAAAACCAAACAATTACAATATTGCAAGACAAACAATGTTGCATTTGGAAGTGCGAGTAAGAAAACTAAAGCTGAGTGAAGCTTCAACGAACCCTGACCGACATAGGGTCAGTAAGAAACCAGGCGAAAAAACGGACACAGGACAGAGACCTGTAAAATCGATCGGGCTATCGTTAACATTTAACAGCTCTTCTGAGACTTCTTCTTTATTCTCTAAGAAAAGCCTACTACACTCAACACTCCTCGAAAGAGTTTTTTTTTCCATCTCTTTTTCCGAGAGCCAATTTGTCGCACGGAACCAATTGGCTTCTATCTTGACGAATGGCTTAAGTTGTCCTGAATCGACCATATCGTCCCGAACGAACGTTAAAATATACACAGATTTAAAAGAGGAAACGAACAATGTCCCCGATGAGTCAGCTAGTAGACGAGTTAAAATGAGATATGGCCGAATGAAATAGTGCCGGGTATATTACGAGAGCCAACCGAGAGAGAGAAGCTATATATTTAGTGACATTAACTAATTACGGTCGTTAATTGAGAGGGCTTTATTAATGCTTGTTTAGAGAGTGGGCATGAGTAAGGGTGTAGAAATAGTCAATAAATGTCCACTGTAAAGAGAGTCACAGATGAAAGATAGGCCATGACTAAGTTACTGTTATACAAAGCATTACGGCGGGTTTAAGTAAATTTATTATGGCTTTACTTATTTATGGCTATTATCAAGCCCAAGAAATCCCAAAATGAATTCCAGTGTGGAACCCATAATTTGTGTTCCATTTATGTATTTTAGCTTCATTTCTGCTTTGGTGTTAGATTTAATTTAATTAAATTAATTTTGTTTTATAACTTATGAAGCTGTTTATGATTTTATAAGATCGCCACAGCTGCGAAGCTCCAGTAAATAAATTCAATCCACAGCAACCTTTTCTACTGGATTTTACTCCCTTGTACAAAGTAAAGTAAGTCTTGGTCATCGCGAAAAATTTGGGAATTCAGATTTGAAGGATATTATCCGTTCGACTCTCCTTGAATGGATTTTGAATGTTCTCTCTCTCTAGCGGCGTCTCTAGCGTTCCTCAAAAACTTAGAATGGTGAAATTTCATAATTAGGATTGTCATAAAGTCTAGTAGGACACCTCCCCTTTGGATCAAAATCGACGTAGGCAGAGGGGGTTGAAGGGGACGAAAATACAAAAATCGCGTCTTGAGTACGACATCAATAGCTGGTATCCCTTATGGGAAATCTTCTAAAATGGAAATTTCTCCCTACCAAGAGATAAGAATATTTCTTTAGAATCTCCTTTGTATATCATGGAAAAATCTATGATTTATGTTGTTTGACAGTTTCGACTCCATGAATTGGAACGGAAACTTGGCATACCACTTTCAAATGAAATCATTTTAAATTGAAGTGTTGTAAAAAATTTTGTTTATTTAATTTAATAGGTATACAAGTATTTCATGCGGTATCCAAATCAATTTTTTCCCCCCTTAATAGCACCCCAAATAATTTATTTTTCGAAAACCAGACAACCTCAGACAGAGTAAAACTTATTTCATAAAGGAAAGCACTGATTCTTCTGGAGATGCTTGTATATGATACATTTTCCAAAGTTGAATCACTCTTCTAACCAGAAGAAGGGGGGGGGCGTGATTCTGAACAAAGGAAAGTATAAAAAATTCCCTAAAGTCACTTTGTTTCTGAAAAATATTTAAATATGATCAAAGTGTTTCCTGGTCGGATAGCAAAAAGAAAGAATCTTTACGAATATACCAGCTTCCAATGTTGCTCATCAGTAACATTTATTTTTAGAGTTGCAACGAAAAATTAAATTATTTATTAACGTCCACTTTTTGCAGCTAAGGCTAATTGGGACGGGTTATCTACTAGTTACCACCCTTTTCTAGCCAGGGTGGGACTAAGGATTGATTCAAAGACTAATATGAGTGATTTATAGTTGTACAGGAATGAATATTGAGTTAAAACGCCATAGAAGACCTTCAGACTTTGGATTTCTTTTTCCAACCAACGTAGGAAAAATTATTACAACTACTAATGAGAAAGGAAATAAAGAGATCTATCAATTTTAAAAGCGAGGGAAATGCAAGATACTTTTTATTATTACTAAAGCAATGTAGAGAAGAAAATAAAAAAGGAAAGAGTCGAGAGTCGTTTCCAAATTGTAAATATAGGCTAGAAGATGGGGACAAGAGATGAAATATAAATTACAAATGGAATTAAGGCAATCCTGTAAGGGCCATTGAGAAAGGTACTCAATTTTTAAAAAGACGAGTGGTACCAAAGAGAGAAGAAAATGGGAGATATAAAATCGCATATGGCAAGCCATCCATTTGAGGGGCTAAAGAGCTATTTTATGTTCTCCATTCTGTAGATAAAAGGGCGGCGATAAATGCAGGCAAATCAAAAGTAGCACGGTATTCATGGTTAGGAGAGTTTGTGGAATTCATGGTAACCCATGACCATCACTCGTCCATTATCTCGACCCCACGCGGCTCTAACCATTTCCGCCTTTCAACCATTTTCAAACCTTCGCCTGCAAATCTTAAGCATATACAGAAAACCTCGTTTTATATTCATACAACCTGTCTTAATGTTATCTTTTTTTCTAGCACGGAACCTGTTATCTTTAAGAGTGTTTCCTCGCCTGCTCTTAGGAATTTCTTCTATGGCGAGCATTCTTGTTTATAATTTATTTATTTGTTCATTAAGACAACTCCAATGGTAATTAATTGTACAAATAAGTAAAAGAAACATAATTTGAGTGTTGGTCCAAATTTGTTTTCAGTAATGTGCATCTTCAGTCTTGGAAGATTGAACATTACTGTAAGACAGGGGTCGAAAATCAAATACATGAAATTTTAGGTTATATGAAGTTATCTGAGTAATACATTTTGCATGGACATTCATTTACAAGCTATAGGTTATTCTTGTTGTTGTTTATTTACGGAACTACAGCTAATAGGAAAGGGGTTACTACAGGTTACCACCATTTTCTAGCAAGGGAGGGACTTAGGATTTTATTTAATGGAGTAAATTGCCCAGATGAGAATCAAATTCAGGACACATGGTTTACCAAGTGAGATTAAGTCCAACTCCTTAACTCTCGTGGCTAAGCTGAACCCCGAGCTACAGGATTAAAAGCTTCGAAGTTATTAATCCTTGAAATCATGTTTTATATTTATAAAGTATATAATGTGGTCTTAAATTAGCTATTCGAGTTAAAGCATTGGTGTTACTGGGTTCGATTCCAAGTGGACATTTGGAATTTACTTTAGTAACAGCCTCATTAAATTAAATTCTTAGTTTCCATCCTTTAAATCATAAGCTAGGATTAAAAGAATAGTATGAGGTAACCTGTATATAATCCGTCCCGATTAGTCTTAGTACCATAAAGTCGACGTATTTAACAAAATGTAACATAATATTATTAACATCTATAACAAATCCCGAAAATTTTATATTGATTATAAAATTTTTAAACGAAGTACCTCCACACATTTTGTTAATTTCATTTAATAAAGGTACAATGAATTTATATTGTGCACCCATTAGGTTTTCATTAACTATGAAGACACTTTATGGGCAAGTCAACAGCGACTCTATGAAAATAAATGTAGTTTTCCCGACATGAAAAAGTTTTCATTCATATGTCATTTGACATATGAAGTATTTCATCGCTACAAAATATTTTTGGATTATAGAATTATTTTTAGCAGATTTCCCTTAAGGGAAATCAGCTGTTGAGGTTGTACTTATGACGGAATTTTCGAAATTTTTCTTCAAATGTCCATCGATCCTACCTAGTAGATGACGAAACTGAGGTCCGTTCAAAACTCTATATATACATATATATATATATATATATATATATATATATATATATATATATATATATATATATATATATATATTTCTGTTACCACTCAAGCGGTCGCAATTTTTGTTTGATCGTTGCAAAACTCGATATTTAGTCGTTTTATGTAAAAAGAAAGATCAAGTTCGTTAACGGCTGAAATCGGACTAGTGGGAGGGGGGGGGTTAGAGGGGAGGATTTTCGAAGATACGAAATATCTCCGTTACTATACGTCGGATCGAAAAATTGTACGGAATCAATCTTATTGCAAATTAAATTTACATTTATTCTCTATCTTGAATATTAACCGAGATATTTGCATTTTTATTAAATCTGGGTGGCTAACGGACGAGAGTGACTTTCCCGCCAAAAGCTAGTTCGGCCGTTTCCTTGACTGCTCGGCTCTCGTGAAATTTCTCTATTGTAAAACTTCACGTGGGAAATCTGCTTAGTTTACGCAGCCCCTGCGTGACGGACTTTTATTATTATTTATTAACGTCCACGTTTTTGCAACTTAGGCTAATTGGGACGGGTTATCTACAGGTTACCACCCTTTTCTAGCCAGGGTGGGATTTTAGGATGTTATTTAATGAATTTCGTCACTAAATAATTTCCTTTACCCAGGCAAGAATCGAACTCGCCACTCTAGGTTTACCATGTGAGATAAAGGTCAACGCTTTAACTCGCATGGCTAACCTGAATTATTTTTATACAATTAATATTTCAGGTGGATTTTGGCCTACATTTTTTTTTCTTCATACAAATAAAAATACAGGGAAAAAAACCGGGCAGAAAGTTAGGTTGATAAAGTAAAGTAGAGCTGAAAAGAGGAGGGTAAAATATGAGGGTAAGAAGAAACATGGAGGTTAGAGCTTAGCGGAAGGGGTGCCCATTTATTTGAGTATCCAGGCTACATCCCCTAGGTTTAGGGGCCTCTCAACGCTCCCCTATCTCGACCCCCTGATACAATCCTTAGGGCGTCTTACAGGCCACCAAATTATTACTACTTTTTAAATATTTCTTGAATTTTTATGCATTTCCTACTTTTTTTTAATGCATTTTTTAACTATATCTTACATTTTTTATATATTTCAAGCTTTTTGTTCGTTTCTCTTTCTGTTTAAATATACGGGGAGGGAGAATTTAAACCACACTCGAGGTGATATTTAATATTACTTTGATATCAATAAAATGAAAACGAAAATACTCGATAAAGAATATTTAAAAAAAAATAATAATAAATTGTGCCAACAAGAGAAGGAGGTAGTTTTATCACTATTATAAGCCACATTTAATTTAATTTAAATTGCTTTATAGAACTTTATGACCGTAAACAAAACCATATAGTACAACTGTTTTGTGGGTCTCTGTCAACTGACGAAATTTTTTTTTTAAAAAACGTTGCGCATTATGTAATATAATCACAATGAGTTTTATTATGTCAGAAAAAGCACACAAAACGCGTTACCTAGTAAAAACACGAATTACCTGACCGAGAGCAACAATGAAAACGCACTATTTTAAATTACTTTGCAAGAATATTATTTTAACAAAAATAAGGCACTTTTGCTTCCACCAAGAAATACATTTATATTTTTAAATTTATATTTAATATTAAATTAGTATTGCGCCTACACAGTTTAGCCGAGTCAAACGGCTGAAATAAATCATACTGTTCCTATGCGTCAGATCAAAAATTGCCATAGAACATAATTCATAGATATTTTTATGATAAACAAAAATAATTAGGAATAGTTACAGAGAAATTTGCAATTTTTTTATTTTTGCCCCATTAAATCGCCTCCGCCAATTGCGTCTAGGAAGGGGAGCGGTGTGAACAACTAAATGTTGACAACACTCCTACGTATGAAATTTTAACATTTATAGTCTAGTCGTTTGTAAGTTATGTAGAAACGTACTGACGTCAATTCGAAACTAGTCAAGATGGATTCAGAGAGGGTCAAAATAATTGAGTTCAATTCTGAAATACGGCATTTTTGAAGATTACAATATCTTCTTAACTTCGTTCATAGAAACTAAAGTCCGTCATACAGGAGCTTCGTTAACTAAGCTGATTTCCCTGGTATTAGATTGAGATGTAAAAAGACGTGACAAATTGTATTCTCTCTCTATTTATGCTTTACCAAACGACCCAAAATAAATGAAATTATATTGATAAAATAGCTTACTGTGAAAATCAGTAATTAGTAGGTTTGGGGATTTACTGAAGAATGAAAGTGAAAAAAAGAAATAAAAATTGCTGCGTTAATATTCAATCGACTTAAGGACATACATAATAGTAATTGTAGAACATAACATGATTAACAAGAATGGTTATTTAATATTTTCCGATACGACGCATAATAACGGGGCAAATACGTTTTTAAATTTTAACCCCCCGTTCTAAACCCCCACTCCAACTTAAGCGGATTTCGCTATATCACTACTAAGTATTATATGATGGAGGGTGAAGTAGAAGAGTAAGAAGGATGAAGGCTAGTAGGGGTTAGAAGGAAGGTGGCTGGCCCCTCATTTATCTGAGAATCCCTCTACTAACCCCTAGGGTTATCTTACAACTCCACTCTACTATCATTCCCCGCCCATTCTCACCTACGTCACTTCTTATAAATTTCTTCAATATATCTTTTTATCTGTTAGAAAAAAGGATATATATTCGGATTGCCCACTTGAAAAAATTAAGCAAAAATTGCTACAAAACTTCCCAAATCAAAGTAAGAGGGTGGAGCTCATTTTGAATTTTAAAATATTTTACCTATCTACCTACAGATTGTGTGTCTGTTCGCTTTGCTAAGTCCGCATATTTCGAGATATTCTTGGTACGAATATCTCGAAATACTTCATATTTATACTTTTACCCGGAAAAGAATGATCGAGGGAAGAAAATACAAAAAAAACAAAAAAAAACAACGAAATATCTCCGTTATTATGAGTCGAATCGAAAAATGTTATAAAACCAATCTGTTGCAAATTTAATATACTACAACTTTGATTTTATGCATTTTTTCCACGACCGACATTTGAGGAGAGACAAAAAATTTTATCGGATTTTCTTTGAAAAAGTAGCTACAGAGGTTACTCACATAAAACATTACTCAAACAATCTTTCAAATCTTCGTCGAAGCCCAAATGAGAAATACGGTGTCAAAGCAAATATAATCTTTATATATAAAAATCTACTGTACGTGTGTATGTTACTGAACTCCTAAACTGCTGAAAAGATTTGAATCGATTTTTTTTTGTATGCGTTTGGGTGACGCCTTGGATGGTTTGTAAGGGAGGCCTAAAATTAAAAATAGCCATATTTCGTCTCCTATTAGTTTTTTCGGCAAATATGCACAGGATAAAAGTTGTTTATTTTGTTATTTAGTGTAACTTTTGTTATATTCTCTTTTAAACTATGTTTTATATATATCTGTAAATTTTTTGGACAGTCTCAATAGTTCATAATTTGTTTTTAATGATCATAAAGTTTGCTTTTTTCAATACTCCTAAATAATTTCTGTAATTTTAGCTATTGTATTACGTTCCAGAGTACACTATTGTATCTACTTCTCTGAATACCTGTCAATATAATTAATTACAAGGTTATCTGGTTTTATTTAACTTTCTGCTAGTTGTTTTTACAACGACCATACATTTCAAGGTAGCCATTTTGTGAAAATAGAGATAATCAGGAACACAACAACTGAACAATATTGTAATGAATACATTAAGAGTTTAGTCTTAAGACAGCGTGGGAAGAAAACCGAGGAAAACTATAAAACCGAATGAAAACATTCTGCAATAAAAAAATAAAGGTTATATTAAATGATAGACGAGTTTTCACCATAAAAGACTATTGTTAGGCAGAACAAGACCTTCAAAAGACATAAAACACTTGAACAAATAAAGATCTTGAACTTCAACGCCAAACAATACGGGTATTATAAGAATCATGAAACAGCACCAAAAGAATCGAACCAAAAAAAATATATTTAAATTATGACCGCGTACAATAATAAAGGTCGTGTTTATAGATGGTCGTAAACGAGGCACTGTTGGGACTGAATGGAATTCGTCTGTTTGTATGCAATTCGACAGGGGTCGCATTAATGATCAATTTGATATATGCTCATTCAGTCGTATAGAATTTTCTGGAATTGAAATTACTTAATTCTGAAAGATCTTTTGACTAATTAGTAATTAAGACATCTCAGAGATAATCCTTTCCTATATATCTTGAGAACTAATGGAGGTAAAACATTTGACATTTTGAGAATTCCTATACATCAATGACACAAAACCGTCAAATTAAGAAGTTGTAGAAAAAAAAAATCAAACAAAGTATCGTTGGCTACGCGTCCACAATAATATTATATATTATACGCTTCCACTATATTATTTATTATAGTGGAAAAGTAGCCAACAATTTTTTCATCCTACATACATTATAAGTCACTTCCACCTGCCAGAATACCAACTCAGAAAGTATCGTTCTTTAAAACTACTAGCTAGGACCACCCAATATCCCCAAAATACGCCTAATTATGCACTATAACTGGAGAATGACTATTATTCATATTTACCACTTCACTTGACTTGAAATACTTCGTTACTGCGCTGAACTCATAGGATAGGAAAGATACTGGCATTAAAAGTTATAAAGAAAAAAAATATTATTGTACGATAACGTAGCTGAAATTTGTCAAACTGTAAACCTTCCCACAGATGAATTTTCAATAACCCTATCAGCGATAAGATCAAAATTGTAATGAAATTACTTACGCAATTAAAGTCCATAGAGGCCGATATATTTTAAAAAAACCTTGCCGATACACAATTCCATGATTTGTACAAAGAAGTCTCAAATCAAACCAAACTCTCTAGAATATACTAAAGTAAATAACCTACAGAACTATATCAGAACAATGGCCAGAACCAGGATAGAAACTCTCAACTTGAACAAGAAGCTTTGGATAAGGGATGACACTGCCAACAGGCCACTCTGTAACCTCCAGGAACCACTTCCCAGCTGTTTGCCTCATTCTCTGCCAGTTCCGCCTTGCAGCATTTGCTCCAATTACTCTCAGCAGGGACCAAGTAATATCCATCCTGAACGGAGGAGATGAAATTAACTTGAATAAATATCTGAATGTGCTGGAAGATATCGCAGGCTCCTTTATTTTGAATTTAATCTATATATTCAGTTGTTGTTTTATGACCATATAATAAGGAAACCCTTCTACTGTTGATATTTTTTTTTAGCAGATTTCCCTTAAGGTCGTACTCATGACGCGATTTTCGAAAAAATTCTTCAAATGTCCATCGATCCTACCCAGGAGATGACGAAAATGAGGTCCGTTCAAAATTATAAATATATCTCCGTTTGTATTTATTCACGGTGTTGTTGTATTACCAGTATGTATATTTATCTATTACTAAACTTCACGAGGGAAATCTACTTAGTTTACGCAGCCCCTGCGTGACGGACTTTTCAACAATATTCTGTCATTATATCATTATAAAGTTTTATTACAATCTTTAGATGTTTATACAGAAGCATGTCTTATGTATTTATTATGAACTGAATCATACGTTACTTGTGCTAACTGTATATAACAAGCACTATGTAAATTATTATGTACTTCTATAATTGAAATGCAATTTACTGGAAAATAAATTTACTTTACCTAGCCTAGAATATTAATAATGATCCTTTCGAACTACAGTAACAAAGTAATCAGCTGTTATAAATATCGACTCTTGCATTTTCAAAAAAAAAAAAAAAAAAAAAACACAACGCAAAAGCCCTTATTGAGATTTATCCTTTATTAGGACCAATGATACACGGACAATCTACTACACAGATGCTAAACGTTTGGACTACGTGATCTCTGAATACGCCGTGATTAGAAACGAGACAAAATGGTAGGGGATAAGGTATTGGAACAAAATGTCAGGGACAGGCAAATAATCCCTACTCTTGCCAAACTCCAAGTTTCGTTTAGTGCGCCTATAATAAACGTTATTCTATATATTCTACAGCTATATAAAGACCCGGATATCACTTGACCTACTAGTATTGTGCGCAATTCAATTTGTATCTTTTAGCTACTTTCCCACTACAGGAAGTAGCTACTTACTGTGATGTATGCTTCCAAATGTGCATAAGTATATATATATTTACCGAAAGAATAATTATGCACTGGTTACCCGGATATATACAAACATTAGACAAAGTACACTAGTAGATGAACTCGCCAAATCATTTACTCAAAAAAGACTCATATTTTTCACACCAAGATATTCACGCCCAAGCAAAACATATTATACTCAATTCATTGCAGAAATCTTGGTTTGTCACAACTGACAACGAACTTCGTGAACTGGAGTGAATGGCCTTCCTCAAAAAGGCTAGTTAGAAGAGAAAAAGTAGTTTTAACGAGGTTAAGAATTGGCCATTCACGACTGACTCACACTTACTTACTGGAGAAGAAGAACCCTACTGCCAGCACATTAGCTGTAGACTTCCCACAAAACATATACTAATTGACTGTTACCTGAGAACTAACATAGACCTACCATACAGTTTGACTAAATTACTACATGACCGTAGCCAGTATATAGATCGAATATTACACTACTTGAAACATAACAACATTTTAAAAATATTACAAAGTAGTACAATAATTAAAATATTTGCAAAATGAGCATACTTACGGAAATATAATAAACCGATGATAAGAATTAAACTATTTTCTATTTCCGGGCTTTAGTTTTATATGAAACGCTTGAATATCGATCAAACTACAATTTAAAACGTTGAAATATCGAGTTTATTGACGAACAGACAGTAACAAATATATGTTTATATACACACAGATATTTATCTGAAATGCTCTAACATTCTATTACTTTTTTTGTTTCATCGTAACTCGATATTTAATGTTTTAAGTACAAATATACATCAAGTTCGAAAATGTATGAAAACATAAAAGGGGAGAAGGGTAAATGCAAATATCACAGCAATTAAGAATCGGCTCCAAAAATCTTATAACAAATTGCAATTACCTATAAATGATCATCAATACATTTTTTTTTGTTTCACGAATCCTTACCCATTTATTTATTTATTTTTCAAAATTTTAACCAAAATCACCTGAGAACTAAATTTTTCCGCGGCTTACTCTTTGAAAGGAATTAAAAATCAAAAAGGTTTTACCCAAAATGCTATTGATGTCGAAATACTACTACTGTACTAGCTGGATTTAATTAGGAGATATAAATGTGTAAAAAATAAACTGACCTCCGTATCCCACATGGCCCAACGAGGTAGGAACTAGCATAAACCGCGCCCAACTAAAAGACAGCTATCTAGTAGCTCAGAGATGAGGAGTGAGTCGTTCACAAGCAGGCCTAAGGCGGACTGAGAGAAACCGAATTAAGGCAACAGCTAGTAAATGAGCGCATAGCATGTCCTTCTCCCCTTATACTCATACAATTACACTTAGCAGCTAATAGCTTACAGCTATGCTCGCTCATATACTAATCGATAGTAGAGGCGGGAAGAAATGACAGCGGCCAGCGATGCTTACAATATAGAATCGATATATCCAGTAGCAATCAAAGCATACATTTACACTAGACAACTGTCAAACATAAAAAAAAGTCCGTCACGCTATGTTAACTAAACAGATTTCTCACTTACTCGCATTTATCTCAAAACGTAAAAGTTCAATGAGAACAATATTTGGTATTTTAATCTCAAAAAAGTACTTCATAATATAATAGCTTATTGTTAATACGACATGAGTAGGAGTGGGTGTTTACTGGAGGCCGAACACTGAAAAATGCGAATATCTCGGTTAATAACCAAGATAATGAAAAAATGTAAATAACAATAATTATAGAACATTACATTTGCAATAAGAATGGCACTATACAATCTTCCGATCACACGCATAATAACGGAGATATTAAGAGTTTTCGGAATTTCCCCCCTCTAAACACCCGTTCCCACTGGTCGGATTTCAGCCATTAACGGACTTGATCTTTAGTTTTACATAAAATGTTTAAATATCGAGTATGGTAATAATCAAACAAACATTCCGACCGCTAGAGCGTTAACAGACAGACACACACACACACACACACACACACACACACATATATATATATATATATATATATATATATATATATATATAGAGAGAGAGAGAGAGAGAGAGATTTATTTTTGAACGGACCTCATTTTCATCATCTCCTGGGTAGGATCCATAGACATTTGAGGAAATTTTTCAATTTGATATGTGACAATCATTTTTTTTTTCTGGTTTGTTTTGTAACACTTAATTATTGTCATTATGCAGGGTGTCCCCTATATGCGGGCCACAATTGATATCTTTTAAACCTTTTCCTTTGATACCTCTAACGTATTGCAAAACTGCAAAAGAAACTTACTTCCTTTGCAATAACTCTAACGGCTCAAAATATATTTCAACTGTGGCCCCCATATACGAGACAACCTGTGTAATACAAAAATAACACACACCTGATAAAAAGAATTATTCCATCAGTTTGTGTGTGCGTGTGTGTCCGATATGAAAATCATTAGTCATGAAACTCCGGAGATACACAGTTCTTTTTTCTTCAAAAAAAAGTATTGAAATAGATTATTGAACAGTAAAATCGGTTAAGGGGGTATTTTAGTTTTTCCAAGTATATTTGTAGTAATCTTTATGATTTTAATGGTGTCATTTTTTTTTTAGTTCAATTGTTATAAAAACATAAAGTTTCAACCTCACCAAATACTCATTTTTATTAAAGGTGACGTTGCTCACTACTCTAAAAATATTTCATTCTCCCATTAGACTCACCCTAGGGCTGGACAGGTTTTAAAATAACCGACCCGTGTTTGGAATGAGCTGAAGACCCTTATTGCCATTGTGGCGAGGGAAGAGGAAGTGGCGACACTATATTCGGAGCGGCACCCATATAAAATGGGGTTCTCCAGCTCCAGGACCATTGTTCAGCCTCTATTAGTTTCCTCCAGAGGGCAATTACCATTCCAGGTGTAATTTGGGGGTTGCTGGAATCCAACGGGACGATATATGCTGCCGGCCAAGGCTTTTAGAAGGCAGAGCACAACTCAAACCAGAAGTAAGTGCCTAAAGGCTAACTCCCATTCTGAGGATAGCCCATACATTCCCTTAATACTCAAAAATATTAAAAAAAACAAAAAAAAACATTAACATATACTCAGAAATTTAGAAAATTTACATTTTAAAAACAATAATTCCTTTTAATATAAATAAGATAAGACGAAAAGGTTAATATATTGCCGGAATGTTAGACAGGGTTCCTCAGGGGCAGGGGTTGTCTAGACAATATTTTTACTAAATAAACTCTCTTGTTCAAATTCACCGCTATAAAAACGCTCAATGTACGTTTCATTCGTTGATTTCAAAAGAGCATTTGACTCTAGTCCACACTCTTAATTATGGTAGGAGCTTTAGGATTTAGGTATAAGCCCAACTATGATTAGAATACTTGTTCAGTCGTATAGTAATCCAATTAAAGAAAAACAATAAGCATACATCGAAAATAAAGATCACTGAGCACCTTTTTCAGACTGAGATTCTAAGCCCTTTTTTGTTTTCTTGTTTTCTCTCAGACATTGAAATGTTTTTTTAGAAGAAGAGATTTAGCTGGGTTAAGTATAGATAGAATATACAATATAGTTCTGTAATATGCCGACGATTCTATTATACTGTCAGATAACCGAAGGACTTAAGGAAAAAGGTAGCTACTCTGAAGGAATACAGCAATAGAAATTCCTAAAAAGTCAAATAAAAAAAAATATGAAATTCATAACGGGAAATCCTGAAAGAAAACCATTTATTTTTTTTCATTCAGGTGGAAATTTAGGCAGAGTAAAAAAGTTTATTTATCTGGGTGTATTTTTCTCCTTCTCATTATTCCTTGAAGAAAGATTATTTGTCATAACGAAATTTAAAATGGCCCCATCCGTGGTATTTAAGACACTAGTGAGACCAAAATGCTACAGCTGGGATGCAACCAAAAACTATTAGCCTGTGTTTGTGAGTGTGTGAGATTGATAATTTATGTGTAAGGCTTTAAAAAATTTAACCTAATAATATATATAGGTTTTGTATCTATATTTTGATAATATCTGATCATATTTTGTAATAATCTGGTTACTTTAAAAGATATTTTTCGTTTTGTTGATTACTTGTGATAATTTGTAAAGTTTTCTGTTTGGCGTTCTTAGTTTCTCCTGTTTAAAAAGTAGGTGTTCAATTTTTTCTTGTTACTATTTGTACATTGCCTATTTTGGTATTTTTGAATATCTCCAAGCCGCGAACGCTCCACGCTTTAAATAAATAATATATGTTCTCATGAACAAGGAGGCAGCGATTTCCAAAGTGCAATGAGAGAAAGTAAGCAGGAAATGAATGCAGTTTTTTGCACGGGTTTAACTAACCGTAGAGAAAGAAGTACACGGAACTGAAGAGAGACACTCAGTATATATTAGTTATTATAAGAGATCCATCTGTCTCTAGATACTGCATAGCTTTACTAATGAAATGCATTAGCTAGTACGAATGCGAATCGGTGTGAAATTAGCAATGTGCCGAGAAGAACCATAAATGCTTGCATTAATAAATGTATATTCGTGTATATTCAGTTATCCTTTAATAGACACCTTTTGCGTAAACTCAGGCGGTTTTAATGTTACGTTCTCAAACAGGCGTCTACGTTTTCTATTTTCTATTCTATTTTCCATTTTCGCCGTTTCCAAAAAGTAACACACCGAAATAAAATTCTATTTGAATACATAAAGAGGTAGCCAGCCAACGTTTTGTTCTCTCACTGCTTTTACTTGTTTGCTGTGTATGTAATAATAAACTTCTTCTGTCTAATGACATATATATATATATATGATTGCTATGCATACGTGTATATATATATGTAGATTAATAATAGTGATTTATTTTTATTACTGTTTCAAAATATTTGTCAATAAAAAATATTTTAATTAGTTCTGATATACATACGACTTTTATGAAAATGTTTGAGCCTTTTTAGAATGAGTTACAACTTATCTTTTGAAGATTAAGGCATTCTTACGAATTTGGCCCGTCTATAGGCCGCTAATGATGGAGCGTAGGGTCTGAAAATACTACGCTAAATAAAATCTATGGACTGAAGATAGTGAGTGACATTACCTTAACCCCGATCATCATAAAGGAGAGATTCTTCGTAATTTAAGACCAGACAATTAATAGTGGCATCCCCCAAGGGCCTATAATAGGTCTCTTAATATTTTATATATATCCAACTAATCATAAACCAACGTAACCATATATCTATATCTTTTGCAGACTAATTTGCTTAGTAAAGGTTCAGATATGAAAAAAAATAAGGTGATTTCACAGTTACCAGGATATCTGATTGTTTGACATGTAGAAATTTCACCAATCCCTACGAGTTTCAGGATTTACAGTAGATAAAAGAAGAGCCACATTTTAACCTCACCCTTGTAATGATTAGTCACATATTACCCTCACCCTTATAATGTAGCAATAGTTCAGAAAAAGGGGAACTATCATTCTCACCCCCGGTAGGTTACACTGCCTTAACACCAACTAAATTGAACTAGCTGGGTCTCAGTACAATAAAAATAAAAAAAAAGGATAAAAGAACCGCCCATTTAGATGATCTGAATAAGGATACTCGACTTAAAACCCTTTATTGACAAGAGTCTAAAAACAGCAAACATTCTTAATATTCCTTTATATAACCTGATATAGTTTAAGTGGCCTATGACGAAAATAAATGTATCCTATAACGATATGACATATTTGAAAATAGCCATTAAAAATCCCTTTGTTCTTTGTGAAGAGCACTATGTCCAAAGAGAAGCAGTCATGCGAATAGTGAGTGATATGAAGTTTAAAACGTAAAATGATATCATCGAAGTATCTTATCTCTTCCTCCCATTGTAAAGAGAGGAAGGAGGGATATTACTTCAGAGGCAGAATCCAAAGGAAGCTTCTCATCTTTTTTTAATGAAGACACCTTGCCGACGGGCTCAGAATTAATCTGGAGGAAGATATGTCACTTTGAATTCCTGCTCAAGGGATGTAATAGCTCATGAGTATGCAGGCGAGCGCTCGCTGGGAATATACGCATAGGAAATGCCTTGAGTGATGAAGGAAGTATGAGGGGGGGATTCGCAAGAGAATAAGATATTTTTAACGACGACATAAAATTTTGATGCAGTCCCCACACTTGTAGAGGCGTGGGCCAAGCGGAGAGCAATCTCCTCCAGCTATGGGACACGTAGGGCATTAAACTTCTCATTTCGTACCACAAATAAGCCGTCAATAATTGAAGAGACGACGGGGCTTGGAAAAATATTTCTCCGCTAAATAGGGTCGAATCAATGGACAAACATTTTCTAATCTATGTCGGACTCTTTATTATTATTATTATTTATTAACGTCCACTTTTTGCAACTAAGCCTAATTGGAACTGGTTATCTACGGGTTACCACCCTTCTCTAACCAGGGTGGAATTTAGGATGTTATTTAATGAATTGCGTCACTAAATAATTTCCTTCGCCCAGGCGAGAGTCGAACTCGCCACTTTAGTTTTACCATGTGAGATAAAGTCGAACTCTTTTATCACTCAACTATTAGAGTACTTTATAAATTGCAGCTTAACAATAAAGTCCGTAAAAGGGGCTCCGTAAACTAAACAGACTACCCCACACACTAGTTCTCTCATCGTACCATGTACTCCCTATTTCTAAGTACAAATCCGAAGACGGAAGGCTGACGAATAACTTGCTTAATATTTGAGTTCAAAGAAAATGTATGAAGGTACAGCTAAGGTCATCAGTAGTTTAACAAGATTGGCTAGTTTCATGAAATATTAGCTTATTGCTTACGTGCGGTGACTAGGGCTGCCAAATTTAAAAAAAAATTGGTTATCATTCAAGATAGCATAAACATATACATAACTATATTTATAGGATATTGTTGTAGATCAGGTATTTAGTAGTTCAGTTGTTTGGAGAGATGAGATGGGTTGTAAGTTGATATATGTATGTGAATATGATATTAATATAAAGTTTGTGGTTAAAAGTAGAAAGTGTCTATTCTATTACAATTAAGTTAAATGTAAACATAAAAGAAATTAAATTTTGTATAAGGATCTACATATATATACTTTTTGATCCGTCTCATAAGAACGGAAAAATTTAGAATCCTTTCATATAAATCCCCGCCCTCCTTCTGGTCTGGTATCTCCCATTCATGAACCTAATCTTTAATTTCACATAAAAATTTTAAATATCAAGTTAGGCAACGATAAAAAAAAAATTGCATGCTTGACTCAAAATAAATGAAAAGTGGACCATATTAATACACAAAAACATAAAACATTTTCACCAAATAATCAATAAATGAGAGAGAGAGAGAGAGAGAGAGAGAGAGAGAGAGAGAGAGAGAGAGAGAGAGCGAGAGAGAGAGAGATGAGAGCCAAACGTGTATGTTGAGGTGACGAGGGGTAATTTGACTAAGCCAACCAGAATCCAGGCATTCTATGCATATTAATGGGGGGGGGGGTTCCAACGGATTCTGTATATATGATAACAAAACCTTTGGGGCCTTTATCAGTATGTATATTATTCCATCCCAGGCTACAACATTCCTATATCCAATTATTAACTATCTGTGAAAATTAATAAGGTTTCTCTTCAATAAGCCTAGCATTTCCTCTATAAATCATTATGACTATATAAAATATACTAATCAAACAATTGACAGAATATTTAGAAAATCCCGTCACGTAGGGGCTGTGTAAACGAAGCAGATTTCCCATGTGCCGGCAAGACTGCTGGTCTCATATTACCATATATTCCTATTACATAATAAATATCCAATGAGTAGAAGTCGACGGTCAACAAAGCTTAATAGATGACATCATCACACGACGTATTTGCATGAATATCATTTAGTGAAGATCTGATGAAAACAATATTGGTTATTTGAACTTGGAATAAGGCGTTTCGTGAAATATTGGCTTATTGTTAAAGTGCGATGACTTTAAGTGGGGGGTTTACAGAAGGATGAATAATAAAATTTTTTTTAAAAAAACTAGGTTAATATTCAAAATGTAAATAACAAGTAGTCCGTAAAATAACCTTTATAGAAAATTACATTTACAACAAGATTGGTTACATATCATGTTTTGATTCAACTCATATTAATGGAGATATTTACCCACTCAGAATTGGTATTACCTATTTCCTCCCATTTCTACCTGTCCGATTTCAACCATTAATGAACATAATCTTTAGTTTTTCATGAAACGCTTATATATCGAGTTAAGTAGCTTTCAAAAGAAAATTGCGACCGCTAAAGCGGTAACAGACGACTAAATATATTTATAAAATTTTGAATGGATCCCATTTTCATAATCTACTAAGTAGGACCGATGACATTTGAATAAAGCTTTCTAAAATCACGTCATTAGTACAACCTCAATAGCTGATTTCCCTTATGGAAAATAAACAAAAAAAAAAATAAAATAACTTTTTACTCAACTGTAGAGAAGTTCTTAAGTGTTCATTTGTCCCATATTCTGTCAATTATTCAAAAAATAAAAATATACATTAATAATATTTTCCCCACCACAGATGAATAAAATGTGTACATTACCCGTACCAAAACTTTAGATGCCAGAATTACTCACCTGTAACAAAGTAGAAATTATTAATTAAATCCAACACAAAATAAACATCTAAAATAAACTAAAACTAAAAACAAAAATCTAAACTTTAGAAGTAAGAGGAAACTAGTTTTATTATATTAATAAATAGGACAATATATTTTCTCTTCTCTCGTCCTTCTCATATTTATTAGCCTTCAAAGGAGAGGACCATGTTTACTCGACTGAGTTGATTAAATCGTTCACTGACATGGAATAAATGTTCATGAGGTCTGCCATTTTGTTATATATATATTTATATATATACAAGACAGCCAAATCATTTGAAACCGAATTTAGCACAAACATTTATTCATTTCTGCGATATTTAAACCATATGCCAAAGAAGCCTGTCTGTCAACTAAGCAGATTTCTCACGCAACTAGAATATCATACGCTCATGACCTTACCTCACCATCTATTCACAATTATTCACAAGATATAAATATATAAAAGAACCTCATTTTCATCATCTCGGAAGGTAGATGGACACTTGCCCTCCCCCCATAAGTACAACCTCAATGGCTGATTTCTTTTAAGCGGAAATCCTAAAATAGCTATCGATTAGCGGATGTCAAAGCCCTTTTAAATCATTTATATGCCAACGGATAGCGAAAATAAATTCCATCATAGAATACTACTATTTAATACAATATAGTATTAAATTGTATATTATCGTTTCTATATATATATTATACAAGCCTGCTAAGGTACCTGGAATTGTGCGGGAAATGATTGGTTTCTGAATAATGAGAGTATTTTTAAAGCAAGGCTTCAATGTGTACAAGTACACTTCCTGTCTATCTACAGTTGTATCGTAAGGGTCAGGTAACTTACAGAACTTGTAGAATTTTTAGTTTTGGATGAATGAATGAAATTCAACTCATAATCGTGGGTTGGATTTATTATCATCATATATAGGTGCAGTTTTGCAGGAGAATAAATATGGCGGTTTTTCACACCAAGCCTCTGTTAGAACCCAACAATCCTGTTCGTCCCTTAAACATTTAATATAGCTTATAATCGTGGAGGAGCTAATACTAATAAACATGCCGACCTTGGTTTAGTTCGGTTAAGTCGTTAGTACCGACGAAAAAAGTGTATATAACAAGAGTTTATTTAAATAAGAAATTAAACAACTCATGTTTATTATTATGTTGTTAGCAGGTTTGCCGAAAAACCAATAGGATATTGGGGTTTTTCATTTCAAGCTTCCCAGATAACCGCACTATTATGTTCGTTTCTGTGAACATTAGTATATCCTAAAGTCTAAGTTGGATCAGAAGTTTAGGCGTCAAAAGGTAACAAACAACCAAGTCAAAAATTGTCGATCCGTTTCAATTCCATGTGAAACGAAAAATTAACGTGTAATTTTTAGAAAGAAAAAAAATCAATCTACAGACAGAGACAACTTTATTTTTATATAAGGGTCTTTCAAAAAGAATGAACCGATTTCATTAAGTTATATCTTATTAACAGACAGTAATACAAGATTGCAATAAAGACACATGTATTTTATAAAGGAGATTGAAACTTCTTGAGCATACTTAGGGCACAACGACTTAATCACAGATATATTTGAAGATAGGGGGAAAGGAAGGGCCAGACAGAGGCTAAGGAAGACATAGGCCTAGATCCTATTTTGAAGACATCAAATAACTGAATAGATTCCGGTGGGCATAAAAATATGAAAATATCTGCTTCTGAAAGAACACAACTAAAAGGCGTAGCCTTCGGATCATGATGAGGATATAAATATATAGAAGAGAAAGCTTACGTGCTATGATATTCGTTGACAGTTAGACTAATGAGCTAGTTCTGCTTGAGTGCTAAACTGTTTCAGTAGTTCCTGCGCCATGATTGATAGGTCTATCCCTGCTAGCTCACGGAATTGGAGTTTTAAATGAATGTAAACCCATATTTGGAAAAAACTTTGGAAGATGCCATGAATTAGGATAACAAATTTGGAATAATTAACAGTGAATTGGAATGCTTATGCCATTCCAATAATGGAATAAAATGATTTCGAAGCCTTAGAGTGTTAACATTTGAAGGAGGTATTTAGGGCAGAAAGGAGAACATGGCGAAATAACCAGACAAGTCCGACGAGAACAGGTCTGCAGATAACGAAACGACTGTGCACAATTAGCAACACCGGCCGCCCTAGATTTGTGGGTGTTTGTAAAGTAAATTATAATCCTGATCGTCTTGGAAGATTAGAAGGAAACCTGTAAAGGAGTCAAGCATGGAGGTATGGAGAGTTGAGAAATAGTCGTTTATCATTTCAAGAGCACGACCATTTTATTGATATCGCAATTTGATGAGGAGATAGCTCAGAAGTCACATGTTGGGCTCATGTACAAGTCCCAAAATTGAAGCTTATTTTATAATTTTAATGGAATCCCGTATTCCAGCCAAAGTAAAATAAAAGAAATTAAGAATGTGAATATGAAAATTAATGAAAGAGAAATTTATGATTATGACACAATACTTTAAAATTTCACAGGAATAGAAATGCAAACATCCTTAACAATAAGTCCCAAATATTTATAGAGCACTGGAGTATATGTACAATATCATTTGAAGCAATGGAGAACAGTATATTTCTGAACTAATTAAATCTCAAACGTTTTACAGCAAATTAAAACAAAACCATTAAGCTCAAATATATGGCTTAATAGACGCCAAGTTAGAAATATACCACACAAATTCTGACAGGGCACATAATTGCAAAAATGTACTTACGTAGATTAAAAATTATAAACACAAGCACAAACATTTGTGATAGTACTACGGAATAGACTGTTGAACATTTACTGTTCAATTGCTCACTAACAACACCAATTCGACTAACTCTATAAAATACACCTTATTATTCAAAACGCATACTACAGACAGTAGACCAAATAAAAACGTAAAGAGGTAATTAAATAAATAATATTGTAACTTGCAATCTAATAATACTATAAATTCCTCCATGCAATAGTCGATAACACAAATCTTATTGGACATGAATATTTGAATTGCTTCCACTATTACCAATTTTAATTATTAATTACTTTAATTTTATTATAGTAATCTTAAATCCTGAAATTTTTGGTTTTTTTTAATTTTTAGTTCATAAACTAATTTCGTTGTTGTTAAAATCTTTATTATATCACTAAATTTAATACTTTACATTGCAATTAAATGTGTCATACATAATGAACGCATGTATAGTGCACAAAGGAAAACGAGAAAAAAAAAAAGGTTATGTACACATCGCTATCAAGCGGAGGAGTACAGATAATTGAATAAGGATACACAAATGACCAACTGATTAATGGAAATGTTTTCTATTGAGTAAATAGAAAAGATGGTGAAAACTAGGTAATGTTCATACACTGCAGGTGGAATTGCTAGAATGTTATCAATATAAATGACAAACCGGCATGATGGTTATACGAAAGCACGTCCAAGGCTTTGAGAAGAACATTCGATGCGGGCTAAGCACAACAGCAACATGAATAAAGATCCGATGCTTTACATCTGGTGGATAAGCAAATTCCTCCAATGTTAATGCAACAATCCAAGTACGAAGCTTCCATGAATCAGTCCCAGAGAGCCTTGAAGTCAAGATAGGGAGATTATTTTCAGCAAGTGGGGCAGGGAGCCCGTTACGTGCGAAACTAAACATGAATATTGCTAACAGCATTATTCGTTGCTCACAACTCTTGGAATTCGACCATTTATTCATTCTTATTATACCATGTTAACATTTAATGTTTTGACATGAAAAAAAAAAGAAATGTGAAGCCAGTTCTATTTTACCTGTAGTCGATTTCAAAAAACCAAGGTCAGACCACTTGGGTAACATATATTTTACACAGATAGATAAAAATCTTATTTCTTGTGATATGTTACAGCTATTGGAATTCCTACATACTTAATAGTTTATTATTACTTATATAATCTCTACTCCAATAAACTTGGTAAACCAAGTGTAATAGGTTCAATTTCCATATTGGCAACAGGAATTTATTTAGTGACGGACGTGGTACAATCCTGTATCCCGCTCTGGCTAGAAAAGAGTGGTAACCTGTAGATAACCCTTCCCATTATTTTATAATATCTTATAACAACTAAATAACTTTATAAAAAAAAAATTTCAGTGATATTCAATAATATTAATATTGAATAAAAACATAAAATTGATAGTAATAATGTTTCCGTTAAGATCATAAAACAAAAAACCAACTGGATTTATAAATTAAATTAAAACAAAAGAGTCTGTGATAAATCCCAGCACTCTTCAGATATTTATACAAATGTGTATAATTTTCTATTTCTCTGGGAGTTATTCGACAAAATAATGCAAGGCTAAACTCCTGGGGAATGGGACAAACTTCGAGAGGTGACATGTGTCTTCAGGTTTCTGCACATGGTTCTTAATACAGAACACTATCCATGATAATGATATATATGGAGCATGATGTTTTCAAAAGTCGGATCGATTATATAGCTCCCAATGTTTATCCTTCCAGACTTAACAACAGTATAGATTCTCAGTAGTAGGTAGAATATAAAAGTAAATACTAAGACAGGAAACGTAGATACAATAATATAAAGAATACTACGTAGATACAATTGCACACAAGGCTATAAAGAATAACACCCATACTCATTAATCAGCCTGAACATTTCCAAGTAAAGCAGGAGTATCTGAGATGATTCTATTCAAATGGACATAGTACTTATTTCCGATTTCAAAATGGATATATTACATGATTTATACATGGCGATCCCCTTAGTACCAAGGCCTTAATAACAAATAAATAAATAATAATACTTTTTCTGACTGAAAATATTAGAAATGGTTGTTTTCATGAATTCTCCCGTGAATATATTCTTGTAATTTTTAGTATTCAGCGACAGTTTAGTCTGGTATACTTATAGTCAATTACCAACAACAATAGAAAGCAAAATACTATCATACGGCATGGAATATATTGTTCAAACGAATTTATGGAATGGTTAACATAGTTAATTACCGGAATCTGGCTCAAATCCGAAGTCCACCTTCAACTTAATTAATTCAGCGAAGCTGCCCCGGAGCACAACTGTAACCAGACTCTCGTTGGGGATATGGGCATTTGTATGCACTGGTCAAATACACAATGGAGCGTATGCATATGCAACGCACCGTCAACCCACCTGTCTAAACTATTACACCATTTGAATGGACACAGAAACCATATTCCACAAAATGGAAATTGACATTTCGATTTGGCTTCGCTAAACTCAATTCGGACTGAAGCAAAAACTGATATATTAAAAATCTGTTCATTGCAATTGTAATAAAGAAAATTAAGCAGATTTCTCTCGTGCTGGAATATCAGGCTAGTAATCTGCCTTGCTAACGGTTCTCTTTTTTTTCAGGTAGTAAGAAGCTTATGTAAACAGACATGAGTACAAATAGGGGTTAAATGAAGGCTGAAACCAAAGAAAATAGCCTATTACTTAAAAACATTTCCACACCTGTCTCATGATAACGGAATTATATTGCATTATAGATTTCTTCATCTCTTATCCCTTCTCCTTCCAATTTCTAAAATAACATCAAGGATCGATGGTAGAAAACTTGGTTTGCCACAATTGATAACAAACTTCGAGAACTGAAACATACACTTGGTGAATGGTCTTCCTCAAAAAGGCTAATTAGAAGAGAAGTAGTTTTAACGAGGTTGAGAATTGGCCATTCACGACTAACTCACGATTACCTACTTACTGGAGAAGACGAACTCTAATACCAACACTGTAACTGTCTTACTATAAAACATATACTTACTGACTGATATCTAAGGACTCACATAGACCTACCATACACTTTGACTGAATTTCTACATGACTGTAGCCCGTATATAGACCGCATATTACACTACTTGAAACAACAACATTTTCAAAAAATTATAATGTAGGGCAATACTGAAAATATTTGCATAAATGAGCATACTTACGTAAATATAATAATGCTATATGTTAAATAACTGATTCGTCGCTAAATCGCCGCAGTTGCGAAATGCGATTATTGTATGAATAAATAAATAAATAATTCTCAATAAGGAGAATATTCCCAAAATTTGTAAGCCGAGGAAATTTTGAATTTAGTTTGTTGGTATATAGTGATCAAGAATAATATTTAATTTGAAAGTGGATTAAGTTTCTGAAAGAAAATTATGACTTTTTTATGAGGAGAGAGTGAAAGACAACATCACTAACACAAATCAGAGGGCTGTATTTCTTTTACACCGCAATTCACAGACGAGAGAATTAGGTTATCATAGTTTCATTTGCCTTGAAGGGAGAAAATAAACTCAAAAAGTTTTGACATTAAACAGGAATGAAGTAGACCTCTAGAGGGAGGAAAATAGGGATTTATATCTGGAGAAATGGAACAAAGATGAGGTCACTAATCTTTATCAAGTGAGCTTGTACAGTTGAACCAGTTCTCTCACTCTTTCTCTAAATCTCGAGAATTAAATCCTACAAAGAAAATCTCTCTCAATAGCCCTTCTTTTTTTAAAAAAAAGAAAATGAGAGCCTTAAAATAGCCTAATTAATCTAATTTATTCTTTCCTTAGAATGGACATTTATTGCTTTATAGTAAAAGAGGACGCTAAATAAAGGTTTATCATGAAGAAATATAATCTGACTCCTACAATATTTGTTTTCAGGTCTGTAATGTAAAATTTCAGGAGATTCCCCTTAAAGGGAAATCAGCTATTGAGGTCGTACTCATGACGTGATATTCAAAAAATTTCTTCAAATGTCCATCTATCCTACATAGGAGATACGAAAATGAGGTCCGTTCAAAACTATATATATATATATATATATATATATATATATATATATATATATATATACATACATATATTTGTCTGTTAACACTCTAGCGGTCGCGATTTTTGTTTAATCGTGACCAAACTCGGTATTTAATCGTTTTATGTAAAAAGGAAGATGAAGTTCGTTCGGCTGAAGTCGGATCAGTGGGAGGGGGGGGGGTTTAGAAGGGGGATTTTCGAAAATGCGAAATATCTCCGTTACTATACGTAGGATCGAAAGATTATATAGCATCAATCTTATTGCAAATTAAATTTACTATAAATATTGTTATATACATTTACTCTCTATCTTTAATATTAACCGAGATATTTGCATTTTTATTAAGTGTAACGGACGAGCTAAGGTCTCTTCTATTCGTTTCCGCCAAAAGCTAGTTCGGCCGTTTCCGTAACTGTTCGGCACTCGTATGGACATTTCTCTATTGTATAACTTTAAGTGGGAAATCTGCATAGTTACTACAACAACATTCTTTATAGGTTACAATAACATGACACTCACTATACAAACAAGAATAATGAAAAACAAATATCTCATCCGTGTGAACTTTATAGTGTTAGGGCAAGACCCTTAGCACTTGAGGTTCTCACTCATAGTTTGAACGGCGGGACGTTTGGTTGAGCAGCAGTAATTGCGTTTATAAGGTCAAAAGTCAAGAGATCAAAAGGTCGGATTGTATGACGCTGGCACCCTCATAAATGGCGGTGAACTTTGATAGAGATAAGAACTAAGTCGGTTGGAGACAGAAGCACTTTGAATTATACATTTCCTCTATTGTAGATAATGAGCTTAAGGCTCAAATGATTAAATGAGTGATTTCAGACTTCATTTCTCTAGAGGTTATGGTAATTTCTCATGGGAGTGCAATAGTGGGCTTTTGTGGATATGCCAGTAGCTGTCTGCCTTTCCTGACGACTGGAGAAGCAAAGCATATAGAGTATATACATGTTTATACATATTCTTCAAATTTGTTGGCAAGGGTCTTCAATAAAAAACATTTTTTTTCGGTGCAAACTTTATTGAAACTGCCTGTGAGGACAGCCGCAACGAATGTAACAGGTAACGAGCACTTCAGAAAGGGATAGCCCCTGAAGAGGTGGCAAATAAGCCACGAAACATGAAGGACAGTATCGATAACGTTTGCACTGAGAAAAATGTTTTTATTGGAGTCCCTTGGCAATAAATTTGAAGTATATATATATATATATATATATATATATATATATATGTATATATACATACATACACACACATAAAATACATATCGGGAAGGGTGGTTGAATATGATTTAGCTGTGCAGTCATCGAGCTTTGAGAAATTTAACTTTCCCCGTTTGCCCTCCATCATCAATTGAGGAGTTACGTGAGTCTTTGCTCTCTACTGCCATCCTAATAACGTACAGAAGGCGACAAATTGACCACTTGACCTTCCACCAAAGCCATGTGAGTCCCCCTACCGGGAAATTTGAGTCTTAGATTATGAATGCATACCTACATTGTCGATCATCTTCCCCAGTTATTGAAAAATGACCCAGAATATGATTATAATTTTTCTTATTATGATAAAACAATAGGTAAGAAGTAGTATGATTGTATGAGTACTAAGATCTTGAACCATTCCCTAAAAAGAAAAAATCTTTCACGCAACGGATAAGAAATAAAAGCTATTTTTCCTCTATTTCTCCCGTGGTAAGAAACCTATGTAAACAAGAGTTGAACTAGGCATGAAAATGAACATAAAACTGTTGTCATACCTGTCGGTGGAGACGGTCGTCACTGGCTGATGGTCTAGTACAGCTGGCAAGCGCATCTTCAAGCACGTCAAAAAGTTCTACTGGAAAGCGGTACAACTTTTGACGGGCTTCAATATGGTGCCATTGCATCGAAAGCGCTTGCCAGCGGTACTCAACCATCAGCCAGTGACGACGGTATCCACCGACAGGTATGACAACAGTATCATTTATACTGGCGGTCTAACCCTTTATATGGACGTGAAATGTTTATTAACTCTGTTAATGAAAGTGAAAATCGGACGAGTAGAGTCCGGGTTTTACTGAAGACTAAAACTAAGAAAATACAAAACTATGTGGCTAATATTTAAACTAGAGAAAACATAGTTGTGGATTGGTTATATAACATTTTTTGATCCGAATCATAATAAGGGAGATATTTTCAAATTATCATATCTAACCTCTCCTTCTTCAATTTCAGCCATTAAAAAATGGGACTTATTGTTAATTATTTCTACCTATATATAGTTTTGAACAGACCTCATTTTCTTTATTTTCTAGGTAGATGCGATGAAGGTTTGTGAAAATCGCATAATGAGTACAACTTCAAAAGCAGGTTTGACGCAAATCTGTTTTAAGAATATTGATACAATTGACTTTTACTTTATTAGTTAATGTCCTGCCTCTTTCAGACATCTTGACTTGTGCTTTTACCTGCAAGGGTTGCTCGAGACTGAGGAGAGGTATTAGATCTAGATCCTACCGGGAGATTTAAGCCTTGGCTGGACAGGGAGATAGGAGAGGGAGGATATGTCGGGCTAATCCTGGACAGGACAGCATCTCCAGCAGACAGGCCCCTTTTCCAGAGAGAAAGAGCCGACCTCCTTTCTGTCAGCTCCTGCCTGGCAGATGGCCAGCTGTACAAAAACACTTAACGTCCGCTTCATCTGTCAAACGATATAAATGTCGCTGTTTCAAAGCATGTTTAATAGTCTGTTAGATAATATGTTAACAGTGTTTATTATTCCTAACATCAAAGAAGAAAACCCATGCTAACGCCCATAAAATTTTTAAAGGAGAAATACAATATTAACGTAGTAGTGAAAATATATCAAATGTGATTTAGCGAAATTAATAAATCCGTCACGCAGGGGCTGCGTAAACAAAGCAGATTTCCCACGTGAAGTTATACAATAGATAAATCTTCATACTGATAACACTTTACGCCACAGTGAGTAAATACGAACAGTAATGAGAAATCATTCAGGCAATTTTAATACACTTCCAATGGAAAACGTCTGAATTGTAATCAAACAGGTCTGCCAACCTCTCAGAACTGAACAGATAGACAGAAATATTCTTGAACGGAAAGAACAACAATTACTGAAATATATCTGAATATAACATATCGATTTTATAAAAAAAAACTATTTTCTACATCTAATACTGTCATTTATAATGAATCAGAATATTTTTTTATCTCCATAACTCAAATTTTAGTCCAAGAACATCAGAGGGGGGGGGATAAAACGTATTTGCATATATCTCAGAAAGTAGAAGGTCAATGAAAACAATACTTGGAATGAAGTGGTCCATGATATAACAGCATATTATTATGACATGAGTAGCAGCGGGGGTTTGGTGAAGGCTGAAAACTGAAAAATGCAAATATCTCAGTTAATCTTCAAGAAAGAGAATAAATGTATTTAACAATATTTGTAGTACATTTAATTTGCAATTCGACAGGTTATATAATATATTTCAAACCAACGTGTAGTAACGGAGATATTTCGTTTCCGAAATCCCTCACCCACTTGTCCGTTTTCAGCCATTAACGAACTTGATCTTTCTTTTTACATAAAACAATTACTTTATTTTTTCGCGTACGACAACAAAATTATTTTTTTTTAACTTCAATTTATTTATTTTCCTCACAATAAAATTAAAAATATAATTTTTAAAAACTGTAATATACAAAAATACGGGTACATACCGGTAAAGATACATATATATGCCGATTATATAAGCACACGGAAACGCACGTCATCTTAAACATAGAAATCCCTGCGTATCATGCGAGCAAATACGGTAAATATCGAGTTTGGTAACGATTAAACAAAAACTGCGACAGCCAGAGCAGGACCAGACATATATATATATATATATATATATATATATATATATATATATATATATATATATATATATATATAGGGGAAAATACTGTTATTATTATCGAGATCTTCGGGTATTGACCGTGTCTTCATGCTTGTAGTAGACGTTTCGCTAAGAAGATAAGAGGAACCTGTGCGTATATAGACGAACGTCATTTGTGAGACCTTGGTGGTAAGTCAATGCAACTCCAAATTGGCGCACTTCTGCAATTTTGGTTCTACAAGACATATTTACAAACGAACTTATGTTCTCTCCGCTGGTAAACTAAATAAAAGGTTCTGTTGAAACGTCATTCTCTTACGGGTCAAAACCATTCAGAGAAAAAGATGTAGCAGAGTCAACACCTCGACCAATTGGTGTTGAAGAGGCGGTAGAGCCGAAGCATTGGTTTTACACCACCCCCAACCCATCAGCCATGGGCTGGCACTTACGTCACTGTCAGGATTACAGCCACTCCCACTCGATCAAACCTACTTCACATCAAAACAAACCCTCTATACCTCGTTGTCCGCACCAACAATGCTTTCTACCTCCTTGACAGCAAGGTTAACTCCATAACATTTGCCCAACCATTGTTTATTCCCTGGACTCACGAGAGGAACAAATTTCACGAAACACTCAGAATCAGAAAATATTGTAGAGGAAAGTTGGGTATCCGCTACAGAAATACTCAATCAATCAGAAGGAGAGGTTTTGTTTCGTGCAAACGGAGTTGGAAACCTTTGGTATACTTTTTCAGAGCTACAATGATCAAATTTTGAGTAAGAAATTTGTAGAATTAGTATATCAACAGTTAAAAAAAAACAAAAAAAAAACAGTTAGATAACGAGGCGCAAGAAAAATGTTCGTAATTATCACTGAGAAGGGGAGTGCACGGACCCCCCCCCCCCACCAAATTGAACGAACATTTTCTAGTGTTTAGCACCTAATGAAAAACCAATTCTCTAAACACGCTAAAAATTAAATGCCAATAATTAAAAAACTTGCCCTAGAACCAAAAAATTAAAAAAAAAATCCAGAATAAAAAAGTCGCACCCGGTGAGATTCGATCTCAAGATTTCCGGTCACAAAAGGAAACCACTATCAACTGATCCACGGGGGCTACTTCAAGAAGACGTCTAAGATACTGCTCAAGACGTTAAAACAAATTTTAATATTTGTTTTTAGAGGAACGCATGACAAGTGCGTTCTCGCGCTTAAACAGAACTGGGGTTTCATTAGGTACTAAACACTAAAAAAGTTCCGTTCAAATCGGTGAGGGGAAGGCCGCGCACTCCCCTTGTGAATGCAAACGGTTTATAAATGAGCAAGAAATTAAATATCTATGATCTATGGACATATGAGAATATTTTTCAAAAATCGCGTCATCAGTAAAACCTGTATAGGGAAATCTGCTAAAAGCTAATAACACAATCAGGAAGATATATAGTTTGATGAATGCACATATATCATAAAACAAGGGGTGCTTATGAGGATATATGAAGAAATATGATTCCACCGCATTGGTTAGGCAAACAAAAAAATGAAAAATCGCATGAGGCAGACGGTAGCTATTGTTGTTGGATGAAAACGCGTGAACTGAAAAAGAGACCTAACATGGCTTTCAGAACGAACATAAATCAAACAAGTAATTGAAACAGTATTTCATGTGGCGGAGCCCCTGACAAAAATCCTCCAGCTGATATGAATATACAGCACACATACGGAAAAGCCATCATTTTTTAAAAAAAAAATTATGATAAGCAAAAAGAAAACGGGAAGGAGAAACAATTATGGAATTAGGAATATAACACGGTCCTTTTGAAATTAGGGCTTTAACAAAGAATTATTGGAAGTCGTTGGTTACGAAATAAATTCACACACTAAGAGCCTTATCAAACAACTTAAAAAAAAGGAACTTCATTTGGTATCTAAATCAATTTTTTCCCCTTAATAGCACCCCAAATAATTTATTTTTGGAAAGCCAGACAACCTCAGGCACAGAGTAAAACTTATTTCGTATAGGAAAGCATTGATTCTTCTGAAGAGGCTTATATATGATACCTTTTTCCAAAGTTTAATCACTCTTCTAACAAGAAGAAGGAGGGCACGTCATTCTGAACAAGGAAAAATAAAAAAAAGTTACCTAAAGATAAGTCACTTCGTTCCTCAAAGATATTTTAATATGATCAAAATCCAAAAGTGTTTTCGGGTCCGAAAGCAAAAAGAAAGAATCTATACGACAATACCAGCTTCCAATGTTGCTGATCAGTAAAATTTGATTTTAGAGACGCAACGAAAAATTAAATTATTCATTAACGTCCATGTTTTGCTAATATGGCTAATTGGGACGGGTTATCTGCAGGTTACCACACTTTTCTAGCCAGGGGGGGACTACGGATTTAATTTAGTGAGTCCGTCACTAAATAAATACATATATCCAGGCGGGAACTCGCCACTCTAGGTTTGCCAAGTAATGACAACGCTTTAACTCTCGCGGTTAACAATAAAACAATATATCATGGAGCATATTATTTGAAGCTTAAATTCCATAGAGTGCATTCATTGGAGACGTATTTGTATTTTTAAGATTTCAACCCTCATCGTGTCTTAGCTTAAAATTCAAATCTTCTTTACATAGACTTCTTGTTTAGAAAAATACAGAATAACTCATTTCTCTTAAGAGAAATTTGCTCATAAAATGTAGGATACCGCCATCAGTGTGGAATTGCAGCAGGTAAAATTGGCCAAGTTTAAGCAGTATGTTCATAGTGGACTTTTAGCAGATTTCCCTTAAGGGAAATCTATATATATATATATATATCGAAATATATATATATATATATATATATATATATATATATATATATATAGATATATATATACTTGTCAGTTAACGCTCTAGCGGTCGCAATATTTGTTTGCTCGTAACCAAACTCGATATTTAAACCTTTTAGATAAAAAGACAGATCAAGTTCGTTAATGGCTGAAATCGGACCAGTGGGAGGGGGGGTTTAGAAGGGGGATTTTCGAAAATGCGAAATATCTCCGTTACTATACGTAGGATCGAAAGATTATATAGAATCAATCTTATTGCAAATTAATTTTACTATAAATATTGTTAGATACATTTTTTCTCTATCTTGAATATTAACCGAGATATTTGCATTTTTATTAAATGTGGGTGCATAACGCACGAAATGAGTTTCCCTCCAAAAGCTAGTTGGGCCGTTTTCGTATCTTTTCGGCACTCCTATGGAGATTACTCTATTGTATAACTTTACGTGGGAAATCTGCTTAGTTTACGCAGCCCCTGCGACTTTTATCTATACTCCAGTGTCTTCCCTAATATTTTTACAGACATTTGTCTTCAATACATAACTGAACCCATATAAAAGTGTAGGAATTTTCTTATAGAGAGCAATCAGTTTCTGCATTGTTAATATGCTGATTGTCGGGGCATAATTAAGACATTAAATCACTGAGACGTTTAAGCAAACAATTCAATAAAGCACATTTTTAGGCCAATAAAACCAAATTGCCCCTCAAATTCGGGTTGCAATAATGTACAGGATGAGCTGGAGATGACGTATAGAGCATGTGTGGTGGGACTGATATGGTCAATAATGATTACCTCCTTGGGCTTAGTGGTTGCTCGTTCCATATCGATAAACCCTAAGCCTGACGTCATGTATTAGAATTGGCCTGCTAATAATATGCTATTAGTGATCCCGATTTAACACAGGTAATTTGCAGGGATTAACTATTCAACCTCCTAAGTAGGCGAAGGGTCGTGATATTTCAGGAATAAATATCGAATGAAACTAAGCACGGTTATAGAAAAAAAAAAACATTTTAAGGCCGCTTAAAAATTTATGATTAATCGCCTTAATGAAAATTGATCACAAAAAAAGTATTAAGGATCTTAATTTACTTCCGATATTGATATTCCTCAAATTGTTTTATCCAATAAATCATTAATCGAACTAATACTTCTATTTATTTGATTTAGTTCAACATTTTCAGCAAATTTGCTCTCCCTTAAAATTAAAAATGAAATAAACTTTTTATAAAATAAACCTAAACATACAGGCACAGAAGACTTATACAGGACTTCTTTTAGTTATCATAAATATTATTATTGTTTATTAAGCTACTATAATTAACGTTTTGCTACTATGGCTAATTGCGACGGGTTATCTACAGTTTACCACCCTTTTCTAGCAAGGGCGGGACTAAGGATTTTATTAAATGAGTTCGTCACTAAATAAATCCCTATTGCCCAGACGGGATCGAACTCGCCATTCTAGGTTTACCATGAGTGATGAAAGCCAACGCTTTAACTCACATGTCTAACCTGAGCCTCTTATCATAAATAAGATCTATAAATTCTGTAACCCTAGTGAATAAGTGGTTAAGTCGACCAGTGAGTAAGTGGACTTAAACACTTATTCACTGGTACAAAAGAATTATGTTCTGCGACATTTTCAGAATTAGATTCCGATCCATTGCATTGCCATATATCATATTCTATTTTCAAATGAAATAATTTTAAATGAAGTACAGCCAGTCAATTTGTTTATTTAATTTACAAGGAAGTCCGAGTGTGGACAAGTAGTGCCCGCATTCGACTTTTTTTTAGTACGAAATCTGTATAAATAAAACTCTAAGGTTTGTCTTTCTTTTAAATTTGGAGGGGATGAATATTTTTTTGAGTTTCAAAGAATAATGACGTCAAAATTGAAAATCTTGTCTGTCTGTCTGGTCCGTCCGTTTCATAGTCAATCAATCAAAATGGCTTGGACGATTTCAATGAACTTTTATATTAGTGAGTCAACTATCCAAAGGAACAACCAACATAGCCTACATATATGAAAATTCAAATATCCAACTAGGAGAGGGGTTTACTTTGACGTGAAAACGGATATTCGTCTATATTTTAAATAATATTGGTTTGATATATATAACCAAAGAGCAAATAGTGTTTAGATTACCTTTATGAATTTCGAAATTTAGACTTCCGCTTTCTGAGTGTCAGACTAGAATTGAGAAATTGTTTGTATACGTATTAAGTGGTTGAGTATTGTTAATATGAACAATTTGATTTCCCCTAATTGTGTCAGGGATATTAGAATTGAATCTCTGAATATTTACTCTACATGTTTCAGGATATTTAAGTTACGTGAATAATATGAAGGGATGTTTTCTGCAAAGGTTCAACGACGGGTTACAAAGCTAGTTAGTTCGTTCATAATTTCTTTTATTTTTAAGTCTCGGTTCAATACTCAAGTTAATCTTTCATTATATGAGTATAATATCTTGCTTAGATTCGAGATAGGAACAATTTCCTTTATGGACACTGAAGTTTGCTCTATGGGAGTCTTCCCTATTTTGAAAAATGGGGCTATTCTAGGATACTTGGGGGAATACAATAGAAGAATGGCCAACAAGAAGAATAGTACAATAATGGTGGCCTCCCTCTTTATCCAGGAACAAGATAACCTACATTCAATTGCGATATTTCTAATATTAAATTCTATATTACCTTTTATTTTTTGAGTTTTTTCCACCATAGAACGTATAAATAAAATATAGACGTAAAGTTAAGGTTTGATTTAAAAAATAAATAAAAAAGCTAATTTGTGTCTCAAATAAAAAATAATTAAATTACTAATAAAAATGGTAAACTGTCCATTTCTTTTTTTTGGGTTCATATCAAATAAGTTTCTGTTCGATAGTTATATTTTTACTAAAAATATAAGAAAAAGTATTCCCTTTAACATTTTTACATTTAATTCCTATAGGATACAATATTTGAAGAATCAACTCTGTTATCTCTGTGGAAGGGATGGCATAAATACATGTTTACCAATCACTATTTGACATGCTGAAAATATAAGTATACGATTTTTCTCTTCGTTATAAAAAGTAACCTCCCTTTGCCACATTTACGGAGTGAATATTATAATGAAAGATTTATATATCTCTTATATTTATATCTCTTTGGAATTGTAGGATATAGGTTAGGTGTAGAAACACATGTTTTGTAGATACACAAGAAAGGTTTTAGCAGATTTCCCTTAAGGGAAATCAGTTATTGAGGTCGTACTCATGACGCGACTTTCGAAAAATTTCCTCAAATGCCCATCGATCCTACCCAGGAGATGACGAAAATGAGGGCCGTTCAAAATTATATATATTTGTCTGTTAACGCTCTAGCGGTCGCAATTTTTGTTTGTTTACAAAACTTCATATTTAAGCGTTTTATGTAAAAAGAAAGATCAAGTTCGTTAATGGCTGAAATCGGACAAGTGGGAGGGGCGGTTTAGTGGGGGGATTTTTGAAAATTCGAAATATCTCCGTTATTATGCGACGCATCGAAAAATTGTATAGAATTAATCTTATTGCAAATTAAAGTTACTATAAATATTGTTCTATACATTTATTCTGTATCTTGAATATTAGCCGAGATATTTGCATTTGTATTGTGTGTGTGGTAGGCAGTAGTCGGCTATGTTCGGCACTATCCGCCGAGAGCTGGTGCGGCCGTTTCCGTAACTATTCGTCCCTCGTGAATAGGTCTAGAGATAACTTTCTGCTACTGTTATTATTAGGCAGATTTCTCTATTGTAAAACCACGCGGGAAATCTGCTTAGTTTACGCAGCCCCTACGTGACGGACTTTTTGTTTTCCTGAATCATGAGTTGAAGAATAAAGATGTTCTGATTAAACATTCTAAACCTTTTTTTTTGTTCTTAAGAACACGGTGTCAGGTGAATGTTAACAGTTGAAGAAAATGACAAGTAATATTCCTTTGCCAGAACCATTTTTGATGCTCCAAAACGGAGAAATAACGATTCTGTTATTCGGCCATGATTAAAACCTCTACCTAAGTTTTATGCGATCAGAAAGCTAACCATAAGTCTAAAGATGTTAATGAATTTGAAGAGTACAGTATGTGGTAAATGCAGAAGGAAATTCGCTGAGTGTTCAGGTTTACTGCCTGGTCGCTGTGTTCAGGTTATCTTGTGGCTCGCCTATATCTATAGAATGACCTATATCTAAGAAGGAAGCTTTCAAGGCTCTGAAAATAGTTGCGAGCCATTGCATTGTATAATAGGTCTTTGCCTATTAGTGTGATAATGGGATGCAGCGATGAGTTGCATGCCTCTGGATTGCAATCCTGGGGCAAGTCTCTCAGAGAAGGCGAAATACCGACACTGACAGTGTGCATTGCATGACCCTTTATGCAACCTAACAAATTATCAGAGTTATCAAGATGTAGAGAGGCATTCCTTGCAGAGCGCCAAGCGCATAAGAAACCCAGAGCAGACACCTTGCCAATCTACTATCATGATTATAATAAAGTTCAAGGAGTGGAAGGCTGCATTATTAAACAGGCCTTCTGTATCTAGATAGCAAATGAGATAAGTGTCATTATATGGCACAAGAGAAGTCAAGGTAGATGCGGGTAGCAGAAATAAACAAAGCATAAAAAAGAAATATCAAAATTGGAAAAAGTGAAAGAGTTAAACGTCCTGGAAGACACCATGAAAGCAATGACACAAGACCTGAATATGATAGAAGAATAACACTAACTAAAGAGAGCTTCTTTCTATCAATAAAAATGTTTGCAAAATGAACCATTAGGAACATACTCCTTGTATTGGGAACGGAAGTTGGAAGGAATAAAAATATGGATTTGGTGCAGAATCGCCAGAACCAAAAGGATTCAACGTGGAAGTTCTAAATGAGGTATAAAATTGTGAGTTTTTCATCAATGCGATAGACATAAGGAGGGCGATGCTTCATAAGGCGGAACGAAATGTATTCGATCGTTAGGTTATTGGGTATAGGGAAAGGGGAAGGGCAGGAAAGCCATTTTTTAAAGAGAACTCATTGATTTCAGAGAGTATTGAAATATGAAATAGCAGCTCCCGATAGAAACCAATGGTTGCAACTACAAGGGGTAGCCTTTAGATTATAAAACCTAAGGAGATTGATTCAATTTGAAATTAACTGAAATAAAATATGTTAATAGGTCTGATGAATAAGTATTTATTTATTTATTTAGGTGTGTCGCAATTTAAGCGATTCACACATTTTCTTGATATAATACTAAAATAGTTTAGGTAAAGCCACCTTATAAAATCAAAAAAAAAAGGTTAAAAAACCTACAGAGGTAGGTAAAAGTAAGGTTATTTATTTTTCTGATGAATAAGTAGCGGTACTGTTTATTAAGGTTTAACAATTCCCTCTAGATATATACTAATGAACAATTATAATTCGAAAGTACTTTAAGTAGGAGCTGTTTAATAAGCGAATTTCTAAAATCAATTTCTTCTAAAATGAGATAGACAAGAAGTGCTCTCACATCATTCCCTGCTTATTTTATCATCCACAGAAGGTTTCTTATTTCTACGATGAAGGATGCGAGTCATAAATGAAGACACTTCTTTGATAAAGTAGCGGAAACTACATTAAATTCTTTGTAAGTCTTTAACAATAAATTCCATAGAAGAAAATGTTCCTTCCAAAGGAAATTTGAAGTTTTCAATTGTCGGTTACCATGTATAAAATCTCGTGTGTGGGTCATATCATACGAGATATCGAGCTGTAAAGAGAGTTTTGAGTTTAACATACGGGAGGAGTGGTCAGAGAGGGCGGACAGCACGCGTGACTGTCTAGTCCATGAGATCACGATTTTTCGAGGTCTGGACCTTATATCTGACCGACACAGGCTTGATGTGACCTACAATCGACAACAACTCGAGCACTAGTGAGCGAATTTATTGAATACAATTTTAAAGAAAGATCTCTTGAGAGGAATCAAATTAAAAAGAAAATAATAAAAGTCATAAGAATAGGTCCTACAATTTCGTAAGTATTGTACGTATCCTCGAATCCCAAGAATTCAAGTTCTTGCACCTAGTCACAACTTTCCTATCACACATGCAGACTTTAGTGCTTAGTACAAGTTGCATTTCTCATCCTGACTTACAATAGAGCACGTTTTACTTTTGAGAAACACTCCGTAAATCTACGGAAGCCGTGATGGTAAAATTCACATCAACTGATGAATAAGAGCAAAGTATTGTGGTTTCCAGAATAAATTGAAGTTATTAGAAGGTCGAATTCGGCTTTCTTGAAAGCCATAAGTCTTTCGGAGGTGTTAAGCGTAGGAGGTTAACACTACAGAGGCGCTAGCAGTCCTGCGGGGTATATTCAGTTGGAATGACCACAGTCGACACCAGCCAACTTTAATGTAAGTTTTTCCTCTCAACTAGCTTTTTTAAGTTGATTATTAGACTCTCTTGTTGTGGAAGCAGTTTATACTGTTGACTAAAACGTTTTAGAGTTTAGCAAAATGTTTCATCTTGTACTCTTAGTTATGTATCTACACAGTGTTAATGTGATGTAGCTGCATATTTTTAACTTAAATTGCTCGTGTGTTCACAGCGCGCAGATGAAAGAACTCCTTCCTCTGTGGAAGAAAGGCCTGTTTTTGTGTTTCCTGGTTCTTCACAAACGTTGGTAACGAATTGAAAGCCAAAATTGTTAAGGGAGCCATCCATGGGAACATTAATGAATACCGTAACACTAAAATGATTCAAACTGAGCTCATGAGGATTTCGTCAGAGACAAAAATTAAGAAAGGGACAATATGATCATTATGAGACGAAGAGGGGAAACACTTAACTCTGAATTGGAGGTTGACACGAGGATCCCTGGTCGAGGTCAGGAAGTTGATTGGGAGGTTGTGGGCGTGTCTGTGTGGTATGCATGGACGCCTCATACTCCACAAGCCACAGCGTCACATTTCCACCATACCTACAAACATTCCTGCCCGCTATCTCCAGTTACTCTCGCAAATCCAGTAGCCAGACATTGAGTCTTAATCGATTGACATTCTTAAGAACTGTCAGTTTTAGCCGTTTTCCCAGTAATGGAGATCAGCTATTGAGGTTAGTAATCATAAAGCGAAAAATTTGTCAGAATGCGTCGACAAAAATGAGGCCTGTTCAAAATGACTTGCAATCGCGTTCACAATAAGTCAAGGTAACATGAAACGTCTTATTCCAAGCTTAAATACCAGACGTTATTTTCAAAGCACCTGAATCATGTGAGATTCACGCACTTACGTTTGTGATGACGTCATGAAATAAGATTTTACATTCTTGATTCGAAAATATTTATTTGGTCTATACCAGACTCGTTATTTAACCGTTTCATTCTACACTCACGCTCATTAATAACTGAAATCTGACCCGGAATAGGGGAGGTTTAGATTGTGATTTCGAAAATTCAAAGTAACTCCGTTATAATGAATAGTATGGAAAAATGTTATAGAATAAACATTAGTAGTATAAAAAGGGGGTTTCTAGCGCAATTTTCAAAATACCTTAAATCCCTAAAAAAATACGAATGTGCTAATTTTACTTATTTCCATTTATAAAGTATAAAAAGTTAGTGAGTTAAAGTAGTTTTAGTGGTTAAAGTAGTTTAAATAGTTAAACTACTTTAACTCACTTTAACTTTTTATACTATATATATATATATATATAAATGGAAATTAGTAACATTAGCAAGTTCGTACCTTTTTAGGGATTTATACTACTAACATTGTTATACTATTGACACTCTACAATTGTTTTTCTATCCATTTTTTCGTATCACAAATATTGAGCGAGCTATTCGTAATTTTTTCTTTACACGCTTCAGTTATCGGAAATATTATGAGATAAGGTCTCCACTATGCCACACAAAGAAATATGGTTAGTTTACGCAGCCCCTGCGTGACGGACTTTTATAGCATATCATATTATTTTTAATCACATAAATATTGATATTTAGCAATATTGATCCAAGTTTCCGATGCCAGAGAGGCAGGGTTAGTTAGCAGTAGTTTTGCGAACTCATATTGCCTTTTAATAGTCAGTTAAAGCAGAAAACTGACAGATGGCACTCATCTGGATAACTGAGAGAGTCACTCTAATCCCTCACAATTCTAGAGGTGGAGGTTCTATCTGCCCTGGCGGGTTTGGAGTTTTAAAGCAATGAACTCCATTAAAAAAGCCTCTACGACACCATGAGAGCTTAGTATTGTGTGGCATTTGCAGATGGGACGTTCCGATTAATCTCTGATATAAAGAAAAACCAACAAGTAAGAGGAAGAAATTTAGACTCATTAAATGAGAATTTCAAAAAATACAAGAGTAATCACCTGACTTGGAATGACAACGAAGGGCCCCCATATATGCCACAATGCGAACAAACGAAATGAAGATATTAAGACAGCCTAGGTAAAATACACACACTTTGAAATACAATGTCAAGTTTCTCCATTCCTATTAGGGAAACTAATAATTCAGAACAATTCTTGTTAACCATAAACAAAAATAAATAAAATAACATCCTGTAATACTCTCATTAGCGATGTTTAGAAAAGGAATGTATACTTATTATTCTGATGATTGACTAATCCAATGTAACTGCCACTATGAAGTATTGTTAATGAGAATGACAGCAGCGATGTTTATTACAAGAGTATTGTTTCCTCTTATAAATACCTGGAGTTTTTCTCTTATCGTGTTTACAGTAGTAGATGAGTAGTGATAGCAAACATCTTTTACTTAGAATGTGATGTCACTAAAATAACAAGAAGCCTCTCAATGAAAGCACGTCATGCCCTTACGTAAATAACCTTCAGTAGTTTTAAACTGTTTGTTGTGACGGCGTTACGAAAACAACAACAATAATACTGTCATTATTTTAATTCGATACTAATTATTGCAATGACATACTTGTTCTATCATTAGATAAAAAGCAAACCTTTGTTCGAATTTCGCTTCCGCAGGCAAGAATACTGCTGTGATAAATTTTCTATACAATCTTTAGAAGATCTCCTTTAAGGAAAATGCCTATTTCTTTTTTTTTTTTGACGTGGCATTACGAGCAAGTGTCATTGCGAAATAATAATGCCAGTCACGCAGGTGCTGCATAAACTAAGCAGATTTCTCACGTACTAGAATAGAACACGTTGATGATCTCATTCCACTATCTATTTCTCCTGTAGTAAGAAGTCTATTTAAACTAGAATGAGAAATGTTAATTGGGCTTGAGGTGTTTTGTGTCTGAGGTGTTTAAAGTGAAAATCGGATGAATAAAAATAGGGGTTTACAAAAAAAGAAAAAGATAAAAATATCTTGGTTAATATTTGAGTTAGAAAAGCATGTATATATAACAATAGTAGTAGAAAATTAAAATTCCAACAACATCGGTTATATACATTTTTAGAAGATTTCCCATAAGGGAAATAAACTATTGAGGTTGTACTCATGACGGAATTTTCGAAATTTTTCTTCAAATGTCCATCGATCCTACCTAGTAGATGACGAAAATGAGGTCCGTTCAAAACTGTATATATATATATATATATATATATATATATATATATATATATATATATATATATATATACATTTGTCTGTTACCACTCTAGCGGTCGCAATTTTTGTTTGATCGTTACCAAACTCGATATTTAGTTGTTTTATGTAAAAAGAAAGATCAAGTTCGTTAACGGCTGAAATCGGACCAGTGGGAGGGGGAGTTTATAGAGGGGAGGAGTTTCGAAAATTCGAAATAACTCCGTTACTATACGTCGGATCGAAAGATTGTACAGAATCAATCTTATTGCAAATTAAATTTACTATAAATATTGTTATATGTATTTATTCTCTATCTTTAATATTAACCAAGATATTTGCATTTTTATTAAATCTGGGCGGCTAACGGACGAAGTGACTTTCCCGCCAAAAGCTAGTTCGGCCGTTTTATTAACTGCTCGGCTCTCGTGAAATTTCTCTATTGTGAAATTTCACATGGGAAATCTGCTTAGTTTACGCAGCCCCTGCGTGACGGACTTTTTTTGTTCCACTCATAGTAACCAAGATATTTCGAATTTTCAATTATTCCAACCTCTAATCCCCAGGCCTGTCCCTCCCACAAGGCCGATTTTAGCCAATTTCCAATATAATATTTAGTTTTTCATTAAATGGATAAATATCGAATGGGTGTAGATCAAATAAAAATCAAGCAGTTAAGAACGTAAAATCTTAAACTTGTGACGTCACACCGTAAATATTTACACATATCAAACACTTAAAAGTTCAAAAAAATATTTGGCTTTTAAGCCTCATGATATAACAGCTTATAAGCTGAAAACTGAAAGTGCAAAAATCTGGGTTAATTATTCAAGACAAAGAGAAAATGAATATAAAAACATTTATAGGGAATAAAATTTGCAATATGATTGGTTCTACACAATTTTTCAGCCCGACATATAATACCGGAGGTATTTCGAATTTTCGAAATTCCCCAACGTATGGTCCAATTTTAGGAATACTCGATCTTGAGTTTTACATAAAACGTCTATATCTAGAGTTGGTAACGAACAAACGTCGATTCAGTGTGAGCAGACAAATATATATATATATATATATATACACACACATACTTTATTTCCGTCAAGGGAAATCTTTTAAAACGTACGCCACTGAACACTAAGCCGATTCTCAGATTAAACAGACTTCTGAGATTATACTCATTATTTTTTCTGTTCCTTCGAGCCCAGTATAATGATGAAGTACAATTTATGTGGGGATCAGTTATTTCACTGAAGACTAAATAACGTTAATATTCGTATACAGAAAAAGTCCGTCACGCAGGGGCTGCGTTAACTAAGCAGATTTCCCACGTGCGTCAGGTATTTTCATATATCTCAAAACTTAAAAGTTCAATGAGAACAATATTTGGTATTTAAGCTTCAAATAAAGTGCTTCATAACATAATAGAATATTGAAAATATGAGATGAGTAGGAGTGGGGCTTTACTGAAGACCGAAAACTAAAAAAAATGCAAATATCTCAGTAAATAATCAAGATAGTGAAAAAATGTACATAACAACATTTATAGAACATTACATTTGCAATAAGATTGGTTCTATACAATTTTTTGATCCGACGCATAATAACGAAGATATTAAGAATTTTCGAAATTCTCCCCCTCCCCCTGGTCCGATTTCAGTCATTAACAAACTTGATGTTTCTTTTTACATAAAACGATTATATATCAAATTTGGTAACGATAAGACAAAAATTGCGACCGCTAGAGCGGTAACAGACAAATATATATATAGTTTTGAACGAACCTCATTTTTCGTCATCTCCTGGGTAGGATCGATGGACATTTGAAGAAAAAATTTGAAAATCGCGTCATGAGTACAACCTCAATAGCTGATTTCCCTTAAGGGAAATCTGCTAAAATGAATAGGGCAACAATTGTACGACATCATTTTAGTAACAAGAAAAAACAAATTCTCCAACGACAGCACAACTGGGCATATTGTGTAACAGCCACCTTCGTTCATCGAAAGACTTTGAAAAGTTCATAAATAGCTTAATTAAAAAAAAAAATAGCTCAATACCAGAGTTCACTCAATGGAAATCTGCTATAAAAAAAAAAAAAAAACAACTAAAGAATAAGAATTTGTAACGTAACAGTGAGTGGTGCTGCTTGAAGGAGGAGTAAAATGGTGACCCCAATAGTGTTAAGGAAGGTTCGCTAGAGTACTATCATTTTTCCGGGAAGGTTATTTCTGGAACTTCGGGGGGGGGGGATTTCAGAATAAGTCCTAAGAGCCCAGAAACCCCATTTTAGTCGGGAAATATTAGCACCGCCCTCACTAAATATTTAACTTCATTGCTTCCCTCTCGAGGCACACTAGCAGCTGGGAATTCTTGTCACTTAAACCATTAAAAAAATGGTAGGTTTCTAAACTTGACTGTCGGTTTTAAAATTTCTAAAATACTTAAATACTATTACTTTATTTACATTTACATACTTTTACTGTTATTGTAGACGATTAGGAAAGTATTCTTAAGGACCACTTTGGAAGCCTTCATTTGAATTAATATTTTATATACTGTTAAAATATTAATAAATAATTATGGGTAATGATAATGTTATGACGATTATTTGGTAAATACTTTCATCGCTGATTCGTTGTATAAAACGAAAATAAATAACCTGATCTTGAAATAAATCTACTATCATCGAAGTTCGTTATCTTATGATTCCTAAAGAGAAAAAAAAACCGTTTCATTAAAAATGGTTTGATATAAATCATTATAGGCATTTATCAAACTCTAATGCTGGAAGGAGAACGATAGGGACCAGGGTCGTAGAAAAAGGAAAGAAAAACCAATTTCAGGGAGCATTCATAATAATAATAATTTTTTTTTATTTATTTATTCAAGTGTGTAACGCAACACCGGCGATTTACTCTCATAATTTAATAATGCACAAAAAAGCGAATAAAAAAGAAAGAAAGAAAGGTGGAAACGGAAAAGGAGTGAACTACGGTGGTTTTTAATACGGTTCATTGAAATAATAGTTTTTTATGAAACAAACAATATTGTATATGGAAACATCAGGCTGGTGAACATAATTTAAATGAAAATGTAAGTATCGACGAGTGGGGGGAATAATAAAATAAGGAAAAGAGAAAAACAAAGAAATGAATAAATAAATAAAAAAGAAAAAACCAAAAAAAATTAATAAATAAGAAAAGGGGAAAAAAAGGGAAACGGGAACCAAATAATAATAATAATCAACCATCAAGCTCTAGCGGAGAAATTCGGCATGGTAGACAGGAAGGTCGCTTATTACTGCTATAATCCTCAAAAATTATTGAAAAAAGATAATATAAAGATCTATTGGGACGAAGCGATGATAACTGATCATACTGCGGATCATAACAAACAGGATATTCTCATTATTGATAAGATCAATAAGACTGCTGATATTATTGACATCACAGTACCCAATGATGAGAATATTCGAAAATCCCATGCCGAAAAATTAAGAAAATATCAAGAATTGGGTATCGAGCTCAAAGAAGTATACAAACTGAAATCTGCCATAGTTACGCCTATTATAGTTAGTTCAAATGGACTCGTGCCAAAAACAACAATAGCAAGCACCACGAATTTAATTCTGCCAACAACAATTATAAAAGAAGCACAGCAAGGAGTACTTCTTGATTCTGCCAGAATTGTTCGAAAATTTTTAAATTCCCCATAACATGTCAAAATCATAAACTCCATATCGGTTGGATTTTCCCCCGATATGGATTTTATTCCAGTTTTTACCGAGTATAAACCTCCTACAATAATAATACATAAAATTAAAGTATATAAACACTGCTAATGTAGGAAAGAAGTGAGGAGTAATGTGTTGTATATATTAATGTCTTTTAGATGTTTAATGATTAGTCTATGAAATAATAAATTATATATATAAACGCTTCATGTAAAACTAAATATCAAGTTCGTTAATAGCTGCAATCAGACTTGGGGAAGAGAGGGTGGAAGGGTTAAGATTATGGAAAAATAGAAAATTTTAAATTTCACCTTTAATAGGAATCGAATTTTGATTTACAAATTTAATTTTCTGTAAAACTTTTTCTTGCTAGAACATTAACATAGATATTGGCAAGTTTTAATTTTCAGCCTTTAGTAAATTCCCATTTTTCGCTTTCAAAGAAGGGCTCCATCTTCAGTGCGGTTCAAAGCTATGAAAGCACGAATTGAGCTGCCTACCCACTTATTCATTCCTTCAATAAATGTACAGAAGAAAAAGAAATTTCACTAGAAGGCAGTGAACAAAGGAAGCGTGAATAAGAACAGGGAAGAACGATTTTATTAAAGTATTTGAGCTTTATAAAGAACTCTCTTGGGATAAAGTAATGCAGAGAGAGAGAGAGAATATAGGAGTGGTAGAGAAGAGGTGAAGTTAATATAATGCGACTGGTGCTGTGAGATATCCACTTTTATATGGATATACGTTGGGAAGGGGGGGGGGGAGTGGTTGGTTGAGTTTGGGTTATTTTAGGGGATGTGTGTCCATGGCAACCGCATCGACCTCTCTGGAATTGCCTGCCTGTCACAGTTCTTCAAGGGGAAGGCGCACTCTAGCGGAATAGAATATCAAATTTGAGGAGGGTAAGCAGTTTCCAACGCTATTTTTATAACATGAACTCTGATAACAACAACAATACGCTGCCCCTCTTCCCAGAATAGTGACAGCAGTCTTATCAGCTTGTGGTAGCTAATTGTTAGAAAAATTCAAAAGGTTTATCATTAATACATATTGAAGGTAATTAAACATTTGTTTTTTTCGATGAGGACAGTGACACAATTACTACGCGGTATATGGCCAAATTTTCTTATTAAAAACCACTATAATTTAACATGGCAATATTATACGTTATTCTAAATGTTTCGCGTTATCGTTTTAACTCATCTTCAGGAACAATTCTTAAACTAAGAAACAAAGTCAACTTTTGCCGTGAGGGGCTGATAAGAAGGCACGAGTTTCTTGCCTCATGCTGACCAGAATTAACAGGGTACTTAGTTACATAACCTAATATTTGTAGTGTGTTATTTTGTAAATTTTTAATTTTTAATTTCTAGAGAAAATTTCACTAAATGAATAAAAATAATCATTCTAAAAGCAGAGAATATTGTTTATTTAAAAAGATTTTTTTTCTATGTTAAGAGTTTTTTATTGTCTTGTTAAACTGATTATCTAGTAATATTAAAATTACAGTTAATTTAGTTTACAATATTCTTGATTTTATAATTTGTTGTTGCTGTATTTTTTGTTTTTGTGTTTAATGATTATTTGTTGTGTCTAATGTTCATTTATTGTGTCGATTTATCTGTTCAATGTTCATTTGTTGTGTCTCTTTCTTGTGTTTAATACTTATTTCTTGTGTTTAATGGTCATTTATTGCGTCGATTTTTGTGTTCAATGTTCATTTATTGTGTCTATTTCTTGTGTTCAATGTTCATTTATTGTGTCTATTTCTTTCGTTCAATGTTTATTTATTCTGTCTCTTTCTTGTGTTTAATGGTCATTTATTGTGTCGATTATTGTGCTCAATGTTCATTTATTGTGTATATTTCTTGTGTTCAATTTTCATTTATTGTGTCTCTTTCTTGTGTTTAATGTTCATTTATTGTATTTAATGTTCATTTATTGTGTATATTTCTTGAGTTCAATTTTCATTTATTGTGTCTCTTTCTTGTGCTTAATGCTTATTTATTGTGTTTAATGTTTATTTCTTGTGTCTAATGTTCATTTATTGTATTTAATGTTCATTTGTTGTGTTTAATACTTCTTTATGAGTTTATTTAGTAGAAAATTTTCATATTACAGTTTTTGTTTTGTTTATTGTAGTTGAAGGTTGAGCAAAATGCCTCTCCGCGGTTACTCCTAAATAAATAAATAAATTTTATTTTTGTATTCCTCTAATCCCATTTAGATCAAAAAGAGTAGCTGCAAAACCACATGTCACAATAGCCGTAAATATGAAATATCAAAATTCTTAGTACACATGCCTTTGAATTCTCCAAGATAAGTAAGTATATACGCTGAAATTAGTCAAAATGGATTCAGATAGAGAGTAAAACTTATGAAAACTGAAAAGCTAAATTTTTCGAGGTTACTTCGTGCAAAGGAGTAAAATAAAAATTAGAGATACATTTTTTCTCTACTTTTTCGTAATTTCCCGGTGTCTAACTTCCAGTAGAACTTGTCCTAAGATGAAATGTGGCGGAACTAGAAAAAAGGAGTGAAGACGGTTCTTGAAGCGGAGGGAAAATCCCTTAAAATAAGTAAGAAAAACAAACTTGACATTTTGTGAAGTCTCCCCAGGGAGCTTCTTATGTACATTCCTAACCTAATTTGCAAATTCCCAACTTTAAATTAACTCGGGCACTTTAAAGTGTATGGTTGAATTATTAAATGGGGGTAAAAGAAAAACTAATAGCTCGGATGAGAGTTAACAAGTAGACTCAACAGCCTTCAAGCTTGGGCTTTTCTAATTTTACTCTCGGGGGAAAATAAATAAATAAACATGAGTTGCAAGGAGGAGAGTTGACTCACCACTACCGAAAAAGAAGCCATTGCCAACATCTGTACTCACCTGTAAAGAAAGAAAAAAAAATACAAATTAGTACAAATTGCCAAAGGCACAAGCATTATAGAAATAATGGGAGTAATTCTGAACTTCAAGGCAAATGTTCAAGTATTTACTGTTTCTTTTTTTTTTCTTTAATAAACGAAATATACAAATTGTATCTTTGAGATTTAAGATAGACATTGTCAAAAAATAATACTATGTAATACCATTAACCATCACCATATTTAAAAGTGAATAATCATCATTCCAACAAATTATTGAAGTCTGTGAGCTGACTGACACGAAATATTATTTATATATAAAAATGAACTGATAGAAAAATAGGACAAATAAAATGACTAATGAGCTGATTTAAATAAAATTCAACTAAATACCAAGGTAAAATTAACCAACCTATCATTCATTATGAAAAATTAATTTCCTTTTTATTCTGTATGCCAGCCAGATAAATCCTTCAGGTTTCAGAATTAATAATGATTCCCTAATCCTATTTAAATTAAGCAAGTTCCTAGGACAACTAAAAAATAATATATTTTAAAAGTGAACCACAGAAAAGAACATATTATTGTTACTTATAGTAGATAGAAAAAAGGTTTCTAGCGCCCCATCCCCCCCCCCCTTTTCTTTCCAAAAAAGTGAATGGTCAAGAACGTTTTTACCCTATCATAAAAAATGATGATTTAATCCCTACAAATCATTAACAAAAATTGAAAAATTAGGATTATAACGATTGTATAAGATTGTTTTAAATATTAAGTTCTCTGGCACAATGAGGCGAGTTAGGTACTGTAAAAGCTCCATTTCTGTTTTGACTAACCAGAAATAGGGTTTCTATAGCATTCTCTGCGATATTGTAATATTTAAGAAATTTAAGTAACTTTTATTTGGGGGGGGGGGTAAAGAAGTTCTTGAACATTTAATTTTTTGGATAGAAAAGGGAGCGCTCTAAAACCCCCTACTCTATATTATTTGGTGACGAAATTCATTAAATAACATCCTAAAATCCCACCCTGGCTAGAAAAGGGTGGTAACCTGTAGATAACACGTCCCGATTAGCCTGAGTTGCAAAAAGTGGACGTTAATAAATAATAATAATAATCTATATTCTCTCGCAACCACCTTCTTATTTTATAATGTGAGTTCGTAACTAAATAAATTTCTATTGCCGCCCACTTGAGACATAAATACACTTTTTAAGACTTTTTTTTTGTAATTAAAAGTAACATAATAATACTTAAATAGTCCGTAAAAGCAACTTTGATTTGCAAAGTAGGGTTTATCATGATTACCTTCTGGGTTTTCCATAAATCATTTTTATGGTAAAATCATTATAATGATCGGACGAATAACAATGGAAATATATGTTTATATAATACTATAACACTGGTGAGTAGTCATGGTTATGATAAAATGGAATAAATTTCATTAGAAAATTTATATTTTTATAATCGTTTACAACCACACACACTTCCAACCTGGAGTAGGGATTTAGAGTTCTGTTCTATTCAGACTGTACGTTAAACCGAATGTCTCCCTAAAGAAGATAAAATAGCAAGGAAAGAAATATGGATTCTGAACTAGAATGAGAATAATTTTAAATTCAGTTAAAGCTCTCCGAGACGTTTATAAAGAGTCCAATGGAATTCAATAACTCGAATATTGAAATTACACTGAAAATATTTTCCTTGAATTTTCGGTTATGAGTCCATCGGACTGTTCGGAGATTATTTACTAACAATGCTTCGAGCAATATAACTTTATAAAAGAGTTGAACAGAAAATCATAAAAGTTATGCCCACAAAAAGAAGTAAAGTAAGGAAAATTTTCATTTATTAGACAGTAAAGGATCCAGAAAAACGGCTTTTAAGTAAAGTTTTAAAGAAAAATGTAATAAATGTTTTGGAAGCAAAATCTTCCTGGAAAAAATGAAAGAAGTTTTTCTTTCATCTTTCAGGACAGTTAAATGGCCGCTTCATCAAGTAATGACTAAAAGTAATCATAAATAATATTATCCTTCACATTTAATAAAATACAAATCAGTGAAACTCAGATTTCTAATATCGATACCAAGAAATTAATTCTAATACAAAAATTAATATGAAGTTGCTTAACATATTAAATATATTATATCCAAAAGGAGTTTGAAAATTTTAAATATGTGTAGATACCAATATCAAAAAAAAAAAAAAAAACATTGAAGAGAAAAAACTGTAGAGAATAACATCATTTAAACTTTTGGAGCAATATCTTATTTAATGGAAAGCTTTCTTGATTAATAATACTTCATGGGTAGAAAAGTTACAGAAACATGTTAAAAAAATAACATTCTGACAGCTGAATCAATCTTGCACTTGACGAAGCGAAACCCAATTTCGACAGCCCTTAAAACTTATGAGTTCTAATTGCGGCCGTCAGCCATTTTCCTCACGGAAGGGCAATTTTTTAAATTGGTTTCCACATCTATTTTATCACGTCTTCAGGGCTATTAACCACATTCGTGGAGTCGATAAGGCAGTATGTCTATCCATCTCCATAATGTACAAAAATTCATAATCAGAGGTTATCAGTGTAGTCTAAAATACACTGAAGATGGTACCCAAGGAATGGGAAAGATAACAAGATATCAAGCTAAATGAGGCTGAGAAGTCCGATAAAATCATTAATTGTTAGGCTTTTTAAACATGTAATTCAGTTGAGTATATCGAAAGAAAAAAACACGCAACAGCAACTTATGCTTGTTTTGTTCAATTAAAAATAAGTTTATTTAAAAAGCCAAACTGTTGAATTATTGGATGCTCAAGGAAAAGCCGTGAATTTTTTGGGCCAAACAATACGGATTACGTCTAGCCGGTCAAATATTACTTTCTTCAATAAGTGTTCTATGCGATGATCTTTCCTCGGCTCTGGGAGTAGTGGAAGTTAAAAATTAAAGAGTCTAAAAAAAATATAAACAAATAAAAAGGATCACGCATTTATTTTAGAATAAATGAAAGTAGGAAAAATAAATTATAACCTAAGAAACTCAAGAGTTCTATTTAACAAACAGATCAGAATGGAGTTTTCGGGATATAGATATCAGTTTGAGTATGGCAGAAGCGCCCAATAATTTTGTTCCTAGTGTATACCAGGGGAAAGAATTTAGATTCTGAAAATGTATTTTGTTTTAAGTTTAAAAAGTTAACAGTTGATCTCCAGACGTCTCGCAAAATATGTAATCAGAAACCCTTGGAGGAGGCAATGAGAAATATAATAAGACAAGATAACTAAATTTAACAGTTTCTGAATAAGAGAATGAGAAAAATAGAATTAAAGCAATACATTCCAAAATTTGCAATTATATATCACAACTTGTCGAAAATTAGACAAATAACCCAAATATTTCCAAAACAAAGACCTTGAAGGGCAATATTTACAGTGAACATCACAACTGCATATCGCTTTGCAAAAAGATTCCAACGGTGTGTTCCCCATATGTTCGCCTTACACATAACTGTGTGCAATCAAAATGTGAAGTAGTTGTAGTAAACATTTAAGATTTTCAAAAAATACTTTCAAAATGTATAATTAATTATTAAAGTCGTAGAAATAAGTTCTGGATTTTTTCGATTCATGTTTAAAAATTGATAAAACTATTAATTTCATTTTCCTTATTTCTAGCGCAACGTAAATAAGTCGCTACCCTCCACATTTCCTTATGCACTTTGGGATTATATGGTGGAATATTTATAATGCGGTGGAATAATTATAATTATAATAATTATAAATTTATTGTTTGCGTTTGTGAAAGAGATTATCGTAGGAACATAAATTTTGAGTAACATTTTTTTTAGAGAGAGAACCTACATCTATCCTGTTGGGAATTTTTTCAAGTTTAGAGTAATATAATTTACAGAGTGGGGAAAGAAGCCACAAGCAAATGTACTAACTAACACAGGGGAAATAATTGATTTTCATTAACAAATATTCGGTTTTTAATAATAAATAGAATAGCCTCCTGAAGAAAAGGCAGTTGCTCAGAATATAGAAATAGAAATAAAATTAGCAGTGTTTAACAGGAAAATATGTTTTATAAGGACTGTATATCTTTATAATTGCATTAATGAAAGAGATTAATTTATTATTCATGGGCACTGTTCCATGGAAGGAAGATGTAATCTGTTGCTATGATGACTTCAAGGAGAGAATGGTATGCAACCCTCGCATATATGGATGAGGCGATGCCACAACATCGTGAAAGTTGTTGAAATATCTCGGCCGGAATGCATTTCCAGTTATTCAAATTTTTCAATAGGATAATCGCCGGAGCGAAAAGTGAAATTCCCCAACCAATTATCAAACACGAACATAGTATTAATCGTATTCCAATTTGATTAGTCAGGATAGCTAAAAAGAATAACGCCGGCCTGACATTTAAGTAGTCTTTATGGATTCAAATTAATGAAGTTCCAAATAAGAAGTAAAAGGGCCTTAGGTAAACGAGTAAAGTACACCGATCACGTTGTCGAAACTTGAATACGATTCCTTTTCGATGAGATAAATATATCTAGAAATAAATTGACAAATACTTCAAATCAGAGAAGAAAATCATAATATATATGATATATAGACCCGACTAGCAATTGAACCAAAAATGAGTAAGTATGGAAGAAAAAAAAAGTTATTGAAGACACATTAAAGACATCATTCCTAAATAGCACAGCCCTTTGAAGGGTATTTGGAATCTCTTGGGAAATAACTAAACTTTACCACTCATCTTGCAATCAATAAGAAATGATGATTAAAATAGGTTCAGAAAACGTGAGTATAACAAGTAAAATTTATTTTTTTATTAAAAGTTGGAAATACCAAACTTCAGGTTCAACATAATGTTTAGATCAGAATATTCATTATTCATCAGAAATATTTCAGAGCCCAATGCTCTGTAAAATTAAATAATGATTTCATCACATCCAGATAAATATGAATTAGTAAGTTGAATAGGGGATTGTTGCATTTCACTCGGATATTTTATAGCACCTAGCCGTCTAATAAAACCCCATTTGGGATCAGAATACTCACCATTAATCAGAAAATATTCAGAGCCCAATGCTCTGAAAAATTAAAAAATGATTTCATCACGTCCAGGTAACTATGTATAAAATTAGAAGAGCAGACTGTTGCATAATACTTAGGAAGTAGTTACCATAAAAATTCGAGATGTCTAAGAGATAAGTTCGGATCAGAATACTCATTATTCATCAGAAAATATTCAGAGCCCAATGCTCTGAAAAATTAAAAAATGATTTCATCACGTCCAGGCAACCGTGTATTATTAACAAGTAGAATAGCAGACTTCTGCATATTATTTAGGTCGTAGTTACCATAAAAATTCGAGCATTGGGATCAGAATACTCATTATTCATCAGAAGATATGTCAGAGCCCAATGCTCTGAAAAATAACTAATGATCTCATCACGTTCACGTATTAGTAAGTAGAACATGAATCTATTGCATTTTTCCGATACTGTTTTTTTTTTTTTTTTTTTTTTTTTTTTTTTTTTTTTTTTTTTTTTTTTTTTTTTTTTTAATTTCCTCTCCTCAGTAACCCTACCTGGAGGGCCTTCATTTTTCTGCGCATACCATGCATATTTGGATTAGGTCAAAACTTTTAACAATTTTTTATTTTATATTATATTATATTATATATATATATATATATAACACACATACATATTAAAATGTAAATAAGATTATGAAAATTAAACTTGACAAAACAAAAAACATTAAATAGAACAATTCAGTAATACAATTAAATAACTAATAAAAAATTGCATAATATTAATTTTATATTATCGTTTCTTCTCTCAGTTTAAGGATATCATAGGCTATTGCTTTTAATAAATTTATGCCTTTTGAAAATAAAATATCGGGACTGATAGGGAATATGAGTCTTTAACTGTCTTTGTTTCCGATCCGAGTTTAAAAGACAATTTGTATCAGAATATCCATTACTCATCTGAGATATTTCCAGAGTCCAAAGTTCTATAATATTATTTAATCTTTTCACCATAAACAATACATGTATGATTGCGGCGGATGAAGGAAAGGACAATTGTGAGTGTTAAATATTAAGCTTTTACTCTGATAACAGAAGAAAGAATTAAATTAATTACATAAATTCTTGAAGGTGCAATTAAGTCCCTTCTTGAGGTAAGCCTCAATGTTCATGGCTATCCAGCTCTAGAGAAGGCTATTATGGGATGAGCTCCCCAGTAAGGGGGTAATCTCTCTCCTCCTTCCAATTCGGCTGAATCAGGAACTCCCAATATCGATCCCGGATGATATATCGAAGCGCTGCGATAATTGAGGAAGAGGGTTAAAAAAAATTCTAATGGCCTCTCTCCACTCATTTTCTCTCCCGGTTTTCTATTAACCTCAGTAAATAACTTCAGGTTGACCGCCCCGCCGACATAAATTAAACCGCCCTTATCCGCAGAGCCTAAATGGGCCTATATTCCAATCACAATACTTAAAGCAAACGGTAAAAGTATTCAATTTAACTGGTGACCGGTAGCAAGGAATATAAAATCTTAAACAACTATTTTGCCGATATTTTTTCCTATAATCACGGTCTAAATATTTAAAAATTACAAATAAAACAATGGAGCTGGAATAAAAATAACTTCGGATCAGAATATTCATTACTCATCAAAGATATTTCAGAGCCCAATGCTCTGAATTATAAAATAATGATTTCATCACGTCCTAGAGAATATTTATTATCAAGTAGAGCGGGAGTATGGTGCACATTATTGGGGGCACACTTATGGAACACCGATCTGTCAAATAAAAGTAATTTCGGATCAGAATATTCATTATTCATCAAGGATATTTCAGAGCCCAATGCTCTGAAAAATAAAATAATGATTTCATCACATCCTAGAGAATATTTATTATCAAGTAGAGCGGGAGTATGGTGCATATTACTGGGGGCACACTTATGGAACACCGATCTGTCAAATAAAAGTAATTTCGGATCAGAATAATCATTATTCATCAGAAACATTTCAGAGCCCAATGCTCTGAAAAAGTAAATAATGATTTCATCACATCCTAGAGAATATTTATTATCAAGTAGAGCGGGAGTATGGTGCACATTATTGGGGGCACACTTATGGAACACCGAGCTGCCAAATAAAATGAATTTCGGATCAGAATATTCATTATTCATCAGAAGATATTCAGAGCCCAATGCTCTGAAAAATAAATAATAATTTCATCACATCCAGGACAATATGAGTTATCAAGTAGTACGGGAGTCTGCTGCATATTACTGAGAATGCACTAATCATAAAACACCGAGCTGCCAAATAAAATGAATTTCGGATCAGAATATTCATTATTCATCAGAAGATATTCAGAGCCCAATGCTCTGAAAAATAAATAATGATTTCATCACATCCTAGACAATATGCGTTATAAAGTAGAGCGGGAGTATGGTGCCTATTATAGAAGATAAGCGTATTAAGTTCTGATTTGTCGAATAACAGGAATTTCGGATCAGAATATTCATTATTCATCACAGATATTTCAGAGCCCAATGCTCTGAAAAATAAAATAATGATTTCATCACTTCCAGGACACTATGTCTAAAGTAGAGCAGGAGTCTGCGGCATATTATAGAAGATACATTTATTAAATACTGAATTGTAGAATAAAAGGAATTTCGGATCAGAATATTCATTACTCATCAGAGATATTTCAGAGCCCAATGCTCTGAAAAATAAAATAATGATTTCATCACATCCTAGAGAATATTCATTAACAAGTAGAGCGGGAGTATGGTGCATATTACTGGGGATACACTTATAGCACACACCGGTAGCAAGGGATATTAAAAGCCTATTTTGCCGATATTGTTTCCTACAATCAAGGACTAAATAATTAAAAAATACAAATAAAACAATGTAAGGAATTAAACATAAACAAATAACTAATTTCGATTGATGAGTGAAGAGAATTTTGGTAAATTTAGTTATTTTATCACGGTATACTTACAAGTAAAGCAAAACTTTATTTAAGTATTATAAAGTGCGCTGGCCTCAGTAGGTTAAAGGTATGACAGTAGTAGGGGGCGGGGTTACTGAAGGCTAAAAAGTAAAAAATGCGAATATCTCGGTTAATATTTACGGTACAGAGAGAATGTACATAACAATATTTATAGATCATCAAATTTACAATAAGATAGGATCCTTGCGATGTTTCGATCCGACGTATAATAACAGAGATATTTTGCATTTTCGAAATGTTCCCATACCCTCTCTCTCACTAGTCCGATTTGAGCCGTTAACGAACTCCATATTTATTTTTAGATGAAACGTTTAAATATTGAGTTGGGTAACAATCGGACCTCATTTTCATCATCTACTCGATAGGATCGATGGGCATTTGAAGACATTTGTAGAACAAACGGGATAGATTGATTTCCCATAAGGAGAGTGGTATATGTATTAGTTACAATCTATGAAAAGTGAAATTATTCCCAATGGTTTTAATTTCTGTAAGGGCATTTACAGACTCCGGCAAAACTCCTGGTTCTCATAAAGGCAATAAAAATGAAAATTATGTAAAAAAAGGTGTACGGCTTCATTTTAGAATTACACAAAAGAAAGAAATACACAAGAACTTCAATATTTCAACAAGAGCTTCAATATTTTTAAACAAACTGAACAGCACAGCATGAAAATGAAACAGAAATGTCTACAGAATAATTTGTTAATTTTGCAAACTAGGAACGGATTCTTAATGTTTTAATGAAAATAATAATATTTCAACACACGAAAACAAGTATTTATTATCAAGTTGGATAGAAGATTGTTGAATATTATACAGCATACTTATAAAACAAGAAGTTGTCTTATAAAAGGTGATTTATCTATCATCACCTATCGGATCAGAATAATCATTATTCATCACAGATATTTCAGAGCCCAATGCTCTGAAAAATTAATAATGATTTCATCATCTCCAGGTAAATAGATTGTATTACCAAGTAGACCGGAGATTCTTGAATATTATTCAGGATACTTGCAAAACACCGCGCAATCTAATAAAAGCTCAAAGGTTAAAAAAAAAAAAAAGAAAAGTACCTAAAAAGGTCAGAGTTGTATGGGTTCATTTAAGAATTACACTGTTTAAAAAAAATAATATACTAGAACTTCATTTCAAAACAAACTGAACGGCACAGAATAAAAATAAAGCGGAAATGGCCACTGATTAATTTGTTGGTTGTTGGAAAAGAGGAACTGATTCTTAATGTTTTCATGAAAATAAGTAATTTTGGCATTTTGCCCACTCCAACCCAATAATAAAAAAATTATATTTCTCCCAACATAAATTTTAAAAAAAAAGTTATTCGTTAATTAAGTATCGCACGTGGAAAGTAAAATTAATATTAACGTGTGCATTAACCAAGCATTTTCCAAACGGAGAACGGGGAATTAATAGCTATAAGTTATGAATAAAGTTTCAAGTCTGATATTCATAGCAACGGACGTTCATAAGTCCAACAATTTAATAAAACTTCTTTGATTTTGCATATACTGTCAGTTTAGTTTGATATTAATTTAAAATCAACTCCCTTCACAATCAGTATTAAAATGGAAATGTCTGTTCATGAACATTTTACGAACTCATATCATATAATATTAAATTGTTATTTCCATTTCAATTTATAAAATCCATTGTGCTTAAATTCCGTCAGAATAGTTAGTCGAATTTTAAGGGGAAAAGATATAAGGAATTCTATAGCTCTTCCTTCTGTTCTTATTTTTTTATACATTATTTACCTGGCAGTTGTTCATGTCAATGGTGATTAAAAAAAAGTGCGTCACGCAGGGGCTGCTGCGTAAACTGAGCGGATTTCGCTCGTGAAGCTAAACAATAGATAAATATACGTGCTGGTAACACAAGACCTCCGTAAATATTCAGTGAATAAATACAAACGGTAATAAGACATCTTTCAGTCAATATTAACGAACAACAGACGGGAAGCATCTGAAATGTAAACAAACAAGTCTGCCAACCTCTCACCGGAATGAAAAACAATTACTGAAATATATCAGAATATAACTATTTAATGAACCAGAATAATTTTTGTCCTAATCAATTAAATTTTAGTTGTCTAGGATTTGAAGATGGGGGGGGGGCACCAGAACATATTTGCGTTGTATCTAGCACAATATAGGTTTCTTGAAAACATTATTTGGTATTTAAGCTTGGAATAATTCTGGTTTTGCTTATGTAACATGAGCAGAAGTGGGAGTTTGCTGAAAAAGGAAAAATGCAAATATCTCGGTTAGTATTCAAGAAAATGAAAAAAAAAAAAAGAAAAAAAAATACGTACAAAAGTTATAAAAAACATTCCATTTACAAGAATATTGGTTTAATACAATTTTTCAGTCCGACGCATAATAACGGGGATATTAAGAATTATCGAAATCCGCCCTCGTAAACTTCCCCTCCCGCTGATAGGATTTCCGCCTGCCGATTAAATATCGAGTTTGCTATCGGTCAAAGAAAAAATGTCGACCGCTAGAGCGTTAACAGAGCGTTAATATATATATTTTTGAACGGACCTCATTTTGTCATCTCCTTGGTAGGATCGATGGACATTTGAAGACATTTTTCGAAAATCATGAGTGCGACCTCAATAGCTGATTAAGGAAAATCTGCTAAAACAATGATTATGTTATTAATCAAAACAGGACTATATTTATTTACGCTTGGGGCTTAAGGGGATAACAATTTTATCTTCAGTGTTGCTCTAGGAATTTATATATTTTTTATTTCATTACATATATATTAATTTATGAAAGTCTTTTGTCTTTTTGAAAAGTCAGTTCTATTTGAAATATTTATGAGTAGATGATTTACTACTTAGCAAATATGTAGTACGGTTTCAATTGTACTTTATACATTGTCAGGGTTAACATAAACAAAGAGTATCAATATAACCATTTTTTTCTCATATTCAATTTTTAGCACAACTGCCACATCAACAAAAAAATTAATCACGAAAATTTAAATATTCAGCGTATTTATTTTGCAGAATGACCACAACGAAAATATATCCCGCTCATTAATTAATCAAGTTTGTGAATGGGTCTTTTATCCACGTGTGGGCTATAATCAAAGAAGGAAGGCTGTACGTAAATTAATCAATTCCTGCAAACAGCTGAGACAATTAATCATCCCAGAGCGCCAGATTAATTACGGATTAACGGACTTATGTGTGGGATTATGATATGGCGGGGACTCGTTTCTAAAGGATTATGCTCGAATTACTCCCTCATGTCATAAATCCAGAGAAGCATATTATCACTTGCATTAGACACAATCTTATCAGAAAATATTCTCATTCCTCGAGCAACTTCAAAAATACAAATAGGAAGAGTATAATAAACATTTTTCAACACAAAAAAGTAAATTGTAAAAAACGGATTTAGTCCACTGCCTGTTGTAACAATCTCCAAAAAGAATGAAGACGGTAATCTTAAACATGAATTAAATTATTCATTAACGTCTACTTTTTGCTACTAAGGCTAATTGGGACGGGTTACCTACAGGTTACCACTCTTTTCTAGCCAGGGTTAAAACATTAATTATGACTGAGAAAAAGAATTCTGTTCATTGTTAATTGATTTTTAACAATAGTAGGAAACTCAAAATAAATCGTTTATTGATTAGAGAATGAACATAATTCAAATTCTGGAACTTATTGTAAGGCATTCCATTCCCATTCACTGTAAAATGTAAAACGTCTGTCATACAGAGGCTGAGCCAGTCAAGTATATTTCCCACTTGCTGGCAAATAATTCTATATTTCCAACTAAAATTATGGTAAAAACAAGAGGCGGTCAATAAAATCTTAATTCATGGCGTCATTATACAACATTTTTGCATGTCTCACATCTAGTAAAGATCTGTAAAAGCAATATGGAGTATTTAAACTTGGAATAAGACGTTTCTTGATGTATTCGCTTATGGTTAAGGTGTGGTGACTAAAAGTGAGGGTTTACTGAAGGCTGAGAATAAAAAAAAAAAATGCAAATATCTCGGGTTAATATTCATGAAAGAGTAGAAATGTGTATAACAACATTTATAATAAACTTAATTTGGAATAAGACTGCTTCTATACAAGTTTTCCATCCGACTCATAATAACGGAGATAGTTGGAATTTTCGAAATCTCCCCTTAAAGCCCCCACCCCCTTCAGCTGGTCCGATCCAGCCGTACATAAACCGTTAATACATTCAGTTTGGTAATGATAATAAAAAATGACGACCGCCAGAGACGGTATTGTTCTGATTGGGCCTATATTTTCTGAAAACCGCATCATGAGTTAAACCCCAATAGATGATTCCCTTAAGGGAAATCTGCAAAAATCGAATTCATCGACAGTGAGTGTACCCATGATTTTTCTTTTATGGCGTGTATTCATGGTTGTTTTCTTCCACAAACTGCAGTTAATTAACCTTAAGCAAGAAACAGCGGTTCACAAACAGAATTAGAGCAGTTAAAAATTACGAAATGCATAAATTTAAGAACAAAGTATTTATGAACCAAGTTAATTAGAGCACTTGGGGCGAGTAGGGTCAAACGAATACAGCCCGACATGCAAGCCAGCTATAAAGGGCTGATAGCAATTTTTAGAAGAATGGTTACATCTGTTTCGTGCTGATGGCGGATGGAGTCGTCTAAAACTACTTCAGACATCCACAGAGCTGGCGTAATACAACGTGAAATTAATGAAACACTTTCTATCCGTTTATCAAATAAATCCTCTCCACCGAAAAAAAAGAAGAGGTTGACATTTTAGTGCTCTTCGTGTCGTTGGGAACGCTACAAATTTTAATGAAATAGTGTTTAAAAAATATTAAATTATAAGGACAAAAAGAAATGGTTATTAGCTTCAAAGGTACTGACTCGTTCCCAGTATACAACTGACAAGATTGGAACAAAAAGTTCGTCGCGTAGGAGCTGCGTAAACTAAGCAGATTACCCACGAGCTGGAATGATACGCTAGCCTTGTCATCTCTACGCAGAATTTGAAATGTACCCAGTTCCGTACAGTAAAAATTAGAGGAACATATGTGGAAGCCTACTTTTAAAGCATAAAAATACGTATAATTCGTTTAACATTCGAGATAACAAAGAAAAAGTATTTAAAAACAACTGAAGAAAATTAAAATTCCAACATTTGTTGCATAAACTTTTTCGATTTAACTCATAGTATCCAAAATAATTCGGATTTTTAATTAACTCTACCCCAAGGCCGATGTTAGCGATTACCAAAAATATAATCTTAAGTTTTCCGTGAAACATGGAGTGTGGTGTTGATAAAATAAAAGTCATGGAATTGAAAAGGTAAAATCTTAGATTTAAATGGTGACGTCTCGCCCAAAATATTTGCACAAATTTCGGACAGTAAATGTCCAATGAAATCAATATTTGGTATTTGTGTTTATTTTTCCATTAAGGGAGATCAGCTATTGAGGTTGTACTCATGACGCAATTTTCGAAATTTTTCTTAAAATGTCCATCGATCCTACCTAGTAGATGACGAAAATGAAGTCCGTTCTAAACTGTGTGTGTATAACCGCTCTAGCGGTCGCAATTTTTGTTTGATCGTTACTAAACTCGATATTTAGTCGTTCATATTTAAGCGTTTTATGTAAAAAGAAAGATCAAGTTCGTTAACGGCTGAAATCGGACCAGTGGAAGGGGGGGTTTAGAGGGGAGGATTTTCCAAAATTTGAAAAATCTCTGTTACTATACGTCGGATCGAAAAATTGTACAGAATCAATCTTATTGCAAATTAAATTTACTATAAATATTGGTATATACATTTATTCTCTATCTTGAATATTAACCGAGATATTTGCATTTTTATTAAACCTGGGCGGCTAACGGACGAGTGACTTTCCCGCCAAAAGCTAGTTCGGCCGTTTCCTTAACTGGTCGGCTCTCGTGAAATTTCTCTATTGTAAAACTTCACGTGGGAAATCTGCTTAGTTTACGCAGCCCCTGCGTGACGGACTTTTTATTTATTTTATAGTAAATAGGCACCGAACTCAGGAGAGTTATTTGTGTCTAGGTGGTCGAGATTCTATTTTCATTTTCCTTATATTTGAGCTTAGAATAAAGTGGTCATAATTAAACAGGAATTATCGGTATGGGATGAACAAGAGTGAGAGTTAACTGAAGGATGGAAACTACAAAATAAAAATATCTCTGATAGAGAATAAATGTATATAACAACATTTATAGGAAATTAAATTTGTAATAAGTATGTTTCCATGCAATCAATCATGTTGATCTGACGTATAATTATAAGTACATATTTATATTTCAAATTTTCAGAACATTAAAAATCACACTACTAACAAATTTTTGGATCAAAGAACATCCATTTAAAAAATAAGAAAAAGGTAGTTTACACTATTACGCACCATTATAATTCAGACTTTCAGGTAATTGTTATAATTAATTTCACTACAATCTCATCTTGTCGCCCGACAACTGAAGCCAATAAACATATATTTTGTATCAAAGTTGGAAGGAGGATGGTAAAAGTGATTCCTGTAAAGTGTCATTCCAGAGGCATCAACGTAAGTCATTCCTACTTGAAATTCATAGCCACCTATATCGTCAATAGCTTTATACAATGTAAACACCTTGTCATCAATATATGCTAACAGCTTATCCAAAGATAATAGGAGAGTGTTTACGTGCCTGGATATTTCTTGTCTTTTTAAAAAACGATGTAAAATTACTTCCCTCCCCCCACCCCTTCGAAAAGCATTTAACAGAATTCTCCAAAAATATGTTACAGAAAATTTTAAATAAGTACAAGGTCTGACAGTGCCATAGGTCCATAATATATTTGTGAATAAGAACAAAACAATTAAAGGAAGGTGGGAAAATAAAAAAAAAAATGAACGGATAGATCTCAAGGAGGCAGTGGAGTATATAGAAGTGTTCAATGGTCGGATTTGGCGGTCTGCAATTGGCGGGAAGACATTTAAATTCAAAATATTCCATAACATTTCTTATTGATTTCATTTTAGAATAGTAGATCAAAGAGTTTGACAGAAAATTGTTATGGCTGGCTTTTTATAATCAATTAGTTATTCCATAAATGATTTACTTTAAATACTATTGTAAAACGAAAAGAGGTGATTGGGAAAATTACAAAAAATTGACAGCTGCTCAAGAAGATGTGAATAGTATAATGCTAACTATAAAAATATTGTGCAATTATTTTTGGAAAAAAGTATTATTTTGAGATGCTATGTATACTCATGAAGTCTTGGGGTGAATTACCCACCTCTTTATTTATTTTTTAAAGCAATGCGTTATGTCATTTGTGATAAATTAAATTTGATTGTTCTACATTATTATTATTTATTAACATCCACTTTTTGGAATTAGCCTTAGTTAAAAATAAATAAATAATAATAATAATGTAGAACAATCAAATAACAATTTAATTTATCACAAATGACATAATACATTTTTTTTAAAAAAATAAACAAATAAGTAACACGTTTTATTCATAATAACCTATTTCACAAATTAGGTTATTTTGAATACAATGTTATTTCACTAACATAGGTAGAATAAGGTATAAGTGAAAATCTGAGAAAATGAGGAGGAAATTCTGCCAAAAAATAGGTTTATTGTACACTCATAAACATAAAGAAAGTTAACTTAAATTTCACAACCTTCTACTCTAGCCTACAAGCATATTTCGTTTTGCTTTGAATAATTTTTTCACAGTTTAATGATAGCATAAATTTTTAGCAGTTTCACAACTCCCCATATATTGGAGCCAATGCATGTCAATTAGCACTTTAATTAACTTATGATTGACTTTTAACCATAAAGCCTCCTGACCTAGAAAACGGGAATAAATTTCCCCTGAACGTCGGAAAAGCTGGTGTTTTCATTTTATTTTCATCCATGTGAGCGAGGACCACATAAATACTTCATCTATAATGCATGACCTTTGTAAATATGAAATGTACCATCACTTGTGCTGAAAACGGAGTTTACCCCTTACTCATTAGAGTCATTCTCAATTTGCATTTATTAGAAAAAGATCTGTATCATCATTATTTAATAGCTATTTTTTAGCAGATTTCTCTATTGAGATTGTATTAGCTACGCTATATTCGAAAAATTCCTTCAAAGGTCTATCGATCCTAAGCGGGAAATTACAATCTACGACTATTTTTCCATCTATAAATAATATATATCCCCTTATCTCTTTTTTCTTCTTATCTCCTCTCCATCTATCCCTTTCCCTTCTTTCGTTTTCTTCCTATCCTATTACAACCCACCCTTTATGAGTTCCATTACACCCAATCAATATTACCACCTCCCTTATAATGGAACATAGTTCAGCAGAAGGGGAACTATCTTTTCTCACCCACGGTAGGCCACACTACCTTATTACCATCTGTAAAGAAGCGCCTGGGTCTCAGATAAAAAAAAACAAAAAGAAAAAGAAAAAAAAACGCTCTAGCAGTAAAATTTTTTTTTTGTTGGTCGTTACGACGATAGATACTTACACATTTTATGTAAAACTAAGGATCAAGTTCGTTAATGGCAGAAATCGAACCAAGGGAGGAAGATTAGAAGGGGAATTTTGACAATTAAAATATCTTCATTATTATATGTCGGATTGAAACACAGTATAGAATCATACTTATATCAAATTTAATTTCCTATAAATGCTGTTATATGCTAGATAGATTATCTATCTATCTTATCTGTTATATGCATTTTTTTTCTTCTTGAATATTTAATAAATATCCGTTCCTAGCAATGACATTATACAATAAGCTGTTTATCATGAACCACTTTATTCTATACACAACATCAAATATTGTTTTCATTGAACTGTGAGTTATGTGCAAATATGTACGGTCTGATGTAACGATTAAAGTTTTAACGTTCTAAACTACACGAGTTTTATTTGATCAATACGAAACTCGATTGATTTTTTTTTATTCTAATATTAACGGAGTTCTTTGTATTTTTCAAACGATTTTCACCTTAACTATGTCAAGTCCAACTAACATTTTTTCAAGTAGGCTTCCAACTGTGAAATATAGAATAAATAAAATCATCAATTTATCGTATTCCAGTGCTTGGGAAATCTGCTTAATTTACGCAGCACCAGCTTGAAGAGCATTTTTGGGATAATGGTTGTAACTTGTTGAGTTTATAGCCATCTTCTCTATTAATATTATTTGGTGTATGCACTCAACATATGACAGCTGACCTTCATTCGATAGAGGTACCCTGAGGATGGGAAAGACATGACAACCGAAACGTTGGAAGAAAATAATACCTTAATCACGTCAAGGATCGTGGAATTCTTATGGTATATCTCAACTGCGGCTATTTCACAACTGGTGCATTCTACCATTTCCAAAACCAAGCATTTCTAACATTTAGTTTGGCGGCGTGTTAGTCCTGTGAAAAGTACTTGTAAAGAAATATTCCGAGAGTAAGGAAGGTTACAAGAGTAAACCAACGAGATATGGTATATGTACAAACTAGATTAAGAGTCAAGTGCATTCAAGTGGAATGATTTCCCCCTATCTATCGAGTTTTCGCGAGGGCATTCAACAGGGTATGTCATAACTGACCTCCTGTAGGGCTTCGCAGAGTCGGATTACGGCAGTGGATTACACCATTCATACACAGAATGGAGCACCGCACCAGCTGGGTTTTCACTCTTATCTGATTGTCAACAAGACAAGCTATGGCATCCACTATTAGATTATATATATAATGAAATACCCGCTTTGATCTGATTTAAATACAATACAGTTCTGAGTAATAAAGATCTGGTCTTTAAAGGAAATCAGCTAATCGTGTTTAAACTCACGAAGCGATTTTCGAATATCTTCAAATCAGCAGGCCACTGAGGACCATGACGAAAATGAGGCCCGTTCAAATATATATTTCTGTTGCCACTCTAGCGATATAACAACTTTTTAAAAAACCTAAAAGTGTTAATAATTTACGTCGAACCATACGGAGTTTAGAGAGTCGTAACTCCATTATAAATCGGGTTAAAAATGATTTGTAATCAATTGTTAATATTATAAATGTTAACTCCAACTCAAATACATAAATTGAAAATCGTTTGAATACAATTGGAGGTTGACTCAAGGATATATCGAGTTAAATTCGAAATATCTCCGTTACTATAAGTCGGATCAAAAAATTGTACAGAATCTTATAGCAAATTAAATTTACTATACATATTGTAATATACATTTATTCTCTATCTTGAATATTAACCAAGATATTTGCATTTTTATTAAATCTGAGCGGCTAACAGACGAGAGAGGCTTTCCCACCAAAAGCTAGTTCGGCTGTTTCCTTGACTGCTCGGCTTTCGTGAAATTTCTTAATTGTAAAACGGCACGTGGGAAATTTGCTTAGTTTACGCAGCCCCTTCGTGACGGACTTTTATACTGATATAGAGCGAAAGTCCAGAGCACTGAAACTCTAAAGCCTTTAGCCTTAAGTTTGGAGATGCCCAAAATAAATTTCATTTTACAAACTTCGTAGCGGTAACAGAGAAGTGTTTCTACCTGCAGGACCTATAGATCAAGCCACGATAATGAAGCGCACATATACTTTGGCTGATACCGAATTATTTGCATAAAATAAATCAGGAGCCGGTCCCTTTGTATTACTGGCATGCCCAGAGAACAGACTATATATATACAATATTGACCATATATTACTATCTCAATAAATCACCATAATCGATTTGCAACCGAGGATATACGCCCCAATCATACCCATCCCATTTCGAATATTGGGGGTACTCCCCCCCCCCCTCCGGATGACATCAACACCGCAAATTGCTTTCGAAAGCGCCCGCTGATGTATGGGACAATCATCGGTATCTCTTTCTAAGCCAATACATACAAAACTAGATAGGTACTTACCAAACCTTGGGGTAGGTAGTCACATTAAGTGCTTTATCTGCCGTATTTCATCGTTCAATTCTCCCTCTCTGCCGTTTCATATTGGTACATTTTAAATAATATATATATATATATATATATACATTTTAGACCAGGTAAGCTAGAGATTTATCTGAAGTCCGTTTACGAAAAGTGGTGGTAACCTGAAATACTCACTACATATAGCTATGTACTTGCCGGACTTAAAGGTTTGGCTTCTCAGTTCCCCAAAGCCAACTCACCATCATGTGGCTATTGAGTAGCTATTTGAATAAAGAGGTACCGATATTTAATCTGCAATGCCACAAAAATAGAACATGGAGTGCCTAAATCTGAACACATAACCTCCCTTCCTCCTAACCCGTTTGGGAAGCATACGTTATAAGGTGTTGAACCAATGATATTAATTTTGATTTCGTAGTATCAAGTTCTGTAATCGCCAAGATTTTCAATTATCAGTATTCAACGCAATTGTCCATTTTGACGCTCCCTGGACTCATTTTGGCCGCTTTCGGTAAGACATCTGCACGTATGTACACACACGTCAGTACGCATAACTCAAAAAACAGCTAGCCTTAGAATGTTTTATTTAGGATGGTTGTAGCGTCTCGTCGTGCACCTCTCCTTTAAAACAAAATTGACTAAGGATGAGGAAGGAGGGCGATAATAAAAACACATTCAAAATCTTCAATTCGTCAGAGATCCAAAAAAATTTAATCGAACCTTTTTTGTTCACCGTGAAAAGATCTCTAAATTATGCTCTATAATATTTTTCGATTTGATGAATTGGAACGTAGAAATCGTACTTCCAAATAAAATAATTTTAAATACAATTCAACGAAACATTTTGTTCATTTTAGCGGGAGTAAAACAAAATAATCTTGTGCTCACATCAGAGTTTTTCTTTCATGAAAAATATGTGGAATTTTAATTTTACCAAATAATTCCACTCCACCAAATATCAAATAGTTTCCGTTCCGGGAAATATAAATACCGTTTCGGAGGATATTATTATTTATTTACGCCTACTTTATGATACTGTGGCTAATTGGGACGGCTTTTCTTCAGGTTACCACCGTTTTCTAGTCATGGTGGAACTAAGGATTTTATTTTATGGAGTCATCACTAAATAAATCCCTATTGCCCAGGTGGGAATCAAATTCACAACTCAAGGTTTACCATTTATTTCGGAAGTCAGACCTTTGAGTTGTAGTAAACATATACAACGCATTAGTTACCACTTTTTTGTGTAAGATTTCCCACCCTCAGATATTTATGTATTTCCACCAAATTTCAAATACACTTTATGCTCTCTAAAAGAAAAACAAATTCCCAACAATAAGATAGTATAAAACTAAATAATATATGTCGCATTGATATTAGTGTAAAACAATTCAGTAAATAATCCCTTGGACCGGATTCAGGACATAATTAGAATGTTTTACCAGGCTATTTCTCTAAAGTATTTTTCGTTTGTGTGGCAACGGGTCTATATGGATAAAAACAAGTTGTTTTCTTTGAATTATTTTTTTTTTTTTGGCACATCTTCACGGGCTGAGTAATTTAGGAAGGCGATTTATCATTCAGCTTGATGGCGGGTCAAATACTGGCTGAATCAGCACCTTAGTATACACGTATTCATTGAACATTAATTCTAACCATAAACTAGATCGTTCTTTAAAATAATTCCATTTTATGGTGTTTATCATAATTGCGGACAGTTTTCATGACATACAAGCTCTTTATTTTATTTATTTGACAAAACTCGATAAATACCAAACGAAAGTGCCATACATATGTCGGAAGGTAGATTTATCAATTGTCTCCTGTGATTTACTTCAATGAGTTTCAAGAAGTATTTTTATTTAACTAAATTATTTCTTTAGGAATTATTTCTCCCGGTGCCAAATTTCGGTAGCTTTTCGACTAACTTTTTCAGGGCTACACAGCGCCACTACTGTTGTCCGGGGACTAAAATCTGCGAGGAAGATTAGGAAGCCCAATAAATTAGTTATCTTTCTTTGATTTCAGACGGTGTATGTGTCGCGCATACTCATCACATCTAAGGGTAACAAACTTGATAAGATTTTTTTTTTTTTTGTTAAATGATAACTATTTCGGCAGAAGGTCGAGTCGTAATTGATAAAGCCATGAACACGTGTCGTAACCATTGACTATATTCCATTACTCTGATTTTTTTCCCATAGCCCAGAGAGATACCATCTGACGAGTTGGATTGTGTAATAAAGGATTGAGAAGAAAAACAGGACATGAGAACAACCTTGACCTCCGAACATTCATTCTGCTCATTAACAGATAAAAATATATTCCCACACAGCTGTAATTCCTCTTCAGCAAATTAAGACAGATTAAAAATATTAAGGAAGCTCGCGTAGGAAACGCAAACATCATAAAATAAATCATCTGATGTGAGAACATGTCTTCCTTGTACTCCTATTAAATTAAATAAAATGTTTGGTTGAACCTCATTTAGAATTATTTCATTTGAAAAAAGGTATTCGCTATCTCAGTCCCATCGTATCGAAAAATGTCATAGAATGTAATTCAGAGATCTTTTCATGTTAAACAAAAAAGGCCCAATAAATATTATTGGTATTCAATACGCAAGGATTTTTTTATTATTATTTTTTTAATTTTAATTTTGCCTTTCACTAAACCCCTCCCCTTTAGTCGCAATCAAAAAGGGAAGTGTAAAACTGTATGTTACAACAATCCAAAATTATGACTACAATATTTTAAGGCTATCTTGAGTTATGCTAGATCAGATCATAGCAATTTATTTATTCATGGACACCACATCAAAGGTGAACTTTCAAAAGTCAGAAATTGTGCAAAGTTAAATAACAAAATTAAAATATATAAGGTATTACAACAATTAACAATAACAAATAACTTAACAACAAGTAACAATAACAAATACCTTAACAACAAGTAGCAATAACGAATAACAGAAAGCAATTAGCAGTTTCATTAGATCAGATCAAAGATAGTCAAAAAGGGTGCAGGAATAGTCAAACGGATCAACCGAAAAAGTCCGTTAAACTGGGGCTGCGTAAACTAAGCAGATTCCCCACGTGAAGTTATACAATAGAGAAATTTCCATACGACAGCCGAACAATTACGGCCGAAATAACTCCTCAAAAAAACTCACTCCTCCGTTATCGGCCCCAAAATGCAAATATCTCGGTTAATACTCAAGATAGAGAATAAATGTATAGAACAATATTTATAGTGAATTTAATTTACAATAAGACTAGTTCTCTCTATACAAGTTTTTGATCCGACGTATGGTAACGGAGATATTTCGAAAATCCCTCCCTCCCACTGGTCCGATTTCAGCCATTAACGAACTTGATCTGTCTTTTTGCATAAAACGTTTAAATATCGAGTTTGGTAACGATCAAACAAAAATTGCGACCGCTAGAGCGATAACAGACAAATATATATATATATATATATATATATATATATATATATATATATATATATATATATATATATAATTTTGAACGGACCTCCTTTCGTCATCTCCTGGATAGGACATTTGAAGAAAGTTTTCGAAAATCGCGTCATGAGTACGACCTCAATAGCTGATTTCCCTTAAGGAAAATTTGCTAAAATGTTCTTGATTACAATACTCCCTATACTTCGTACATGGAAGCAAAAGAGGTTAAAATCTTTTATATCAATAATAGGGCTTTATAACCCTTTTGGAATTCAATTTAATGGCGCCAAACAATTAGATATCTGTGGGCCTTTCCATTTCGAGAAAATCCATCAGCTTAATTCATCCATACTCTAGGCCTTTTGAATTTGAACTTTGTTTAAATAAGTTTCTAGAGTGAAATACCACAGTTAGTAGTAGGGGACAAGAGTAATATTGGTGAGGCAGTGGAGTATGCACATGTGCACCATATGTTCCTAGCCCATCTGCACCCCATGCATGTTAATACCCTACATAATAAGGCCTGTCCCACATTGCCAGCCTGATCGGGCCCATTTCACATATATCGCACGTTATGTAATAATTTTAGTTTCGACAACCATTTTTCAGCGTTAAATAAATTCGAGGATTACTAGGGGTGACTAAATTGACTAAAAATAGAAGCCGACACGCTCAAGTCGCGACAACTAAGCAGATTTCACACTAGCAGATTATGTCATATCCCATTCTAACTCTACATTCATAGACCGCCCCCTACAGACATCAAATTTTAATTTAAGCTAAAAATAAAATGATTAGAAATGCTGCTGCTGCTACAAAAGGCCAAATACGCTAAAATACAAATATCGAGGAAAATGTATAGAACAAAGATCTTAGCATATTACCAGAAGAACAAAAATGGTTATATAAACATTTTTCAATCTGACTCATAATAACGAACATGTTTACGAATGTGCACTTTACTCAACCGAACTCCCACTCTTTCTACTTTGATTTCAACACAAACGAATACTTTCTAACTCTTAACAAACAATAAAAAATGGCGGCCACTAAATCACAAAAGCACTGAAAATCTGTTGTTGACGTCTTATGAAGGACTAATTTCGATAGTTATTACACTAAGAAAAATTTCGAATTAGAGGAACATTCATAAAAAATTGTAATATTCGAATTAGAGGAACATTAATAAAAAAGCAATCGCAGTTGATTACTTTAAATGCAATATTTTATGTGTGTGAGTGTGTGTGTGTGTGCGCGCACGCGTGCGTGTATGAGTGTGTGTGTATGTGTGTGTATACATACTATTCACCGCTAAAAAATGGAGATATTTTAAGTAGTACATTTTGTCCTTTGTCTGTAACCATACTCGTCCTGGTTCTACAGAATAAGTACAAATAATCGAAGATTATAATGTACGAAAGTCGTTTTTAAAAACTTAATAACTTCAATGAAGGATATTGAAGGTTAACAGATGTGCAGAATATTCCTTTCTCGTGGCAAAATAAATATTAAAAATTCGTTTTTTTTTCGTAAAAAACGTTACGATTTAAAAATGGCCATAACATTTTGAATCAAGTATTCAAAAGAAAAATTATATATATATATATATATATATATATATATATATATATATATATATATATATATAAATTGTTACTTATTAACGTCTACTTTGTGCTACTGATTAGGACGGGATATCAATAGGTTTCCACCGTTTTCTAGCCATGGAGGGGCTAAGGATTTTATTTAAATGAATGAATTCCTATTGGCCAAGCGGTCGAATCGAATTCGCCACTCTAGGTTTACTTTGTAGGATTAAGACCAATGCAGAAAAACTAAAGTATTTTCAAATGGTAGGAAAATAATCTCTTCAGTCGGGACATAAATAAAATTCTCTTAATAAAAAAAAAAACAGAGTATTCAATGAATGAATAATAAATTTCACAGTGAATTATTAATTTACCGCAAGATTAAAAATGACTCAAACCATTTTCCATAAAATATAAATATTTGAATAACGTTCTCTTATTAAATCAAATACGCAAGGGAACATGATTTATCTTCATAGAAGACGCTTTTAAGGAACAATAAATTCATATTATGTACCTTAATAATTTATAATAAAAATAAATTTAAAAGGAATGAAAGCCAAGAAAAAAAAGGGTTGAGGTAATAAAATGTTATTAAAAAAAAAAGGGAAAATACGGATTGTTAATGGTTTCAGAAAAGGCTGATGGAACCGTAAGATAATTAAGAAAAGTAATTAATGAAGGGAGCCATCAAGGAGTTAATGAATAAAAAGATGGGCGTAGCTAATGCAATTTATTCTCGGGCTAGGCAGAGGAGGGAAAAAATCTCGCTTTTCGAGAAAGAATAGTAGTTAATAAAACCAGGAGAGAGGAAAAGTTAGTAGCTTATCAATGGAAGGGTGGTATAATATAATACCAGGAACGAAATTTATTAAGCATTTCTGAGGATGAGAAAGGACAAATATATTATCTCAACTAAATATAATTAAAAATGTAAAGATTAGCCTTTAATACACTTAAATAATCAAGTTATTCACGGCAAGAATATTCAGAGTTTCCTAGTGTACATAATGCCATTTTTGGGCCCTTGTTTTATTTATAATTTCCTCCTTTGTCCAGTTTTCAGCTCTAACTGAGCCTGAACATCATCAGAGGGCTTTTGCAGTCTACAGGCGGAGCGCTCACTACCTATTTTGGCTTCCAGTGGTCTTTTCTTGAGGCCTTTATTGTTGTCTAGTTAAATGGAGAAGGCAACAGGAAACCACTGCCAGTCGTTGTGGCTAAGCATTTAGATATCTTCAACTCTCCCCAATGTCTTGAAAACATATCCAAACAGAAAGGAATCACGATGTAGTAAGTCGGAATGTTTTTCTCCAGGTCTCATACCACGCGCCACGGAAACTTTGCCGCAGGGGCTGCGTTAACTAAGCAGATTTCCCACTTGCGTCACGTATTTGCATTTATCTCAAAACTTAAAGTTCAATGAGAACAATATTTGGTATTTAATATTTAAATAGAGCGATTCAAAATATAACAGCTTATTGTTAAAATGATATGAGTAGGAGTAGAGGTTTACTGAAGGCCGAAAAATAAAAAATCTCGTTAATAATCAAGATGAAAAAACGTACATAAGAATATTTAGAGAACATTACATTTACAATAAGATTGATTCCATGCAAGTTTTCGATCCGACGAATAACAACGGAGATATTTCGAAATCCCCTATTTATTTATTTATCCATTAACGAACTTGAACTCCATTTTTACATAAAAAGTTTATATATGGAGTTTGGTCAGACCAAAATTCTTCCATCATCAAAGGATGATAACTGATGGACATTGAAAAGTATTTAAAATCTGTGATTGACGACTAATTTGTAAATTAAAAAAAAAAGGAAAAGAAAAGAAAAGTGAAAAAAGAAGATTCTTCAAATCAAGAATTTAATTAATTTCAGGCATAATATTTGCATATTTTTATTTTTTAATTGTCCCCCACCTCTCTTTTTAAACGAAGGAAAGAACCGTGCTGAAAGAAATGCTTCATTAATAATCTAAACACTTGAAGGGAAAAAATCGACGGAGTCCCGTGAAAGTCTGAAATGAATTCGGGAATATTAAAATAGGGAATGAAAATATTCTTTGATGCCTTGGGTGGGGGGGGGGGCTATCAGAACTTGGAAATTGCTTCCTTTGAAGGGAGGGGAAAGTTGAATCAAGTTGGGAAGACGAGACCTCATTCAAGTTGGAACCAAGTCCCGTTTATTCAGAACAAAAGAATAATAATAAAGAAGAGCTGCCATTAATAAGACCTTTATAACACACACACAAATATATATAGTTTAATATATCATTTTAAAAACAAATTGATAAAAATAAGATCAATATAACATTACTAAAGAAAATGCTGGAAAGTGTCGTATTACTATTCTAGCAAAAGTTTAGAGGGATCGACTACTTTGACCACTCATCTGAAAGAAGGCCCCTACGTTCCATAGCCCTTTCTAGAGGAAGACAAATGTGTCTGTTAACACTCTAACGGTCCCTGTTTTTGGTTGATCTCTACCGAGATACAGCTGAGTAACATCGGGGGTACTAGGAGTACAATGAGCCAAACAATGTTATATAACCAATGTTGTTGATTTTAATTCTCTACAACTATTGTTCTATACACATTTTCTCTGACTCAAATAGTAACGGAGTTATTTGAAAGTTTATTATGTTTGCTCATGTATTCCAAGATTAACCACCAAATACTGTTTTCATTTGATTTATACTAACTGATAAAAAGACAAATTTGTTAAATGTGACCACATATTTAAGGATTTACATTATTTATTAACGTCCACTTTGTGTAACTACGGCAAATAGGGACGGGCTATCTATAGGTTGCCACCATTTAGTAGCCAAGTTGAAATCAATGATTTTATTTAATGAGTTCTTCCCTAAATGAATTCCTGTTGCCCAGGCGGGAATCGTACTCCCCAATGTTCGCTTATCATGTGAGATTATGACCAAACTACATCATTTTTATTAACCAATACCATATTAGCAGACTCCCCGTAAGTGAAATCAGCTATCGTACTAATGACGCGATTTTCGAAAATTTCCTCAAATGTCCATCGATCTTATCCAAAGGAGATGATGAAAATGAGGTATGTTCAAAGTTATATATATATATATATATATATATATATATATATATATATATATATACACACACACACACACACACACAAACACATACGAGATCTTGCGCCGTGCGACTTCTATCTGTTTCCTAAGGTGCAATCTGCACTATAAAGAACAAGATTTGAGTCTGTTGAAGCTGTTAAAGATAAAGCGGCACGCGTCCTGAAGGAGCTGACAGAAAAAGACTTCCAGCACTGTTTCGAACAATGGAAGATTCGCATGGAGCGTTGTAGGGATAAAGGAGGGGTGTATATTGAAGGTGATAATAAGTAAAAATGTATGAAATAAAAATAAAATGTTTTACAGCGTCAGTCTCGTTATTTAATAGCCACACCTCGTATATCTGTTAACGCTCTAGGAGCCGCAATTTTTATTTGACCAATACCAAAATTGATATTAAAACGTTTTGTGTAAAAATGAAGACCAAGTTCGTTAACTACTAAAATCAGACCACTGAGAGGGGAGGGGAATTTTGAAAATCCAAAATATATCTGTTACTATGCGTCGTAACATACAATTGTATAGAACCAATCTTAATGGAAATAAAATTTTCTATAAATGTTGTTGTGTACATGTTTCCTCTATATTGAATGTTAACCGAATTATTTCCATAATTTAGCCCCCACTCTACTCATGCCATATTAATAACAATAAGCTGTTATATCTTGAAGCACTTTAACCCAAGGTTAAATACCAAATATGGTTTTCATTGAACTTTTACTCTGTTATCTGTCTTTACTCAAAAATTATTTTTTGATCGATACCATACTCCATACTTAACCGTTTCAGTCAACTCCAATGTTCATATTTGTTATTGGCCCAAATCAGTCCTAGAATAGAGAGGGGGATTTCAAAATTCAAAGTATTTTCGTTATTATAAGTCAGATAGTAAAATATTTAAGAATAAATATTATTAAACTATTGATGTTCTACAATTGTTGTTCTACTATGAATGAAAAGTACTAAGCAAGTTATTCCCACTTTTTTTGTTTTCAATCCGAATATATGGTGAGATGAGGTCACTAGTATGTTATACTGGCACGTGAGAAATCATCATAAAGAAATTATCAACGTCATTGAAGGAAATATTTTGAAAATGAAGTGATTTATATATATATAGACACAAGGATATATATGGACACAAGGCCATGTAAAGAAAGTTCTGAGATAAGAGATGATAGACCACTCGTACTAACGTCGAAGTAGTGAAATTAACCAATTGTTCTACTTTTGGTTAGTCTTGGCGAGGCACTTTGGGCGGGAGGTAGCACAGATATACGTGAGGACGTTTAAATATTCCAAGTCGATACTAAGTTGAGCAGTCGATCTAAAGGCGGTGACTCAAGAGGCCCAATAGCAGACATCACGAACGCATTATAACATGCGTCAACAGTGAGGGACTACTTTCCAAAGTTCCAGAGAACCAATTACCGGGGCGTGTACCGCACTCTCCTGGGCTTATCCAGAAGCTTTCACTGAATATAAATGAGCCAGAGCAATTACTTATCTCAGAGTTATTTCACCCCCGACATTTGCCTGTAGCAATAATGATGTCATTATTTCCGATCATTTTTTTCTACACTACTGAGCTATAAATGCAAATGGAATTAAAATGAAATCACCATCAATTGTTGCGAGATACTCGCATATAAACGTCACAGAGTTCAATGAAGCAATGGAATAGGTTTCAGACACATCTATGAGATATAAATAAATATTTAAATTTAAAAGCTTTCTTTTAGTTTTATAATCCTAATAATTCAATTTATGTGCCTCAAAGGAATCCTACAAATTTCTTACAATTTATACATTTTAAAAATCCGTCCTCAGGGGTTGCGTTAACTAATCAGATTCCCCACGTTTTTGCATTTATCTCAAAACGTAAAAGGTCAATGAGAGCAATATTTTGGTATTCAGGCTTCAAATAATATGCTTCGCAATATAACAACTTAAAGTTAACATAGGAGTAAGGGTGTAGAAGGCCGAAAACTAAAAAATACAAATATCTCGGCTAATTCGATAATATGTATAATAAGGTAGATATTTCGAATTTTCTAAATCTTAATTTTTACATAAAATGCTTAAATATTGAGTTGAGCGCTAACAGGCATATAGGCAGACACACATAGACATATAATTTTGAAAGGACCTCATTTTCGTCATCTCTTATGTAGGATCAATGGACATTTGAAGGAATTTTTTGAAAATCCCATCATGATTACAAGCTCAGTAGCTAAGGGAAATCTACTAATTTTATCTGAAATAACAGCTGAATATAATCCAAGGTTACTGTAATCTAAGAGTTTGTAAACTGTTGAATATTTAAAGAAATTAAGCATCTTATAATTTATTTTGTGTCAATGCAGAGAGAAGGAATGCATTTTTAATTCGAATTTCGACAACGCTCGACACAAATTTTAACATTCTTTTAGCCTACAGTTCTTTTCAAAAAATAATGTGGAAACATATATTTCACTTATATTTCTTCATTATTTCTCAGTTAGTGGCTTAAGGTCTGAATTAAATCACACCTTACTAAAAAAATTGATAAATTAGGAAAGAAAGCTCAAAAGCATCCATTGGAGATGAACGAAGAAATCCGAAGAGGGAATTAATACTTTATCAATGCACACATCAATGAAAAGTTCTGTTAATTGTACAATTCCTCATAACTGAGGAAAGTGGAAAATTTAATTAACCTAGATCCCAAAATTGTGCCATTATAAGGTACAAGGTTAATAATAAAACTGTTATCAAAGCTGAACAAAAGGGACGCTAATGATAAAGAGTAATTTCATTATGAGGAATTATACAGGAAAATTCCTTCCATTAATAACGAAACAAAGCATCTCATTTGGAGATGAAATAAACACGAAAAGATAAAATGGTACCCATGGAAGTAATGTAATAACCTTCCACTGGCCTAACCTCTACGGGTTAACAGCTGCAGCTGCGGTTGCTAATTCAGTTTCAGTATAAGGGTCATGAACCTATTGTACAAAGTAGTCAATAAGCAGTCTAGTTCTCAAACACTCGACAAGATTGGTTCTATAACATTTTCCAATCCAACTCATAATAACGGAGATATTTTGAATTTTTGGATTCCCTATCCCTGTAATAACCTACCTATTTTTGATTTTAGCCATTAAGGAATGTAGTTGATAGTTTAGATTTTCGAAACACCATACTTTTATGATCATGGGGAGAAATACAAATTTCAAGGATGAGTAAATGCAAGAAGAGAATAAGAAACAAGAAAAGAAAGCAATGGAGACAACAAGACAAACGACAAAGATTAGAGATTCACACGTGAATAGCACTAATAAGTTAAATTAAGTATCTACTCGCTACATCCATTTTGAAAAATATTTAATAAATTACATTTTCAAAGGCCAAAAATGCTTGTCAGGTGTCTTAAAATAGCAGCATATCCATTAAACCTGGTGTAGCGCTATGGGGTATGAGGTTGCTTTTTCTGTAGTCTGGAGTCTCGTTCTTGAAACAACTCCCTTCTCTTCCATTAATCTATGATTCTCTTCTCGAACGCCTTACCAACACAGACTTCCCAGGAGATGCGTGGCCTATTTGGCTTTTTCTACACTAGTCTCGTGGGCTATCGTGCCAGTTCCGACCTATCCAAAGGAGGGGTCCGAACCACCTTACCTTGTGCTCCTCTAGGATAATCTCAGCCAGTTTGATTTCAAGGTTAGCCCGTATGGTTGTAGTGTTCTGGATCCTTTATGATTTTCCTTCCATTTTACTTAATTAAAGTATTTCCATGGACTGGATTCGACTTTTGTGTTCTGAAGAAAGGGTCGAAGATTCAGAAATGCACAAGAGGATAGAGGACAAACGTAGATTTATATACAGCCATTCGTTTTCTTTGATACATCTGTTTTACTTGAGAAAGGCTTTCCTGAGCAAATAAGTATTCTATCGGTATGTCTATCGGCTGATCCGATTCTCTGAGTGACTTCCTCAGAGATGAGCACCTAGGTATGTGAATGTTTCCACCTGTTCTAATCTCTCTCGGGCAATAAAATATAAATTGTAAAATCTAATGCCTGATGTAGGTGGGTGATCACCTAATGAGGAATAGAGGAAAACACATAAAGAGGAGGTTTCAACGAATCATTTCTTTTTTCACTACAATATTTATCAACGAAAAAGCGTATTTCAGCTTGTTCAAACTAGCCTCACAAGTAATGTTGTGGAGGAAAACCCATTCCCATTGCGACTTTATGAAATCAGTTCCTGGAAAAAACGGCGAGGAAAACAAAATTATGATAAACAGATATTCTTATCGAAATGTAAACGTCGACAAAACTAGTAGCAATATTTTGCAAACGTATACAAGCGGCTAGGAAAAGAGAAAAAACATGTTTGCTTCTAAAACATTTCAGACTTAATGAGTTAATACGTTATTTTTTGTTGATTTAATGTTAGTCTATGATACGAGTTTTATGCATGAGTTGAAAGTTAGAAGGTAAGCTCAAGCGTGTGTGTCTGCATGTGTTTCTCGGGGCGGAGGACACATATTTATTCACTTGGGTATTTATAACCAAGCAATAAACTTACACCTTAGGAGGCGGAGAGCTAAGGTGATAGACTACAGGAAGGTTTTCGGGTCTGCCAAAGAGCTGTAGAAGTCAAGAGTTATAATGAACACTGAGCTAATATAAAGTAGTAAAGTGAGCCTAACATTCATTCTCTTAGATACCCCAAGAACAAACCACGCTGATTTAAGAAAAACGAAGCACCAGAAAGAAAAGACGTTGTGCAACTAGAAATGAGAGGCTAATCCGGACGGCAGACCACATGTCACGGAATCTTTTTGAGAGTTACGGATGCAGGGTGAACATACTGGTTAAAATTCTCAGAGAAAGTTTTAACCCTGTCATTACCGAACGAAGATATATTGTTGTTCGTTACAGTTGCGAGAAGGTCCACCGACGATATGTCATTGCGCAAGAGTTGGCGCCTATTGTACACATCGCAAGTGTTTTTGTTAAGTTTTTTACTGGTTGGTGACGACGCACTGTGCACGCTAGAACGAACGATAAGTTAGGAACTCGACACGGGATAGTTTCTTATGGCAGTAATCCCAATCTTTTTATGATAGTTATCGGATAGAACACGTGCCACATCATGCATCGGAAATGTGAGACTAAAATCTTTCTTTCAGTCTTTCTTGCCCGTCTGAAAGGGCAAATAGACTTTCTAAGCAGCCAATATTCGAAACCGTGGACTTAGTAATACAGTTTCCATTAGTAGCTATTTTCCAACAAAAACTATACATTATCATGAGTACTGTGCCAAGCAATAATAAATTCGTATAATGTTTCCGGTTATCTTCACAGAAGCACCCGTTTTAGCGGGGTTTAGTTAAGACTAAAACCTGAGCATGATGATCATACACATTAAGATATTTGATTGAATCATGTTGCCTTCTGCATAAAACTAACCAACAATTTGAATCAGACTAAAATGCTTGTACATTTTTTTATGCTTACATTTTTTTATATTCTTCTTCAGAGGTACAAAAAAAATGTAAAATTGTATAAAAAATTAGTAAAAATAATATATCAATTAATTTAGATAGAGTTTGATAGACAAGACGGTTCTGAAGATAGATACCAAAGGTCACCCGAAACTGTAAGCATCGACAATACACTAATCTCTTTATTGAAAGAGTATTTACTTCTCTAGCAGAGACTAAACTATCCTCTACGTCGTTTAAAACCATCGGCTAACTCCCTGAAATTTATATATGTAGGCAATATATACTCTGTTCACCAATATGCTCCAAAAATAGGAACTAGAAATGACAAACAAAGCAAGTAAATCACAATATTATAAGATGGCATCATGAGATTATTCTAATAAGAAAGCATAATACCCCGTCCAAAACAGAACGGGAGTCCTCAAAGATTCATGGAAAAGATTTGAAGAGAGGTCGAAGAAATGGGCAGGCAGGGGAGAGAGATTTTTCCCCGAAGGGTCTTTCCCCACCCTCCCAATCCTCATATTCTATTCCTGAGGGGCAAGAGGGACATATATTAGGGAAAAATACCAGCTCAGGTGAGGCCAGCTGGCACGGAAGGTTATATAACCTCCAAATATGATTTAAAGCACAAACTGATATTAACATTTCTTTCCACGTAAGGTGTAGAAAAAAAAATATAAAGAAGTAAAAACGTTCGGATCATATTAAATTTTTCCTATATTTTGAAAATGTTTGTATTCGGTTTCAAAAGGCCTGAAAATAAAGGAATAGGCCTGCTGCCATAACTAGAGGACATATCTCCCATAAAGATAAGCAGGGGCGCTGATAGTTTCGCTTTACTCTACAGTTATGCCGAATTTTCTCAACTGCTCTTCACTCAGTGATAGTGGTCCTGCAGCAGTAGTACACAAAAGGTATTTAGGTTTTACATCTGGAGAGCATCACTAACACCGTAACCAGATTAACGACTGAACACTCCGACAGTGTCGGGGAGAAAATAGGATCTATGAAAAGGAATATATTCAGGCCTCAACTGAACAGATTATTTATTAAGTTTGCTAGGAATACTAATAACTATGGGGCAACTTTCCCTTCAAGTTTAAGGGGGGGGGGTTGTTCTCTTTCACTGAAGGGATATTTGAGGAGTAATTTAGGCATTAAGTTGCTAGTGGTTCTATGGCAAATTTTCGCAGCAGCTCTCCATCAGGTCTCATTGGCATTGTTCTCTGGAGCAACATCAGAAGAAGTCCGTAACGCAGAGGGTGAGTCAACTAAGTAGGTTTCCCAAATGCTGGGCATGACACTCTACTGATCTCATTTCACCATATATTTTCGATTTCAAGATAAAAATCCGACGAGTAGAAGTGGGCGTTTGCAGAGGGATGATAAAAAGAAAATACGGATAATACGGACTTAATATTCGAGTGACGAAAAAAATGCATAGTGCAACCATTCATTGTAGAGCATCAATAGTTTGGTTCTGTACATTTTTTAATCCAACTTATAATAAAGTAGATATTTTGAATTTTCGAGTTCCCCTGTCCCAATGACGAAAAGGGTGGGTTTACAGACGCCTGAAATAAAAAAATCTACGTTAATAATAATGATCGAGAAAAAGTATATAGAATAATATTTATAGAACAGTTGTAACAAGATCGGTTATATGCAAGTTTATGATACGACTCATAGGAACTTGATCTTAAGTTTTTATTAAACGCTTATATATCGTTTGATAAGGGTCAAGACAGAAATTGCGACCTGGTAACAGGTAAGTAAGCGTGTGTATATACACAGGACAGATTTATTATTTATTTATTTTTATGCATATATTCTTAAGGGGATTTATGCTGTCCATCTAGAGCGCATCAGTAATAGGTTAAATACATGAACGGCTTACAAAGACGTGGGTGGCGAGAAAAGACTTACATCATTACGAACATTAATAGTTATTAGCAAACAATGAAGTACAGTCAGGCTTCAACATACGAACTTACCAAACTCTTATTCATTCCATTGATAACCATTTTACCATTCCCATAACTCTCACCTTCATCAAAAACCATGGCTTGACCTATACTCACATTTTGTAACGCATTGGTCTGTGCATTCAAGGAACTCACCTGAAATCAGACAAAATGAAAAATTAGAAATTATACTTATATGAAAACGCTATATGTACAGTTAATGAAGAACCTATCTTTTTCAATGAGAAATAACTCGTTTATTTATCAATAGATAGGGATAAGATCATAGGCGAATAAAATCCATTCTCACTTTTGTTCACAAACTAATTTTTAATCTGATTTTTGCTTCTATCAAATTTGCTTAATGTATTATTATTCCACAGCCACCATCCGTCAGGACAGCCACGACAAAACCCATAAAATTAATCGTTGAGTCTTGGGATGGTTCCAATCCTAAATATAGTGTAGGTAACATGTTATAATGCAGGTGAATACTAGGGGTTCACTTGAACCGCCAGCGCTGAAACTGGTTCGCAAGAAATGAAAATCTCGAATATCTCGTTAAAGAAGAGAATGAATTTTATTTGCAAATGACCCATAATATTTGATAAATATATATTTACTAATGAATAAAATGTTAAGACCACCATCAATATGTTACAACATAACATTCATGCATAAGCAAAATGTACAGTTCTATGATAAATTTTTAATTGCTAATTATCTACTCAGCTATTGATTAGAGATTAATTTCATGCTACAAGAATATATAACGAACTGATACATACTTCAAGCAGTATTAAAATCTATTACATAAATTACATGCCAGTTACATTTCTTTCATTAAACAAACTTTTTAAAAGGAATTAAAGAAAATATCCTCTTTATTTAAAGTAATTTACTCAAGGGTGAAGCGAAACGAACTTGCCATTTTTCAAATATCATGACGGTTTCTGAGGATCTCAGACATTCTTGAGCTACTGTTCAATATGTTGTCTAATATATTCTTACGTATATTTTAAAGAGACTGGTTCAGTATGTATTTATATTAGCTAATAGCTTCACAGGTAACTAGTAAATTGTACATAACTATTAACTGGAACATTATGAATACGTATTTCAAACAATTTCATATTTGTGGATGGATAAGTGCATATATATAAGTGAATACTCAATGACTATAAAAGTCCTATTTTAAGACTACAAATTGTACAGGAGCTCAAAGAAAAGTAAGATATTGGTAACAGAATAAATCTATGAAATGCTCAGTAAAATCAAAGCACCCTAGTAAACAAATTTAATAATAACTGAGGTGAAAAAGCTCTCTCATTTTTCAATTATTTCCTACTGATTATGGTGCATCATAAATTATTTAAATTGTAAGATATGTGCAGTGAAGCTGTCAAAGAAATCTGTTTTAAAGAAATATTAACATTAAATAAATCAATGATAGTCTAAATGATAACTTCTGAAAACATAAGATATTTTAAACATTTTTCTAGGGGTTAGTAAATATCAAATGACAATCCAACAATGAAAATTGTAATATAGAAGAGCATCCGCTATTAAATAGATAAGATAGAAATTATTTTTAATGGAGAAGATTAGCCTTCATCATAAATATCACGATTAATCATCTTTCTATACAAGGTCTAGTCTTCTTAGATTATCTTATCAAAATTATCAGTCAAGTGTGTGTGATTTGTCCGAAAGTATAAAGAGAAAACTGTAAAATTCGTACTTAAATCATAATGTAGATTGGGGTGGAAATAATTCTCAGAGATGAGTACGTTAAGTTAGAAAGTCATGGGTGTAAATAATATTTAGGAGCAAATGTTTCATTACCAAATGAAACATCGAAAAATGTAACAACTGACTTCTATATTAACCCTATGATAGGCGTTTATTATTAAATCCGCCCAGCCATGAAACATGAGCGATTTAGTTAAAAAAAAATCCGTCACGCAGGGCTTAAACTAAGCAGATTTCCCTCGTGATGTTTAACAATAGATAAACCTACATACTGGTAACACAATAGCACCGTCAACATTACGCGAATAAATACAAACGATATTAAGAAACCTCCAGACGGGAAGCACCAGAAACGTAAACAAACAGGTGTGCCAACTTCTCACAGGAAAGAAAAACAATTACGGAAATATATCAGAATATAAAATATTAATTTTATTGAAAACTATTTACTATATCTAATACTGTCATTTATATTGGATCAGAATAATTTTTATCTCAATCAATCAAATTTTAGTAGTCCAGGAACTTAGGAAGGGGGGAGGTCACGACATATTTGCATTTATCTCGTATAATAAAGGTCTCTTGAAAACAATGTATGGTATTTAAGCTTCGAATAATGTGGTTTTTTACATAACAGAGTATTGTTTATGTCACAAGAGTAGAAGTGGCGGTTTGACGAGTCCCTTAAGGGAAATCGTGTAAAAAGGACTAATATAAATGAATAAATTGTATTATTTGATCCTGTCATCATGATATAATATGTATAACGAAATAATTGGGGCAAAAAAAAATTAAAACAAGAAACTCAAAATTTTTGTTATAATCCTAACTTTTTAACAAAAAAAAAAAAGTTTACCTGAAGCTCTCATCGGCCGATAAATAAGTCAGTGAGTGATCGTTATCAAAACAAGCCTGGAGTATCGGATAACCAATTTGGCTTCTATTTAAATTGCAAATTTCAGAGATAAAAGCGGGCGACGGGTTATGAACGGGGTGTAGGGGGTAACTTATCCGACAAAATAAACACACCCTTGTCTGCAAGCTAGCGAAACAGAATCGAGATAAATTGAAAGATCGATAAGTCCACCAATTGTTAGAAACAAATATAACCAGACCGGAATTGCAATTAATTACTCACTAAATCTTCAATGTTTACTGTTAAACATTCGGCATTCAAACGGGCAAACACATTGGAAAGTTGTTTGTTCTGGGCAGAGCAAACATGCGCCAGCACATAAATATACATAACGGTCGGGCCGATGAGCACAGTTATACTATGTTTGCCCAAGAAGGGAATGCTGTACGCAATGCACAACAATTCAGTGTCGTCACAATTAACTGAATCTCATCGGAGCACACAGCTGATGAAGATGTTATGTGAAGGGTGACGTCCGTCACGCAGGGGATGCGTAAACTAAACAGATTTCCCACATGTGCCACGTATTTGGGTTTATCTCAAAAAATAAAAGTTCACTAACAAGAACACCTGATATTTATGCTTCAAATAATGTGCTTCATAATATAACAACTTATTGTTAATATAAAATGAGTACGAGGGGGGGGGGGTTAACTGACGCCCGAAAACTATACAATGCAAATATCTTGGTCAAAAGTCAACATAGTGAAAAAACGCACATAGTATTATTTATAGAATATCACATTTGTAATAAGATGGTTTCTATACAATTTTTCGATCCGACACATAATGAAGGAGATATTAAGAATTTTCGTAAATCTTCCCTCTAACCCCCCCCCCCACCCCCCCCACTGGTTGGATTTCAACCTTTAACGAACTTATTCTTTCTTATTATATAAAACCCTAATTTATTGAGTTTAGCAACGATAAAACAAAAATTGCAACCGATAGAACGGTAACAGACATATATATATATATATATATATATATATATATATATATATATATATACAATTTTGAACGAACCTCATGTTCGTCATCTACTAGGTAGGATCGATGGACATTTGAAAAACAATTTCGAAAATCGCATCGTGAGTTCGAATTCAATAGCTGATTTCGCTTAAGGGGAAATCTGCTAAAAGGTTCGTCATGCTGCGTAAACAAAGCTGATTTTCAGCGTGCTGGTATGAAATACGAGAAATCTCTAACAACCATAAATCTTCTAATTGAAGTAAATATCCCGTGAGTAGAAGGGGATTAAGAAAAGCTTCCTTTTCAAAAAAAAAAATATTAACATTAATCTAAAAAAATAATAACATCAATTTAACAAAACCCTATGATAATTATTTGCTAGATATTATATTATAAGTGCCTGGGGAGGTCGTTGATCCTGAGTTCCCCAATGTAGAAGGGACAGTTGCAACGAACGTAAGAGGGAACAAGCACTTCAGAAATGCAAGTAGCAATCTGTAATTAGATTTATTAAATATATCATGTAAGTAGGCACTTATACAATATCTAGGCAAAGAATTATCATAGGATTTTCTTGTTAGAATTATCTTAAGGACTTTCGTTTTGATAGTAGGCACTGACGAAGGAGTTTGGCGTCTGGAAATGCACTTAGCACATTTAAAGTACTTGTAGAGGACGAGGCATTCTTATTGATCCAAGACCAATGTTCTACATATTTTTCTTCTGCCTCAAATATATGAAAATGTTATTTACTTGTATTTTTAATATTAGACCTTCATTAAAGCTGAAAGCAACCAGCCAGACTAAATTCCCAGTCCTGTTAACATAGGATCAAGTGACTACATGAACCTGACTTTGCAGCGGGTGTGAAATCTGCTTAGTTTACGCAATCGGTATTTTTTTTCTACATTTTTTTTTTTAAATTTGTAAAATTATTCGTTAGAATGAAAGGCTATAGCCTGTAGAGAAGATGTTGAGGGTAGAAGTGGCTTTCCAAGCTGAAGATAAGCTGATTCCGCAGAAGAGGTATTGATCACTAGGGTGCCGGAAGCCGAGGGTCGGGGGGGGAGATATAGTGGGGGGGGGAATAAAACCTCATTTGGCAGCAATCATTGTGCCCTTTGTTGGCAGATTTGACGAGGATTCCAAATGATAATGAGCATCAGAATCCATCCGCTATCTCTTCCTAACACCTACCTAACAAATGACTTGTCATTCCGACAATTAGCCATTACCACGGAATTAGACGAGAGAATATAGACTTTCAATGTCGCGACTCAGAAGTGGAAATCAGTTCGAAATATGTAAACAACAAAGGGAGGAGTAGGGATTTTATTTACTTCGTAATTCTGCCTCTACCAATGAGTTTAAGACATGACTGAGCTAAAGCTCTAGTTCAAAAAAAGTCCGTCAAGCAGGGGCTGCGTGAACTAAGCCAATTTTCCATGTGCTCGTATAATATGCTTGTGATATCATCTCACCACATATTCTCTATTTATATGAAAAAAAATGAAAGTATGAATAACTCGCTAATACTTCAGTTACAAAAAAATACATACAGCGACAATAGTAGAAAATCAATGGTTTAACAATATATATATTTGACCAAAACCTAGAAATTTTTCCTGAGATGCTGGACGGTAGAGAGACCAATTAAATTTGAATTGTGTTCATTATTGTTTTGCATTATCAGCTGTACCTATCCAAACTGTTCCAATATTTTCCGTACTCTGGCATACAATGTACTTTATTGTTGACCGGAAATTGCACAGAAGCTTGTTGTAAATTTCATCAGTGATATATTTACTACTATTGTATACGACAACTGTACATGTGAACTGTTTACAACTGGATATTGTGTTTACCTTCTTCGGTTGATATATTATTTTTTTTATTTTTTTTTTTTTTTTTTTTTTTTTTTTTTTTTTTTTTTTTTTTTACGAGAAGAACACTAAATCGCGAAGAAGCATAGCCTCTTTAGAGGTTACACATGTTACAATGTTCATGAACGGGAAGTGATCAATATTACAGCTCCTGTCAACCCTGAACTTCAGATGTTAAGTGTACAGTAGATTCACAAGGTCGACTAAAACTTGTTACAAGTAAAGCACACAACTCAGCACAAAGCAAGGAAAGGTGTCATCTTAACTTCAACACAATTACACCTTAGCACTTCACACAATGCAAGTATCACTCCAGGCTCTGAAAGGTCATAAATATTCCCTTCCGTCAGTCTTTAGGAAGTTACTTACTGTTTTGATGCTTTAGCTAGCGTTAGATCAAGGTGCATCTGTTACTTAACCCCTACAATTACGTTTAGCATGATATACGCGATCTCAAGATATTACGTGATGCATTTAATATAATGGAAGCATAAATAATTTTCATGTTATATGCTATTTTCGAAAGCAAAAAATCAATTATACAGGGTAGGGTCATTCAAGAAGAATAAACCGATTTCATTAAGCTATATCTTATTAACAGACAGTAATACAAGATTGCAATAAAGGCACATGTATTTAACCGGTGTTGAAGTTTTATGGTGTCATCATCATCGTCATGTTCAATTTCCAGCATCGCATCACAACGCGCTCTGCTGCGATGCTGGTGTAAAGCACCATAAACCCTTGAAAACAGCTCATTCTTTTTGACTGACCCTGTACAACGATCGAGATAACTAAAATTTAAGAATATATACCACGACGTTATAATTGTCGAAATTTGTTTGATGTTCACCAAACTCCATATTTAATGTAAGAATAAAAATAAAATTTGTAAATGTCTAACATCAGATCCAAGAGGAGAGGGGATGAGAATTCTAAATATATCCGCTATTATGAGTCAAATTAAAAAAAAAATTAAACTGCGAATATTATTGCAAATTTAATTTCTTAAAACATTAAAATTGGTGTTTTAAACGTTTTTTCTCCTCTAACTTTCATATTAATCGAGATAATTGCATTTTATATTGTCTAGGCTTCAGTTTATAACCACTCTTAACTAATGAGACATGCTTCTTACTACTGGAATATTAGACAACTGGTGGTTTAAGCAACTGATTTATTTACTTATTGTTTTTTTTATTTTATCAGGGCAGTAATGTGATTTTATACTTTTATATAACAAGCATTCGCTGAAAATTATAAATTATTTATATAAATAAATGCACCACATAATAAAACAGCTCTAGTTTGCTCATAGCCACATTTGAAAATTTAACAATTCTTCATTACAGAAAAATTGAAAATTTAAATATAAACCACTTAGACGATAAGGAGGCAGTCCCTGATAAGAGCCCTCCACAAGAAAGGCTGATTGGTTTGATGCTGTTTTTGTGTGTTTATAGTTCCATTAAACATTTCGCTAACTAAAAAAAAAACAACTAACAAATAATCGAATATTTTCTCCACTGTCCAAATAAAGATTTTTTAAATTATTAATATAGGGCAAGCTAAAAATTCGTTAAACTGACTATGGTACGGGAAGAAAGTACTTGCTGAATATCGGCTGTTTACCTCAGGAAAACCAGCGGACAAGTATTGATCCCAGGGGGTGCTCAAGCCAAGGGTTCGCCTCGGGTTAGGGAGCCATAACAACTCGTTTAGGAGAAAGTTTCTAACATTTATCCTACCCATTTAGATGTAGAAATTATAAATAAATATAAAATTTTGGGGATTTTATATATATATATATATATATATATATATATATATATACATACTGATGATTTATATTAAACCCGTCTTTGAGATTATAGTTGTTACTGCAAATGTCACTATGTCTTACTAAGGCTAATTAATAAGAGATATGGACAGTTTACCAGTCCTTTTAGCGATGTTGGTTAGGGCCCGAGTGAGGTTAGAATTAATAAACTGTAAAATAATAATATTGGGGCTCAGGTTAGCCACGTGAGTTAAAGCGTTGGCCTTGACCTCACACGGTAAACCTTGAGTGGCGAGTTCGATTTCCGCCTGGGCACTAGGAATTTATTTAGTGACGAGCTCATTAATAAGATCCTAAGTCCCACCCTGGCTAGGAAAGGGTAGTGACCTGTAGATAACCCGTACAAATTAGCCTTAATAGGAAAAAAAAAAGTCCGACAAGCAGGAGGTGCGTAAACTAAGTACAAACTAGTAATGTCACCATATATTCATTCACTATTTCTACGTCAAAATTCGTTGAGTAATAGTGGGAGTTTACTGAAGGCTGTAAACAAGAAAGAGCTAATAGTTGAATTAATATTTGAGTAAATAGAAAATGTATAAAAGAACAATTGTAGAGCATAAATTGTTAAACAATAATGGCTCTATAACATTTTTCGATCCAAAATATGATAACGGAGAAATTTTGAATTTTCGAATTCCCACTGTATAACCCTCCCCCCCCCCCCATTCCGGCCTATTTCAGTAATTAACTAATATGATCTCTAGTGTTAAAGGAAGCACCTAACTAAATATGGAGTATGGTGTAGAAGAAATAAAGATTTTCGAGTTAAGAACAAAGTCATAAATAGTGACGTCATCGTACAACGTACTTGCATGTACCTCACACAGAAAAAGTTCAATATATACAATATTTGAAATTTAAGCTTCGAAAAAAGGGGTTCAGCTTATTGTTAACATTACATGCGGAGTCTACTAAAGGCTGAAAACTAGAAAGTGTAAATATCTCTGTCAATACTCATGATAAGAGAAAATTTTTATATACATAAACAATTTTAACGGACTTCATTTTTGTCATCTACTAATTAAGATCGACGAACATTTGAAATTTTCTTTTCGAAAATCGCGTCGAGTACAACCTCAATAAAAATAAATATGTAGTAATATAGCTTGGCCATTTCCGTTTTAAAGCAACAGTAATTTTATTACTCTTGTTACCAGTAACTAAGACTAAAATTAATTAAAGAATAGGTTCTAAAATGGTTATTTAATATAACACTCAGTTCGTTATTCTCTATTTCTTCCCTGGCCATCATTCATTTTCGAAATTGAAGAAAGATTTCTAGGACAGTTAAAGAAAATGATGTTACCAAAACATTATAAATCTAAAATGTTTCCGTTCGACAAATAAGATATATATTATGAATTTACATTCGTATAAGCACCCATTCCTTATCCGACTTCGGCCATTAACGATCCCGATCTTTAGTTTTATATAAAACATTTGAATATGAAATTTAATAACGCAAATAAAACACTACATCAATGGGTTTCATTTTTTTTTTATGTACTGAGTAGGGTAAATGGACATTCAACAGAGAAGCTATTCTAAATTCTCGTCAACAGCTGATTTCCGTAAAAGGAATTCAGCGTCATCCTGTTATAAGTGAAATGTAAACAGTGTAATAACTCGGGAACCTGAGACGGGAGGTTATGTGACATGTCATTTTCATGGTCAGCAACCTGAAAACTATCATGTCAATAGTATGAACGAGAATAGCATGCCGCGATATGTTTACATATTTTTTGAGATAACAAAGATGATAGTAGTACTACGGTATTGATAAGGATTATATTAGAACAGCAGCAATGTTTACAATTGAACTCCTCAAGTAGTGAAAGCAAATACATCATTTTTACTACTCGTAATTTTAAACAAATGTATTTCACGGTTTTAGAAACTGTGTCCCACATAAAACTGGAAATGAAAGTAGTAACTTACTTAGGTTTTCTGTCCGTGAGTATAAGCTATCTATCTCTCTTCTCCCCTAAGTATGAGGGTCAGTCCAAAAAGTATGAGAAATTTGAGTCATGAGGGCTATTGTGATAAAATAGTAGAAAATACGGGGCGGGGCGTCCCATGAAGAAGAAATAAGTGAGGAGGTTTAATAAACATGAAAACCCAAAAATTCAATTCCTTAATGTTTGAGTTTCATTTAAAAACAATTGGAGAACATTGCTGCTGCACACAACATGAGTTGTACACGATTTTTTGAATTTACATTTTTATTCTTGATTCAACGTCAGCTATTCTACTGTCGGAAAGGGCCAATTTTTGAGTGATGAGGGGTTGCCTCCAAAGTGTTGTGCTTTAATAAAGAATCGTTTTTAAAATATTCTTCTAGTCAAAAATCAAAACAAGTAATAACATATTTTTAAGTTACGTTTTACATTTTATTTTAAAACTTTTTTTGGATGCAAATAATTTTTTTTTTTTATTTTAGATTTTAAACACACGGAGTTGTTTCTGTGCGCCTAATTATTTCGTTAGAGTTATTGCTATTAATTATTAATATGTTTTAATTTATTTTATCCTTTAACATCATTTTATACATTTTTTTTCTTTAGTTTAGTTTTAGTGTTAGTTTTATATGGTAGCTTTGGTTTGGTTGTTTTTTTATTAATTTATCATTTTGGTCAGGTTATTGTGAAATTTTCCAGAGCAAATCTCCATTGTTGCAATCTCTAAATTAATAATGAATCATAGAGTGAAGGTTTTCGTCCTTGTCCTACCCATCATTTTAAATCAATATTTCTTGTAAAAAATGAACTCCTTCTATCGTTGAAACGTAAACCTAAATCTGCTATTTTAGTCAGTTTTATCCTTTTATTAGTTTCGAACTGGAATAGAATCTAAATCCTAGCATTGGTTCCGACCGGCAGACTATGAGAACTGTCCTAACGATCCAACTCGAGGAATGGGTTTCGGGTGTCCCCAGGGGCGAATTGGGTGGGTGGGGGGGGATTCGGAAACACGGAGGAATAAAGTGGGGGTGGGGCACACACACCATTAAGCCGTAATGGCGGTAGGAGGAAAACTCCTGGAGGGAGGGAAAACTTGTTTTTCAACTCATACTCCCCACTCGTCGAGCACAATCCCGGCCCCGATCCCCACGTTCGGAATTTAAATGAGGGAATCGTGAACTCGGAAACTGTAGATTTGTATTTTAGCCCAGAGGGGGCGGGAGTGTGCGCCCAGAACGTCTAAAGTTTGATAATCAGATGCTCTGGCAATTTGCGGTTAGACTTGAGAGCCAGTCTCCAATTGCTTCCGCAGTGCTCCAATGTTACAATTTTACCAGCAATTCCAATATGGGAACCGATTTTAATCAGTAATCTACAAGAGGCTCCCATAACAGGTTCAGAACAATTTAATTTCCAGGTACGATCAATTATCAAATGACACAACTATTGTTGTTATAGATTTGTTGATTAGTTCTACTAAGGCTAATTTGGACGGGTTATTTATAGGTTACCACCCTTTTCTAGCCGGAGTGGGATTAAGGATTTTATTTAATGGGCTCGTTACAAAATACTGTTACGTTTATTACAAAATCAGTAATAAACGTTGTTTATTAGAGTTCTTTTGGATTGCAAAATTAAACACACACAAGCTTCAGAGTTGTTGTCAATGCATAATTTATTTAACAATGCACAAAACACTCGGTTAACTTTAATTAACTACTGCTCACAGTAAGCCTGATAGCTTCAGTGTTCTTGTTACACGGTCCAATAACTCACTCACGATCACTGAAGTTCACAAAACCCGGCACTGCACTGATCTTCGCAACGAATACGGCGCACTGTCTTTTACTTAGACGTGCCGTGTTACATACAGTTCTTTGCAGAATCACGGTACAAAACTGTTCTTCACATAAAACTCTTTAGCACACTGCAACTAAGAGACGCACTGTTCACGAAAGCTGCACTGAACGCACTGTGATCACTTGAAGAGAGCTGAGAACAACCTAAACTAACTCGGGGCGGGGCAGGTTCCTTATATAGCTTGTCGGAAAACATGAAAGGAAACGTGACCACACGCATCCAGATCTTGGACGCGTATGTGCCCAGAACGATCTAGCCCAGCTGTTGGCTCCTTTGATCTCCTTCGTACTTCTTAAACATGTGGTTAAACCTGTTTAATTTTTCATGTAATTATTTATTTGTCATAAGTCACATGACTGACGTAAGCCCCACTCAGCTATTCATACTTTGCAACTAAGGTTATGTTGCAGGCAGTTAATTATTCTTAAGTAAACTATTCGTAGAGTATGTAGAATTAGTAGACAGACTCAAAGAGCGCGTATAAAACTCGGTTCTGAGTTTTTTGTGATCATTGCAGTTATAGAGCTTTGGACTTTTATCTGTTCAACCGATAACCAATCCGCATTTTGAGGAAACGATGCCATTAATTCCACTACAATACCGTAGGGAATTATGAAAAAGACATGAGGCCGTAGTGGCTGACATGATATAAAGCGAATAATACTCATAGCATGGCCATCAATGTGTAGAAAACAGTCATTTAACAATAAAACCAAAACATCCTGTTTTTATTTAGTTTTATTATTTTCATTAAATTAGTCTTATTCCCAACCATATTGGTTTTTGATTTGTGAACTTGCACTAATGATGGTACTTGCTGTTTGAATGTGCACTTTGCATAGTAAACTACATACTGACGACAAGGCTTTTATATTTGTCTTGATAATTATTACGATTACTTATGTTTTGGAGTACGAGGAGATGCATTTCTGAAGAGGAATATCAAAAAATCCAAATGGTATTTTTTTTTAGTGTCTAACAAGAGCAAAAAAATGATAACAATAATTGAGCAGATAAAAGTTTGTTAGCATGGGAGCACAAATTGCTTAGAAAAAGTTCCTCATCTCATGAGCTGATAAGAGATAATCCTACAGCTCAAACTAAAACAACGCTCACGTAATAAAAATTTGTTATGTTAACTCAGAAAAAGTCAACCCAGATTTAAATACCTGATGAGAAAAAACTATATGGTGGGAGATTTTTATTGAATAAAGTCGGTATATACCTTGTATGACTAGCACATGAATATTTGATTGCTAACTAGAACTTCCGTCCTTTTTAAAACCAAAACGAATAGTTGATATTAAGTAAATAAAACAAATGAAACCCAAGCAAGGATTTAAAAAGTCCGTCACGCAGGAATAACTAAGCAGACATCCCTCGTGAAGTTAATAATAGATAAATCTACATACTGCTAACACAACACCACCTTGAATATTAAGTGGTGAAATATATAAATACATTTATCACGCATGATTCATTTACAAAGAACCGGTTTATAAGACAATACGTAATCTCATGGTTTTGCAAACCTATCTCTGTTAAATTCAATGTATATATTTTATGTTCATTGGAAAGATAAATACAAGAAAGATTAATTAAATTAATGAACCGGTAAATGAACCAACAGACTTCCAATCGGACAAAAGAAAAGAATAATTTCTTTATGTAGCCTATGAATAGTCTGCCAAACTAGGTTCAATTGGTAATGAATAACAGGGGAGAAAATTAATAATTAGAACAATTTTGCTGAATGGGTAAACAAAGAACAATAGCAAAAATTTAGTTATACTAATGTAGTTAAAACATTATTATTTTGTTGGAAATATAAAGTGTAAATATTTGAAATTTATTGATGAACACACACACAGAAAAATTTAATTTCAGAATAATCGGATATGAGCGCCAACAAGAATTTTTATTTACTGCCTTGTTCCATAATAATGATCCGAGATATACAGATATTCTTAAACAATAAAATACAAACATTTTGATGATAACTGCACATCAAAGCTTAAAAATAACAATTCTTGAGCATAAATCTAAAACTACAATTGGAGGTAAAAAAAAAAAAAAAAACAACAAAGGGCCTCTAACTCCATATTTTCGTAAAAATAAATAAAAACGTAAGAATTAGTTTGCAGACGTTACTTCTGACAAAATTAGAAGGGAAATGGGACAGTAATGTCAACATGAAATAAGAAATATGCGGCGATGAATGATGCAGACATCGCGTCCTATAACAAACACAACAACAGTGCTTTCCAAGTTGGCACCTTACTGTTTTCGTCCGATTGGCCCACGCTCAAATATATTCTATTACATCTAATTCCATCTTTTTGTGGAAACCAACCCCATTACGTGCTAAAAATAATTGCCCGAGGCATTTAGACGACATATATTAAAACAACAAAACAATATGACCAAATAAAAAGTAAGTGATTAAACTGCTTTTTAGGGGAAGGACCAAGGACTAAATTGTACAAACTAAATTTCAAAAGAATTTTTAAAAATGATTCATTGTCTTTTTATGGCAGTGAGTGTGACGGACACTAGAGACCCTTAAGAAAATTGTAAAATAGGTTGTCTTTTCTGGAGAAATTTAGGATATATTTCAAGATATTCATTAATTGTAGTAGCAGGGACTTATGATGTAAGAGTGTAGGGTGGAAGAAGAACAATTTTAATGTCATTTCGGTGGGCTTTATAATCATTATCTTGGCCAAACGGTTTTTACTCATCTCAAAATTGAAAACCAAAATAATAAACGCACTTAGTCAGCAGTAATTATGCCAATGGAAGTCAATAACTTAAAAAAAAAGAAGTTATAACCCAACTGATGTATACTTTACTAAATTTAGTCACGTTTGGTTATGAATTGATAAAATGAATCAGTAGTTTGGAGCCATTACTATTATTAAATATTAGTTTAATCAAGAGCCAAATATTTTCCGCAGATGAAAGTAATTAATTCTGAACATTTAACTTCAGACATCTCACGTGCCTAATACAAACGAAATAACTCCTTAAAAATATAATCATACATATACTACTAAATCTATTACAACTTTATTATAAAATATTGATGCATTAGAAAATGTAGCTTTCTTATAATTACTTATAGGTCTTTGGGAATTTCAAATGCTTGCTGCTACAGTTAAGTTCATTTTATGTCAGTAAAAGTTCAACCCCAGAATTATTCACGTAAGACAGGTTATGATTTTTTTTTTAATTCAATTGAAATTTGTTTTTTTAAATCAATACATAACATCAGAAATATTTTATTTGTTTATTAATCAACACTTTAATAAATGCTTTGATCAATTATTTTTAGCTTATAATCGGAATATTTTATACAAAACGAATGCATTAGATGTAATAGAATAATAATACCTGAGTGTTTAGTAATAATGTTGTATATCAAAAACATTTAATATACAGTTATTTAATAAAAAAAAGTTAAAATATTTACAGTTGCACAACAGAACTGAATTAACAAACAAGGAAAACGTTATTTTAGGCATGAATTGTAGGAATTCTGGGGAGAGTAAATATTTTGCTATTGCTAACTTGTCTGGAAATAGTTGCGGTAGGGTTTAGACAGCCGGCACGTCAAGCTTTATGGGAACTTAAAGAGCTATTTGTACATCATAACTCAGTTGTTGTAAATCAAATTTCCTGTTGACATATAAGTTTCTGATGAAAACCACCGACACTAAAAAAATATTGGAGAATTCTATGTACGCTCTATATAGCAAAATAAGTTTATATTATACTTTTTTCCTGTTATAATATGATACATTTAGCAGATTTCCCTGAAGGAAAATCAGCTTTTTAGGTCGTATTCATGACGCGATTTTCAAAAATTTTCTTCAAATGTCCATCGATTCTACCCAGAAGATGACGAAAATCAGGTCCGTTCAAAAAAATATATATATTTAACTGTTAACGATCTAGCGATCGCAATTTTTGCTTGATCGTCACCAAACTCGATATTTAAACGTTTTAAGTAAAAATAAAGATCAAGTTCGTTAATGGCTGAAATCGGACCAGTGGGAGGAGGGGGGGGGTTTGAGGGCAGGATTTTCGAAAACTCGAAATATCTCCCTTACTATACGTCGGATCGAAAGATTTTATAGAATCAATCTTATTCCAAATTAAATTTACTATGAATATTGTTATATACATTTATTCTCTATCATGAATATTAACCGAGATATGTTTATTAAGTTTGTGCGGTTAACTTCTGTTCCAGTCGTGTTTCCGCCAAAAGCTAGTTAGGGCGCTTCCGTAACTGTTCAGCTCACGTGAAATTTCTCTATTGTAAAACTTCAAGTGGGAAATCTTCTTAGATTACGCAGCCCCAGCGTGACGGACTTTATAATATAACAGGAAGAAAGTGGTAAATAAGAAAACTGAAATAAAATATATATATATCCGATAATATATTTTCAATATAGTGCCAATCAAATAACATATAATGTTTTAAATATACATAAATGCAGTTATGACTCACAAGTGATCTCAACTCACCATATATTTTCTATTTCTAAGCACAATAAAAATGATAATGATTGAATTAGGGGTTAACTAGTGTTGAATGAGTTGGTCAAATATCGAATATGGTATCGAGTTAAGAACGTAAAATCTCAGTCGATCACACAACGTATTTGTATAAATCTCTCGTAGTAAAAGTTCGTTGAAAACAGTTTTGGATTAAGGAGTTTCGTGATACATGCGGCTATCGTTAACGAGCAACGACTAAAAGTGGGGGTTTACTGAAGGATGAAAATAAAAAAAAACAACTCCTAAGTCTCGGCTAATATTGCACATGAGAAAAATTTAAGGAACAATGTTTGTAGAAAATTAAATACAATTTTTTAATCTGACTCATAATAAGTGACATATTAGGAATTTTCGACACTCGAACGGACCTCATTCACTAGGCGGGATCGATGAACAATTAAGGAAATATTTCGATAATTTCGTAATGATTACTACCTCAATAGTCGATTTCCCCTAAGGACACAATTATACACAAGTAATAGGTATAGATATTTAGAAAATAGATGGATTAGTTAAAGCGTTTGATAATAGGACCACAGTTCATCTGGAGATCGATTTCTCAATCAGCTGATGGATCAGCTTATCCCATGAACTTCCGTCATTTCTATTAGTGTTGACAAGGCTTGATTAGTGTAGCGACACGATGTAATTTTAGGTTTAGGGACAAATAATCTCGATGAGGCTCTCAAACATAGCGAAACATGTCGAATTTATAATAATTTATTTATATTAACGGCCACACTTTTGCAAAGAAGGCTAATCGGGACGGGTTATCTACAGGTTACCACCCTTTTCTAGTCAGGTTGGGTCTAATGATTTTATTTGATAAATTCCGTCACTAAATAAATTCCTGGTGCCCAATCGGGAATCGAACTCGCCACTCTAGGTTTACCATTTGAGATTAAGGACCAACGCATTAACCCCCATGGCTAACCTTAGCCCCAATTTATAATTGATATGAAAGAAGATAGTGTGGAGTCTTATTACTTCATGATCTGCTGCTATATTCTGTTCCATTTATTGTTCTTTATTTAAGTGTTCAAATTTATTGAAGGGGCTCTAGTTCCATGTGAGTTAAAGAGTTGACCTTAATCTCACATGGAACACCTAGAGTGGCGAGTTCGATTCTCGCCTGGGCAAAATAAATTATTTAGTGACGGAGTTCTTTAAATAATATCCTAAGCCCCACCCTGGATAGAAAAGGTGGTAGTCTGTAGAAAACCCGTCCCAATTAGCCTATGTTGCAAAAAGTGGACGTTAATAAGTAATAATAATAATAAACTTATTGAAATCTTCCTATTCGTGGCTCACATTAAGTATAAAATTAGAAGCCAAATAAGTTAATTTCTGACTTAGAGCAGGCTACTCCAATTAAATGCAGCCTATTATTGACAGAGTGTGAACTCAAACAAAGATGTCACTTATAGCTTACCAGTAAGCAATATTCAAATATTCTTCACACTTTAATGGCAAGGTCTTTAATCACTAACAAAAACTCCTTTTTTCCGCGAAGACTTTAATAAAAGATTCCCTACATGCCACCCCTAAATTCGTCAGGGGGCATTTCTTTTCTAAGAATGGTTCTAATAATATGAAGAAAACATTGTTGTCTATTCAAGTCCATTGTATGCAACTAATGCGAATCGGAAAAGGTTATTTACAGGTTAACACTCATTTATAAGCAGAATGCTATTTTATTTAATGAGTTCGTCACTAAATGAATTTCTATTGTCCGTGCGGGAATCTTATCCATTTATAAAGAAGATTTCGATATCATTTCGTTCTATGTTAGCACACAATGTTAGAAACCACATTTCAGGAGTTCTTCAACTAAGAAATTTGTTATTCTAGAGGGTATCCAATACTATTGAGTATTCCAACATTCTCCAAAGAGGTACACATGGAATATTCCACCACGAGGGTTGATATAAAGAAATAGTAGAGTCCAATCGAATGATGTGGTTGCGTGGTTGGTCAAATACTCCTGACTGGGTCAAGGATGGGACCCCTCACGATCTTCCTAATGGAACTTCTTCATAGTTGAGCGTAACGGGTTTCCCAGGCTCATCGGTTGGAGTAACCACACGGCGATTAGGATCGCAACAGCTCCTGCGGCTGAAGGCGTCTGATGAAAGCTGAAACCATCAAGTCACGAACGGGCAACTTCCTTTAAATGAATGCGAAAGAACGGATGAAAAGCCTAAAGCACCGAGAACCTTATAAGAGTTAATCTATTTCAAAGAGGCACAATTTAATTATTAACACACTTGGCGAATTATTAGACTTAATACACTTGGTTATATTTTTTTAAGAAATCACTAAACTCCAAGAGTTCTTCACATTCCCGAGAAGGTATAATTTGGGAATTGTACAATTGATAATGATATTTAATCCTGTCCAATAAAGTTAAAAAGAACAACCATTCAAAACGAAGCACTTTTACATACGTGATTTTGTTTGTGTTCTAAAACTACTGTTTTTTGCCTTATCAATCAGGGTTTATGTTTTGTTTTTTATTGTAATGAGAAGTGAGCTTTCCAAGCCACGTTTTTCTGTAGCACATTTCTTTCAACGAATCATTGCGAAACCATGGACATTTCAATGAACTCTGAACTTGGGTTATCCTCAAGAGTAAAACTCACAAGTGGAGTAAAGGTTTCAAAGGAGGAATTTATTAGTTTATTATTACTATTAGACAAAATTGTGTGAGTACACTACGTCCCCAGAGAAGAGGTTTCAGCCTATTGGCATATTGAACCAGCAAAGAAGTGCAGGGTATTCTGCATTACTAGAAAACTACATATTATATCAGACTGTTTACTCTCAAAGTACACAAAGTCAAACTTATCCAAAACGAGTTATAGATATTACCGGGCGATGATAACATAGTAGTTGTTCCCCCTAAAACCTTAAGAACCAACAAACAATTGAAGACTGAACAATTCTGGTGGGACGAAAAAGAGAGGGAGGCCAAGGAAGAGGGGGTTAGACGACCACAAGAAAGACTTGCTGCAACTCAAATCCTACGTTCGTATGATCCAGAACACGCTAAATGTTCAGAAATAGTGACATACGAGCAGGTCCATTAATGATTTTAGTACCAGAATTAGGAATTCGCTTATGAAGGGTTTTTCCTATAGAAAGAATGAGCCTCATACATAAATTTCGTTAGACCAAAAATATGAATACACAAGACTACACAGATATCATATAATCAAGACAATAGAAGACAAATCTAAGGCACTTGATACCTATAAATTTGTTATAAATGCCCTTAAAGTACGAGCTTTCATAATGTTTGATTGATTTATCACTTCCAACACAAGTTGTAAATATTTCATTTATTATTATAATTATTTATATATTTTATTTATCTATTTATTTTTCATAATTAATATTGTGCCTTCGGAACTGATTGATGATTTAGAAGAACTGTCTCTTTATTTTGTCTATTACTATACATATATATTTATTATATTTACTTATTATTATAATTTCATTTTATTATATTATTATTTTTTATTTATTTTTCTTTAATATAAGCAGATTAATGAAATTTTATGTTCTCGTTTATTTTTCTTTTCTTTTCTTTCTTTCTATTTCTTTATTCTTTATTTTAATTTTTGTTTCTATTAAATTAAGATTAATTATGTATCAAATTTGAAGATCACCCAATGTTGAGTAAGCTATTTTTACTATAATGTAATTCTTTGTTTATTGATATACTAATTATAGCCAAATTATTTATTTTATCAATCACCAATATTATATGTATTACTTTAGAGAAGTATTGTACCTAGCTATGTGTTTTAATTTTTCTTCTTTTTTTTGTAAATATTCGGACCCCCTGTAAAAAGTTTATACTTAAATACAGAATTTTTATCTATCTATCATATAATCAAGACGTAAAATAAACTAGGAACAAGAATTAAAACCATTAATCAAAACAGCCAAAAGAATAAAGTAAATTGAGGGATGTTATGTCAAAATAAAATATGCTCTGTCATGAAAGAATATTGTTTTTTTTTTAATCAATCTGGCTCCCAATAAACGTCCAAGTGGACTTCATAATTCATGGTTCGTAATTAGAATAACATTTCGACGGCAGCTGATGAATAATATACCGCATATGGGAAGCAAAATACTTCGTGGGTTCATTCAATTTTCAGCCTTCTATTCCGGGAATACTGAATGGAAGAGCGGCAGAATTGAAAACAATATCTAAAGTTTAACACATATGATGGAGCATTTCATTCATTAGTCTACAGCTGATCAATATTCAATGAATATTATCACCATTCATAATTAGAGAAAAGGGAGAAAGACGTAAAGGATAACAAACACGATAAAAACAAAATTTTATGATAATTAAAATAGTAAATTGTGTAATTTTGTTTAGAATTAGAAAAAAATAATAAAATGTGAAAAAAAGTTTGGGTTACTGTATCATACGATACCATATTGCTAGTATAATAGATACCTTTCCCAATATATAACACACTTTTCCATAAAAACAACACACCTGATAAGTTCACACATATTTATTAACGGAACTACTAAATAACCAAATTTCGAACCCAGGAACACCCCTTGCGAAGAGTAATAAAGTAAAGCCTTTCGTACTTAAGAAATTTTTCAAATCTCCACAAAAACACCTTTTTTTATAGCTCATATTTTGACTATAAATAAATTTTTCTAGAGTCCTAAATAAACTCTACATGTTTCTAGGCTTCAATACACCTCAACAAGAACATATATACGACTAGAACATTTTTCAGGTTTTCTACAACTTTTCTAAGCAAGCAACGGTCTAAAATACAAAGGACTCAATATAGGTCGCAAACGATCAATCAGCTGGTTTTTTTTAAAAAATGAAGGAACTACAATTATTTTGCCTTGATTGTTTATTATTAAAACTATGAAAAGTATAGTTGTCAAATTCTCCATTTCAGTTTTTAGATAATGAGCCTTATCTTATTTTTTATGTGAATATTCTTCTTATTTTATTGCTCATATAATGGATTTAAATTGTTGATACATGGACGTATGTTTCTTTTTTATATTTCTTTGAACGCAGCTTCATTATTTAAATTGGTCAAACCACAACACGTAAACCCTTTCATTTTAGAACTTGATCAATTCTCTTGCCTCAAGACCAGAGAAGATATGCCGGCTATTGTTCACCACAACCTTTTTTTTTAAATGACTCCAGGTTAAGTATAAAAGTATTGATGATGAGACAAAAATCATGATAGTGCTGTGAAATAAAATACTTTTTGAGCACTGAATTTGATTGATTCTCCCCCAAAAATATCAACTCCCGTACGACAAACAATATAATGCAAAATACTCATTTATAAGCATTAAAATTAGAAATGGCTTTGTTTGACAATTCTAAAAAATTTAAAATAAAAGTTGGAAACCAGGTGCAAGTTCTAATGAACAAACGGCCAAAACAGGTGATGTGGTCGACATCCACAAACTGCAATGACTAAATCGTTGATCCTTTATGAATTACAATTTGTTAAAATAAGTTTGAAATAAGCTCTCAACAGCTGGGAATTCATCTTGAAAATCTAAATATTTTAATTTTTAACATATCACGGCTTGTCAGGAAGCATGAGACAGAATGGCCATGTCGACAATAAATCTACGTCACTTTTCTGGCAAGGAGTTATTTATTACCCAAGCCAGGAAAGCTTATAGTTGGCATCTTCAAAAATGCTAAGCAATAAGTAAATGGCAGTTAATTTTCAAAGCTAAAACTAACAACGAAAACATTCTTTTACCAAGTCTAGAAGGAGGGCGAATACGCAGAAGCCAGCGTAACTATTTGCAAAACATAACGTTAATGTTATGAGGAGATTCAGAGTAGACGGAAAAGGAGGCATGAAATTGAAAATATATTTTACTTATGCATCCATAATGGTTTGGAGAAGATCCCAAAGGTTGACAATGAATTTATATCATAGGTAACGCTTTTCAAATCAACGCCTTAACATCAGCCAGTAAACCAAAGAGCAAATATATTTAAACAACCTAGACCGGCAGCAAAGAAGTCAAACTGCATCGCACTGATGATGAAGTGATGTTCTCGAAACATTGTGTACAATAATCTCATAGTTCACAGATAGAATTGTTTGGCTATCCTAGATTTCAGCTCGCACCTTTCGACTAAAATATAGAAAGAAAAAAACACTTCAACAAGAAATTGCACACCTATGTTGCAAGGAATTATCCCAAAATTTATTATTCATTCATTGCAAAACCGAGAGAAATTTAAGACAGGGCGAATAAATATTAAACCAACCTTCAAAAGGTTTATTTGTAAACAACCAGAACGGTAATTGTATTGCATACAGCTCCTGTTATTAGAAATTCTAATTTAATTGATCCCAAGGAGGAGAGGGCTAATCTCACGAAATCTAAAATAGCTGTTTGGAAACTCAGCTAGGCATCTCTTCAGTCACTGAGAGCTATGAATAATCACAGCCAATGGATAGGTTGATTATGATTAATCAAGAATATTTCGTCTTGATTTAGCTCGGGGCGTGATTCCTTGCACGGAATCATTAACTCAACCACTTTTCATCGTCTGAAGTTTTTATTTATTATACGCCAACTACTATCTCTTATTCTCAGTAATTTGAATAATAAACTACGAAGCCGAATATAGTGAACAATCTGATTACCGGAATGATTGTTACTTATGTCCTTATCTCACTACATTTATTTTTAATCAATTAAAAGTCCAGAGTCTTGGTACTTTAACAGTTCAAAGATTGGCTAGCAAAAAAGAAGTCCCTAGAAGGAGCACATTAAGGCAATAGATAATATTACAAACGAAAAAGTTAATATATGAAGCGAACTTGTACTAAGAATTTATCAAAAGGCAAGAAAACGAATCAGACCAAGGATAAGAATAAAGGAGGTTGCACGGATGCAATCGACTTGATAGGCATACAGAGGTAGAGGTAACGGAGAATAAACGTTTACGGTCAACAATCTAACAAAAATAAAATAAGTATTAAATCTCGTAAAAGTAGTTGAGATGCCCTAACTAACAAAACATTCCACTTTTTTCTCCTTTAGTAATTAATCATGTTTTTACACAAAATATATACATTGTATATAATGTTACTTATTTGTGGGAATAAAGAAAGTGTTGTAATCGCGAAAATACTCGGTCTTCCGATTTCGATGATATTTACTCGTTTTTAGCCTCCTTGGGCCAACCAATTTCGACTAGTTTCGGCGAGACGTCTGTAATTATTAACGTATCTCTCATAACTCAAAAACTGCTGGCTAACCTTAGAATATTGAAATAACCCATTTTTGTAAACGTCTAGTTTTGTACCTTCCCTTTTTAATCGAAAATGACTGAGTGAGAGGGTTTTAGAGGTGGTTAAAAATGGTTAACAACAAATTTCTCCGATCATACTAGAAATACAAAAAAATCGTATGGGCTTTTCTGTTTAACCCTAAAAACACCTATAAATTGTGTTTAGCGATATTTTTATAAACATGTATTATTATGCATTGGAACGGAAATATTAAGGTTTACTTTGGAGTGAAATAATTTTAATTGAAGAGCAGCCAAACAATTGGTTTATTAATTTAATAGGAGTACAAGGCTGCCATGCGGGGCTCACATCAGATATTGTTCAGTTGTTACAAATTCTTTGGAACAGTGTTTGATATTGCCTGTTTTTATGAATAAATAAATTTTAAATTCAGTAAAAATGAGTTCTTATAGCGTCTACACAAAATTTAAAACAGTGTGTTGGGAAATGTGAACGGCTCCTTGACATCTCAATACTACACATAAATAATTAATTACCTTATATCGACATTATTGGAGGGGGGGGTGATGTTGACATAAGTTGGAAAAAAAAATCTACTGTTAATAGAAGGCAATTTTACAGCGGTTTATTTTTTTTTTTTCAAGAGATTGACGTAACTATAAGGTCGAAAATGAAAGTAGTAACTGTATTCATTATGAATTACATATTAGTTCCTATATTATCCGGACCACAAAGCCACTTCAATAAAATCAATTCTCCGAGAGAACGCATACCCCAGGTTGATTGTGATAATTAGCGACACGCAACCACAGTTCACGAACGAGTGATCACAGAAAATGCAGCGTTTAAAGCGGAAACAAGGACACTAGTCGCATTACAAACCTTTTATGAGGACACAAAAAAAATATTTATCTATATCTAAAAAACAAAACCGCCATAATAAGTAATTAAAAGATAGTCTACGTCTATATAAAAAACAATGTGATGATTTGTATACAAATGATTTCTCAAGCCTTAAGTAATAATTTTAAGTTGAAGGTGTTCATTTTTGAGCTACCGAATGAACTTCAGGTGTGTTAAATAATAGCCAAGGACGTATAATAGTTCTTCTGCCCCAAATTGAACAATGCTCTTCAGAGATTTATGGGTTCGGGCTCTTAACCATAAAAACTTTCTCCAACTTCAAATAAATATTAATAATAACTTTTCGTCAAACATGCTCCGGAACTACCTCTAAACTGTTAAAATATGAATCTCCATTGTAGCGGCATGGTTCTATTCTATTGTAACATTTAGCTTTGTAAAAATTTTAATATTTATTTAATTTTGTAAGATTATATTCGAACATGTCAAAAGATGAATCGCCATTGTAGCGGCATCTCAAATAAATAATAATAATAAACTGGACATCGACAATAGATCTATTTATTGCTACTTAGAAATTTCCAGATATCAACAAGTGCGCTTCGTCACCGTAATGATAAAGACCCCTGTACAAAATGGTAAGAGGCCACGAAACGCGAAGGTAGAGAAATAAATATTGCTTTATGTGGAGGTTTGGTTTACTATTATAGATTAAAAGAAAATGAAATAGTAAGTTCTTTCAGTTCACGTTATTTATCCAAGAATACACCCCAGTATATTTCGAACAACTTACAACAGTAATAGTTTACTTATATTCAATAATATCTGTTATTTATATTTTTTTTATTATCACATACATAACTTGTTTAAATAAAATGATTTAACATGCAAATTGTACGTATGTGTATGTGTATATATATAGACACACACACACAAACAACTGCTGCCTCATTTTGAAGGTACCCTTTAATGACTTAATAAAATAGTGAATATGGTCGTTAAAATAAATATAACTCGGTTTCATTTTAGTGAAATGTTGATTTAAAATTATAACTAACTACAATCATAATAATTAAGACGAGGAAACTACAAGATCATCAAGATAGGAAGTGTTTATATATATGCACTTATTCTAAAGCGATGAAGATGTTTGTGTTAAACGATGCTAACACATAAAGCTGGGAAGAATATAGGACGAAGGAAGGGGTTTGATGAGATACATTTTTCCAATAATACACTCTTCAGAACGTGCCTAGCCTGTAACCTTCCACGTTCGGCATGCTCCTAGAATATAAAATCCCGGGGAGGGAGGAACAGGCATATAGAGCGGTCTGAGATAAATAATAGAAAGGAGGGGGGGGGGGTGGAATAAATTTGAAGCAGGAAGTACAACCATGTGCGTGTGTGTGTGTGGAGAGAGAGAGAGAGAGAGAGAGAGAGAGAGAGAGAGAGAGATATCAAGAGAGTCAGGGGGATTTCCAGTGGGACGCGAGACGTGACTAATGTTAAATCGATGTGAACCAGCTCACAACACTAGATATAATACAAAAGCACTAGATATAAGAGGAAGGGCCTCCTTTATAGATAATGCACAGCTAATACCAGGGGCGGGGAGCACCATATTGGACTAGTTGGCTTTAATGTCACATGGCTCGTTCGTTTCTCCCTATCTCTCTCTCTCCCTATCTACACCGACAATTTATATAATCAATGATTATATAAAATACAGAAAAGGATAACGGGATGACATTAAATAATGTTATCCAACATATATAAATAACCTATCTACAGATATCAATAATGATACCAACGCTAGCTTCATTATTGCTTTAATTAGTTATTTACTTATTGTAATCAATTTTATGAAATCTTCAAGAAATGAAAAGAAAATATGGCTGCGTTAACTAAGCAGGTTTCCAACGAGCGTCACGTATTTGCATTTATCTCAAAAAGTAAGTGTTCAATGAGAACAATATTTGGTATTTAGGCTTCAAATAAAGTGCTTCATAATATAACTGCTTATTTCTATTTTGACATGAGTAAGAGTGGGCGTTTACTGATGGCCGAAAACTGAAAAATGAGAATATCTTCGTTAATAACCATCATAGAGAAAAATGTACATAACATCATTTATAGAACATTACATTTGCAATAAGATTATGTCTATACAATATTTCGATCTGACTCATAATAACGGAGATATTAAGATTTTTCGAAATTCCTTCTGTACTCCCGCTGGTTAGATTTCAGTTGTTAACGAACTTGATTTTTAGTTCTACATAAAATGATTAAATATCGAGTTTGGTAACGATAAAATAAAAATTGCGACCGCTAGAGCGTTAATACACATACACACGCACGCACACACACATAGTTTTGAACGGACCTCGTTTTCGTCATCTCCTTGGTTCTATCGATGGACATTTGAAGAAATTTTTCAAAAATAGCCGAAATGAGTACGACCTCAATAGCTGATTTCCCCTAAGGGAAATCTGCTAAAACTCATTATCCCATCAGCCCATGGAATGGACAGTCAATGATTTCCTACGACACTGAGCAATGGTACTAACTACTTCTAGATACCAAATATCTCACGATACTAAGCGGGCAGCGGGAGTATCGGGCAGAAATTCAACCCAAGACCGCAAAGCCGTATTGCCTTAGTACTTAAGCTTAAACGGCTTAAGTACTAAGGCAAAATTAGGATGTTGCTAGTATAGGATGGTAGTACATACTCGCCGTCCTAATGAATAATCGATGAAAGGTTTAACCAACAAACTAACCTCATTATCATAAACCAAACAGTGGGAAAGTGTATGCTCAGACCACTTAAACAGCTCCTAAATTGCTTTTAAATGGAGTCCGGAAGCAGGAAACACCTCTCTTGGGAAATTTACAGCTAATTCCAGCTGTTAACGATTATGGAAATATAAAGGCTATATTTTTACCATAAAAACCTCTTATAAATTAAACACAATTGCTATTATTTTATTTATTTTTGAATCTTTGAAACCTGGTTCAGTATATATTCCAAAGAAGTTTCTTTTCATTCACGGATAATTTATCCTTGTAAATTTATGTTTTAAAACACAATAATTCTTCCTAAAATCCTACATTCTTTTGGAAGTCAACTATTGTATTTAAACTTTAGGCCACCGTTCCCTACCTAGTAGATGACGAAAGTGAGTGATGTAAAATTTTACATAAGTCTAAAAATGGTGCAGTACGTTGCGATGCGGTTGACCGAATAATTCCAGATAGTCAATCTTGTTGTCAAAGTTAGAAGTTCTACAATCTACAAAAGTCCGTCACGCAGGGGCTGCGTAAACTAAGCAGATTTCCCATGTGAAGTTTTACAATAGAGAAATCTGCTTACTGGTAACACAATACCACTTTGATTAAATACAAACGGTAATGAGAAATCTTTCAGTTAATTAAAATAAATTCATAACTGAAACGGCTTCTGAATTGTAAGAATAATTTATATTTTAATAGCTCAAATTTTAGTAGTCCAAGAACTAAATCACACAAAGTAACGAAGGTAAGGTAAGGTTAGAAACGACAGGTAAGGTTAGAAGAAGCTTCCACCTGAGCCGAGCAATGACGAAAATGGCCGACCTAATCCGAACTATACCCGACCACAGACTTCATAAAAATGCAAATATCTCGGTTAATATTCAAGATAGAGAATAAATGTATATAACAATATGTATAGTAAATTTAATTTGCAATAAGATTGGTTCTATACAAATTCTCGATCCGATGCATAATAACGGAGATATTTTGAATTTTCGAAAATCCCCCCCCCCTTCCTCTAATCCGATTTCAGCCATTAACGAACTTGATCTGTCTTTTTACATACAATGGTTAAATATCGAGTTTCGTAACGATCAAACAAAAATTGCGACCGCGATGGACATTTGAAGAAATTTTTCGAAAATCGCGTCATGAGTACGACCTAAATAGCTGATTTCCCTTAAGGGAAATCTGCTAAAAACATATTGAAGTCCGCTTAGTTTATGCAGCCTCTGTGTGATGGACATTTTTTTTTTCTGACTTCTCTCTGATTGTTCACAAATAACTCACGTTTGTTTCGTTCGTTAGAAGGAGTTCAGGTTAATGATGTGAGTTAAGGGGCGTTGATGAACTTGGTAAGACTTGAGTCTTGGGGTGAATTTCCATCCTGGCAACAGGAATTTATTTAGTTGAGAAGACATTAAATAAAATACCTAGTCCCACACTAAAATGGATGGCAACCAATAGATAACCCGTCCCAATCATTCTTAGTTGCATAAAGTGGACATAAATAAATAACATTAGTTGCAGGTGCAAATAGGTATTTCAGCAAAGATACTTCATGAGTGGCCTATTCAAAATCTAGCCAATACTATTGGGTCGATGTAATCATAGTATCTTCTAATTAGACCTCATGTACTTTCATAAAAATCACAACAATATCTTGTAATTATTTCTAAAGGACATTGCAACGAAAGAATCCGAAGAAAACAGACGTGTTTTTGTTTTCAATGTATCTAATACTTTCTTTTGGTTCACAAACTTCACATGAATTTCGGGTAACGATATGATTGAGTCGTGTGGACGAAATAAATTGTTTACGTCTTGCATTAGAACAGAACGTCCAAAATGGTAATGCACTTTCGATTCCTCCGTCTTCATATTCAAACAAATTCGTCACCTTGATAAAAAAAAAAAAAAAAATTGTATCTTAATTAAGTCAGGTAACTCCATAGAGAATTAAAATTTTATTTCTAAATTTGAAGTATATAATTAAAAATGTTGGGTCCCTCAATTAGTTCACGAACGCACCTGCTAATGCGGTCAACGGAGAGGTTTATCTATTAGGATTTCAGAAGATTGAAAAACGTTTAATATTTCCCAGGGAAGTAGAATATTCTGTAGAAAGCAAGATAAGCAGCGAAGCATGCAATGACATACTTACACCAACATAGCAATTATCGTAGTCGTGCTATTACACAAAGAGATGTCATGTAGAAAATGGGTTCCGTAAAATTACATGTGCTGGCGTAATGACATATCATTCTTTTCCCTTCAGGTGAACGTTTGGCCGAAATATGGGAAGAAGCGACTATTTTTCCCAAGAATAAAAGGTGCATGAATGGTATATCAAAATATTTACGTTAATACCTCATCGTAATAAAAGTATCCGCACTTAAAACAAATTTTCCAGGTTGGCGTTCGGAAGATATTTGGAAATAGTTAGTCTCTTCTGTCATCGATAAATCATCAAATAATTACTCATCAATTAATGACCCCCCCCCCTCTTAGCATATGGCGAATACCTTTGAAAACATTTAACCAAATAAATGACCTTATATTTTGAAAGGAGAACATCGGTTTAAACAAATTTCAACTGATCCAGTTTTATTTTTGATACCGAAATAGCTTTATGAAATGACACTGGTAGCATACACCATACGATCCGAGATACAGATACTTCGTAAACTAACACGATTCATCAGTGAAGCAATAGTTCGCAATGTTGCTTTTCCGAAGGCCAATGTACTTGTAGTTCCGCCTCAGGAGAGCGTCATACGGCTTTTAAAAATCAACTTAAATTCCCTGTACCTCTAAATTTTGAAGTAAACACCCAATGTCCACAATATTTGGATTTAAGGTGATCGTAATACAGTACATGATATATCAGCTTGTAAAAATGAAAGAAATGGAGGTTTACAAACGACTGTAGACGAAAAAATACAAGTAACTCCGTTAATAGAGAACAAGTTCTAGGAAATATCTCGGCCAGAAAGATTGGTTTTATAGTAACATTTATAGATGCGATGGAAATTTATGATTTTGCATTTTATTCTCTCTTTAAAGCCCAGCTATTCGACCAATTTTTGCGTATTCCTTCCTAAGGTATTTTGACTGAACGTGTTATCCGCATGTGCTTTTAAAATGTACAGACAATCGACAAGATAGGTACACAATAAAACTACAACTCATTGAACTGTTAAAATCTATGATCCCACCTTCTACCAGTGTCCTGAAAAGTGAAACTATCCTCACACAATTATATAGAAAGTTAAGACAATACGTAAGAAGAAAAGAAATATGAGTCAAAAAAAAACTTTAAGCTTAATTATAATTCTTTCTAGACTTATAATCTAGCTTTAAGATTTATACTCAATAGATATAGCTTTATATTTTTGGGCTAAATGTATAAGTCGGCCAAGATCCGGCAAGGTAGATGCGGGTTAGCCAACCTTTGGAACTTGGAACAGGTTTCTCTGCCCTCATTCCGTCCGACAAACCTAACTCTGGAGGATATCAACTAATAAAGCAAGATGTATGAATGTCTGGTAGTTTAGTTTTCATCGTTTGAGACATATACTCTAATTAATCTTTCTGAAATCAAGTAATAGATTAAAGGTTCTAATCTCCGTAGAAATCGCAAAAAGAAGTTTTTGTTGTCGCGGCTATCTATTCAAACGCTCTCTGGCCACCTTTGACAGGCGACGTCTTGCGACTTGAAAGCTCAGAGGGATTTATTCTTGGATCTTTCATCCCCAAACTCTAGTTGCAATGGTGGAGATGCTTCAACAAACCACGTGAACCACATAAGTCATTCTGAAACCGACACTTCCAAGAATTTCCATACGCAAACAACCCCCGTTAACCGTAGTAACTTCTTCAGGAACAAGAACGGTAACAAATAACAGTAAGGAAACAACACATGAACAAACCACGTTAGCCTTAATCACCAATGTCTTCAGATACGAACATTACAAAGAAGTATTATACTCAAACAGTACATTCCTAACAAACTTTTTGTTGTGCTGCTGTATAAGTGGCTGTTGAGTTACTTTTTTGCACTGTCGGGCCACCGTAAGTATTGACAAATAGGAGCAATATCTGGCTAAAAAGAATGAAATACCCGCCTGTCGATGGGACGGAAAATATGAGGCAAAGGATATCGACCAAACAATGGCACTAAACGGGTATCAAAGAATAAAAACAAGGTGTTTCATCAGAATGATTAATAAAGGCATTTACTGCAGTTGTTATCCGGGAGAAATACGAGCGATAGAGAAAACGGGGAGTGGCAATTTGTAAGGGTCCAGACCCTCGTGGAAGCCGGCCGAATAACAAATAACAAAGGGGCGGAGGGAAGGGAATGAGGGTTGTTGGGTGGGTTTTGGCGGGAGATTGTTGGAGGGAAGACAACAGGATTGGGCGGGAACCAGCGGCAATAGATGAGCCCAATTATTCGCTGTCCTTCTTTTACAATGATATAGCCGAGGGCCTGCTCCAGTACTACCCGTGCCAAAGACCTACTATTTCACAAGGGCTTTTCATGTCAGCCCAGCTTTTTTCCTTTTCAAACAATCTTAGCATCATTTCCTCAATTAATTGCTTACTAACTAGTACTAATATGAACTACTACTACGTCACTTTAATATTTCGCATAACCATGAGGAAAATAATAAATGGGGACATTTCTAAATAAAATTTTTATGTTTCTAAATAATTCTCTCACCCAAATTACGTTTTGTCTTTCAATTTTTTTATTTATTCCAAAGAAATAAAAAAATGTCATTCAGAAGCCTGTGTATTCTGTTATATCTTCTAGCAAGTGCCAATATATTTCTAGAAGAAGTTACAATAAGCTTGTAAAGATAAAAACTATAGCCTAATAAACTGTCATTATTATGATTTTTATTGATAAGGGATCTATCTTAATAAATTACTTTTGGTACTAATTATTTATAAGTATTAGAAAAGATCTATCTACGTGTCGAAGACTAGAACTTTGATCACGCTAGTCCATTGTCACTGAATTCAGTTCTTATTACCTAACTACTGATCAGAAAAACCAATTTGTTTTCTCTCTAATACATATATATCATTGAATATAAATAGACTTATACTTAAAAATACAATTCCTCGCCGATTTCATAAGGGGCACAGTCAAACCAAGTCACCGTGAGATTTGAGTTACGACGCAAATGATGACATAAACCAAAGACCTAAAAAGCAAACCAGTTATGTTACGAAACGTCTAAACAGGAGCATAGGCGTGTCATCGCGAGCCGAAACATAAAAGGTCACCTGCCAGGAATATATCAACACAAAGCAAAAAAAAATATATATACATATTTTATAAAGTCATCATGACAAACACTTGAGACCCTGGGAATCCAAGGCAAAAAGAGAGATTTAGTATATGATTTTGAAGAAATGGTAGGTTTTACATGGAGGATGTTTGTATTACTGGTCAGTGTTTTATATCGTGAACGGTTAAAGATAGCCATATATCTCCCTGGAACTTCACTCCAAGAAAAACGTACGTGCACACCAAGTACTAATCTTCCAAAAATTTGACAACAGACAATATAAAATGAATAATTAACACTAACTGACATCGATTGTCATAATTCCCAACTACCACAGAAGTTATTCCAAAACAGTTCGGGAGAGACTTCAAGGTTGAACCCACTTATTCTCCAGCGAAAGAACAATATTGATCTTCCGTGACAGTGGAGGTCGATCCCCTCCACCACCTTTTTCCATATTTTTCAAACCGATATCTTTTCCTGGAAGGAAACATTTGCCTTTATTTTATTTCGCCAAAACTCTTCATCGCCGGAGAAATTCATTTCATTAACGTTTAACTGTGCCAACCTCCAAAACTGATGTATTTATTTTATTACCGAGATTCGAAGCTCGGTCATTGGTATGCTTTATTCAGAGATTAGATAGTAATTAAGGAGTAGAATGAATTTAATATATAAATTAATTCAAAGAATCAAATATCTTATGGTTTAAATTAGTTTAGTAAAATTAATTGAATATCAAGTTTACAATTGCATTTCTTCCTTTAAGTAAAGTTGTCTGAGAGGGAGGGTTATGTTTGCTAAGAGCAATTGAAGGTAATGACTTCAAAATCACAAATTGTTTGTTATATATGAAGTACTTATCTTCGATTATATATCTAGCGTGTATCTCAAAATGATATTCGTAATTTCATTTTCTGATATAAACTAAAAAATAAAAAAAAATATTTCAAGGAGTTATAAAAACAAAGTTTTCTTTGATTGCGTCAAAAATTTGAATTCGGCCAAATATTAAGAACCAATTTGACTTTAGTCATTAAAAAAAACAAAAAAAAAACCGGCTGTCCCAAAACTTAAGTTTAATTTGAAACAAAATGTGCATTATTCTGCTTAAATGTGCGTGTTGTTAGTCTGATTTTATATTAAGCCATAGTATTAAAATAAGTGGGAGTTCCTAACTAAATATTATAAGGTAGCAATTAAGATTATTTGTAGTCTTTTGATCAATGTCATCCATATTCCACAGTATCGTGTATTTTCGCCATAACCGATGTTCGAATAATTTCTTATAAGAGTATTGTAAACATCAACAGTTCAATATTAAAGTGTGCAGGGCATCAAAATACAGTTTGTAATGTCCGTCACTCGATAGCAAAATTTCCATAATATTTTTCAGATATATTATTATTATTTATTAACGTCCGCTTTTTGCAACTAAGGCTAATTGGGACGGGTTATCTACAGGTTACCACCCTTTTCTAGCCAGGGTGGGACTTAGGGTGTTATTTAATGAATTCCGTCACTAAATAATTTCCTCCTTTGCCCAAGGGAGAATCGAACTCGCCACTCTAGTTTTCAGATGTAGCGTTGAGCATAAATAAATATATCTTTGCTACGACAGAACCCAATATTTATATTGAGGATTAAAGGTGTAGCCGGGAAGATATACAAAATGTCGGTAAACATTAATGATTGAGCTTGGTAGTCATTATTTGTTAACCAAGAATGACGGAATTTAAGCGTTTAAGAAATTGATATTTATCGACAACACTGCCAGAGGACCATGTTCCTTTCATTATTCAGTGTTGTTGTTTTTTTTTCATAGTTCTAGAAGTTCAATTTATGTATTTCAATTGAGTTCTTCAATATGAACTATTTTAATATTGAATAATAGGAATTGACTAGAAGTCGTGTTGCTTTAGAAATTTATAAAACTCTAAAGGGAGTGGAGCTCTTGCTACATTTGAGCGCAAGAACTTTATGAGTCTAGCCACGAACAAACTTTAACATACAGAACACATTAACGATCTTTGCGGAGGCCTAAAACTCGCTCTCAACAACAAACTAGCGACTTGCAGAAGTCTACGCAGAACAAAGGCTGAACCACCCACACATACACAGAGTACACGCACTCGTATGCAGAAGTTATCCTCAGCCATGTAAAGAACCGAAGCATTCCCCATAGCTCCCCTTCCCATTTACTAGTCCGGGATGAAACAGAACAGAGACAGAAGTGGTAGGGTCTTATTGTTTACAAAGGAAAGGCCAGGACGACCCCGCCCTTTTAGTAATACAAACAGGGCGTCCTGCTTCCCCTCAGCTCGAGAATGAAAACAACAATATTATGAATGAAAGAGAATATTGAGCATCAAATTCAACAACAAAGCAACGGCTCAAAATTAGATTTGTATATGTGAAGTTTTCTACCGCCCCCGAACTCATGGAAAATTCACACATTTGATTCTATTATTGGAAAAAAAGAGAGATACAAGCAAGATTATTTGAGCTAGACAAACAAGTGTAATCGACAAGGGATATTTTTCAAGGAAAATAACATCGATTACCGATTATATGCTCGAATCTAGTCTAAATATTTGTTCTATATAGTCGATTTCTCCATCTTAGAGCATAAATGCAAACATGAAACCGGCAGTTAAGCGAGGTTCGCCCATGACAACTGATTCATATCAAAACTTTGCAGAGCAATAGAATATATTTTTAATGGAGAAAATAAGTGTTATAATTAAAGGAAAAAGTAGTCCCGATTACAGCACAAACTACTTAGGAGGGAACACAATGGCTTTCCTCTGTTAGAGAGCCATCACTTGATAGTATGTTACTATATAATCAGACTATAGATATCCTCAGCCGGCATCACTAAGCAAACTACAACTTTTATGTATGCAATGTTTCACATACTTGCTGTCAGTAAGATTGGAGACGAGGAAAAGAACAGAAATACAACATGGTTTATACAGGTTCCATCCAGACAGTAAGCATACAATGTATGCGATACATGCCTTGTTGTAGGATGAAATTCGTTATCTTGTTACATGCAAATCCGGTGTTTGATGACTTTATCAATTCAGATTTTACGTTCTTAACTCGAAAATGATTATTTTATCTGGAATATGCTGGATGGTAGAGGAACCAATTGATGAGGATCAATAAAAATGCCTTGTCCTCTACTATTGTTTTTAATTTTATGCAGAGTGCACTTTCGGAGTCAGCACTCCATCGTCAGTGCCTACTGATTATAGCTGTGTAGCCTGGACAACAACCACCGGGCTACAGACAAGAGTCTTTTTATTGATCCTCATTTATTTTATCTATACCTTACTCGATATTTATCCGTTTCATTTTTTTTTTTTATTTATTTTTATTTTTTTACTTAGAATTATAAAAGATAAGGTGAGATGTGATTAGTAGTGTGTCGTAACAGCACTTAATGAGAAAATCTGCTTAGTTTACGCAGCCCCTGCTTGAAGGACATTCTGGGAAACGTAGAATCAAGGAAGATGTGTTGGCTAGCCAGTATCAGGAGACACACATATGCCACAAGGACCACGCTATGAAATATTGAGCAATATTGACTATATCTCCATTCCCAACTGAGGGCCAACCTACTATGATATTGCCCTAGCCATGAATGTATCTCTTGATTGTCTAGATACAATCGTTTGATTGCTTATATTCGTCTAGATACCAAAATATCGCTCTAATTGTATGCGACTTAGGACTAGTCTCGTGGATGAACGTCATAACTACTTAGGATGGATCGCCAAGAAATAAAAAAAGTCCGACACGCAGGGGCTGCGTAAACTAAGCAGATTTCCCACGTGAGTTATGACACGCTTTCAAATACAAATCTCTTGAGTAGAAGTGGGCAGTCAATAAAATCTTAATTTTTTACGCATCAAATAACATATTTGCAAGTATCTCATTTATTTAAGATCTGTGAAAACAAAATTGGGTATTGAAGCTAGCAAACAGACGTTTCATGTGTACTGACAATTAAAAAAAAAAACAATAATATCTCGGTTAATATTCAAGATACAGAATAAATGTATATAACATTATTTATAGTAAATTTAATTTGCAATAAGATTGATTCTATATGATATTTCGATCCGACGGAGATATTTCGAATTTTCGAAAATCCTCCTCTCTAAACCCCCCCCCTCCCACTGGTTCGATTTCAGCCATTAACGAACTTGATCTTTATTTTTACATTAAACGCTTATATATCGAGTTCGGTAAAGATCAAACAATGTTGGTGACCGATAACAGACAAGTGAATATATATTTTTAATGAACTTCATTTTCTTAACGTACTACGTAGGATAGCTGGACATTTCAGGAATTTTTCATACGACAACCTTCATAGGTCTTATCCTTTTCCAATGGAATAGCTTGAATATCAAAGTAAATAAATTATAGTAACATAATTAATTGTGAGTACGACCTCAATAGCTGCTTTTCTCGTAAAATAATTAAGAGACAATAATTTCCGGAAGAATAAATTTATGTAATCCAAGAAATTGACTATTGAAGAAAAGTTTATTAAAAAGAAATTAATTGAAAGCATTTTCTTCGTTTCCTAAATTAATTTCTTTCATTCGAATTCAATGAATTAATTGAAATGAAGAATATTGACAAAATGGATTTCGACTTTGCCCATTCACACTAAGGAATTGTGAAAAATAAAAAACGTGTATGTAATATAATAGCCAATAATTATGTAAAAGATGACAGTGATTGCCATACAATTTACAAAAGAAGAGAAAATCACGTTGATCATCAATCCAATCGAATAAACAAATAAATGAAGAAAACAAGATGTATTCAACTAAATCTAAAACCACCCTTGCCCTATGGATATCGAACAAACATGCCAATTGTTAATAAAATAAAACATTATTATTAGTTATTAACGTCCACTTTTTGCAACTAATCGGGACGGGTTATCTACAGGTAAAATAAAACATAAAAATTACATAAACACATGAATTTCTAACTTAATTAGTAATAATAAATAGTAACTTAATATAATGCCGTGAAAATGAGTTCATAGCCATCACCTCAGTATGATCGTGAGATTACCTCTGGCATGCGTGATATATATAAGTTTTAACATAGATTTATGTATTCAGGCAAAAAAAAAAAAAAATTATTTACCCCGCCTAAGCCTTTGTCTACAAAACTGACTCCGTAGGGAACCTGTAACAAGAAATAATAAACCACTTGAAATATAAAAAACCCATAAGCAAAACCTTCTCCAATAGTTTTCTGACTGAGCTCTGGAAGAAGTTAATAGCAGTGAAGGCCCAAAGCAGAATGTTGTGACTGAGCTCTGAAGGAAGTTAATGGCAGCCAAACCCCAAGGAAGAATGCTTTGACTGAGCTTTGAAGGACGATTGAGCTCTAAGGCAGAGTGTTAAGACTGAAATCTGAAAGAAGTTAATGGTATCAAGACCCAAGGCAGAATATGTATGACTGAGCACTGAAGGAAGTTAATGGCAGTGAAGCCCTAAAGCAAACTGGTAATGGCAATTGAGCTCCAAGGCAGAGTGTTAAAACTGAGATCTGAAGGAAGTTAATGGCAGCCAAATTCCAAGGTAAAAATTTGACTGAGCTCTGAAGGAAGTTAATGGTATCAAGACCCAAAGCAGAATTGGTATGACTGAGCTCTGAAGGAAGTTAATGGGAGTGAAGTCCCAAAACAGAGTGATTCCATTCGGATATGATGGAGTTAATGGTAACCAAGCCCTAAGGCAGAATGTTGTTCCTAAGCTCTGAAGGAGGTTAATGGGATCCAAGCCACAAGGCAGAATCCCAATCCCAAAGGTATGATTTGACTGAGCTCTGAAGGACGTTAATGGGAGTGAAGTCCCAAAACAGAGTGATTCCATTCGGATATGAAGGAGTTTATGGTAACCATGCCCTAAGGCAGAATGTTGTTCCTAAGCTCTGAAGGAGTTAATGGTAGCCAAATCCCAAGGTAAAATAAGTGATTGAGTTCTGAAGGAAGTTAATGGCAGTAAGGCCAAGGCAGAATGTACTGACCGAGATCTGAAGAAAATAAGTGTCAGCCAAGTCCCAAGACAGGAACTCTGCAAGTTAGGATAGCAGCAAGGTTTTTTGTTTAGTTTACTAAAGCAGTAGTATTGACAGCACTACTTAAGCAATTAGAGACTCACTATTTACATATTTCTAATCTGGAAAGTAAAATGGGTTTTTACTAAAGTCATTCAAGAAGAAATGTTAAAACGTAAATTAGGCATGAACGCTGGCATGTTCACAGGAAGATATAGTGAGGACAAAACTCTAGGAACCCTAGATGAAAAATACAATATTATATTGTGAAATTTAAATATAATAATTACATTGAAATATTTTCTTCAACTAGGTAAGTAAATTTACAAGGAATGAGCCTAGGAAAAGAACTTCACAGAAATATATTTCATTAAAAAACAAATAATTCAAGTGCTTTAAAATTTTATTGGTAAACCCGAGGAGTCCGAGTTCCGATTCAAATTGGAATTTATTTAGGGACGAGCTCCTTAAATAGAATCCTTAGCCCCACCCTGGCTAGAAAAGGGTGGTAACCTCTAGACAACCAGTCCAAATTTGCCATAGTAGCAAATAGTGGACGTAAATAAATAATAATTAATATTTTGTGTAGGAATGTTTAATTTGGATTATCCGCGAGTATAAAAAAATAAACGCATGCGTGGAATGAAAATGGATCATAATTTAAATTAAATAAGGAAGATGTGAACTGACAAAAAGAACAAATTTCTATAGAAATGTAGAGTATTTACTTGGGTGGGAATATTTGTGCCTTGAATTAGGACTCAGATCCTGAGATCAGATTAAATGGAAGAGTGAGGAAACACGGTAGGACTACAGTTGTATGTTTAATATCGTAACCCAAACAACATGGTGACATTAGGGCTTCACGTCAAGAGCTGCCACAGCTGACTGGGGAGAGAGGTGGAGTCATACGACCTTGTAGTAAGCCCACTAATGTTGCCTAATCCCCTGCTCCTACAGGTTGTAAAAGCTTACTTTCACGCCAGTCTCAACCCCCCAAGCCAAGCCATGCCGGCAGTTTTAGTTACAGCTTTACAAGGAAAAGGAACATAAAAGTATTTAGGACCCTCCTAGCGGGTGATGTAGGATAAAAAAACTGTTTTATAACCGACACTGCCAAGTACGTAATACTTAATAGGTATAAAAAGATTAATAACTTAGCAGGAATGCCCTATTAGAGTAGATTAAGTTCGCCATGCAGAGAAAGTTCAGGAAGCTATAAAGAACCTCCGCGATACGTAAGTCATCTGATCAACATTAATTATCACATTAGAAAAAGAAAAGACAAAAAAGGAATATTAACTACAAATCAATTTAATACGAAATTATAAGAAGAAAAGAATGGTCAGTCATATGAATGTTGAAAGAGACTCGTTTCTTCGCTGAACTTTAATTTTAGCAGATGTCCCTTAAGGAAAATCAGCTATTGAGGTTGTACTCATGACGCGATTTTCAAAACATTTCTTCAAAGGTCCATCGCGATCTTACATAGGAGATGACGAAAATGAGGTCCGTTCAAAATTTTATATCTATATATATATATATATATATATATATATATATATATATATATATATATTTTTATTTATTTAAATGAGTTCCGCAACACCAACGATTTACTCATAATTAAATCGTGCACGCAGAAAAAAGAATAGCAAAAAAAAATAGAGGGAAACGTAAAAGGAATGAACAAAGGTGGTTTTTGATGGGTTCATTGGAATACCATTTTTATAATAATCAAATAGTATTGTATGGAAACATCAAGATGGTGAAAATAATATAAATGAAAATATAAGATTGACTGAAATAAATAAAAATAATAATAATAATAAAATAAGGAAAAGATTTATCTTTAAACATCACGAGGAAAATATGCTTAGTTTACGCAGCCCCTGCGTGACGGACTTTTTAAAATTAGAAAGCACTTTGAATTTTTTGAAAGGTTCAATTCCGCTATTAATAATATCTTACTCCACTTATCGAAATTATTGGAGAAACCATTTCAGCGATTTTTGGAGTTAGAATGGTTAATGCTTATCGCTTGTCGATTTAAGCAAGCTAAGGCCCCTCACCCCTGAAATTTCAGTGCCTTCTTAATCACAGAGCCTGTGCCCTCGGAATCATTTATTGTTATTATTATTACTCAATTACTTCCACTTTTTGCTTTTAAGGCTAATTGGGACGGGCTATCTACAGGTTACAACCCATTTCTAGGGTGGGAGACTAAGGATTTTATTTTAATGAGTTCTCAATAAATTCCCAATCATTTATTGTTAGTTAGCATCATGTCGAATACACCAGGAAACCAATACTCGCATTCTTGTCCGTTTCATTTGAAATTAGTACTTCCCGTCAAATGGCGAACGGCAAGGCAACATATACTCTTTAGAAGATTTAAGTTTATTTTTTTTAAATGTTCTCCAATTTTCATTTACGCATACTCAAGTTACACCCCCTCCCCCTCCCCGATGCTATTGAAAATCTTATAATTTAATCTTTCGATGAAAAAAAATAAATCCTCAAACTGATTCAATTGAGATAATAAAACATTCTTTACACTACACTAGCAAAAAACTGTATTTAGCACAAAATAAATACTTCACAATGCCGCTCAAGATTACTGAATACTACAATGATTCTCAACATTGTCACTTCAAAGTAGAGAGCCGACCGGCGCTTTCTTTGATAACCGCACTCAATGGTTATCTTATCTCTTATCAGAGTTCCAACTTAGGAGCGCACTACAGTCGCGTCAAGAGTACGACCTCGATTTGCTAAAGCTGCGTGTAGTCAAAAAATAAATCATACGACATACAGCCGAGTCCATGTCCAATAGATCACATTGCCCAGATTATATATTATTTAAAAAAATCATCATTATAATCAGAATCTACTCGTATTTCTCCCTACAAGCAGTGTGCAGCTGCCCACTGTACAGCCGCCAAGACTCCTGCCATTCGCAATAATCCTCTATCCAAGAATGCATCCCCTTGTAGCTATATTAATTATAATAAATGTATGTTGTGGATATTGCAGGGCTTCCTTATACTCTCATTATATAAATAACAAATATGTTTTACGTACTTCATTTAACATGATTTCATTTCAAGACCTCCAAATGCATCTGATCAAAAAAGTTACAGAGCTTTTTATGATTCACCGGCATCTTCTATAAAAATTTTGTGATTAAGTACGGAGAAATTAGAAAATCTTTATTTTCGCCCTTCTGCGAAACCACCCCTCCCACATATAGATTTATCTAAAAAGGAAGGTTCACAACTAACTAAATGTTAGTCCTAAATATGTGATTTCAACATTCTAAGCCTAGTTGTTTTTGAGTTAAGCTAGATCAGCAGGGGCAGTGTAACATTCCCACATATCCCATCCGCTGTTGTGATACACTACTGACCGCATCTCACAATATATTCTGTATTTCTATATATAAAATCCGATGAGTAGGAGTGGGGGTTCACTGAAAAAAAGAAAGTACGAATTACTCAGTTTATATTTGAGTTACGGAAAAATGTATAGAACAACAATTGTAGCGTAGCAATAGTTAAACAAGATCTGTTCTATAATTTTTTTCAATCTGACACATAATAACGGAGATCATATGAATTTACCTACGCTCTAACAACCCCCAATATTCCTGATCCAATTTCAGCCATTAATGAACATTATCTTTAAAGCTGAATGAAACGCTCATATATAGAGTTCGGTAACGATTGTTCACAAATTACGACCTCTAGAGCGGTAATACACAAGTGTGTGTGATTTTTGAAGTGATCTCATTTTCATCATTTCCTAGGTAAAATTGATGGACATTTGAGAATATTTTTCGGAAATGGCGTCATGAGTATAACTTCAATAGTTTTTCCTTAAGAAAAACCTGCTAAAATGGATCCATGGAAGCTGAAAACCGAATTTTTCGCGATTACTAGACTCCCATTTCTTCTAGCAAAACAAAAAAACCAAATTCAAGAGAAAAAACTGACTTCAAAAGCACTGCTTCCTCTAGCTGTTCAATCACAGGCATTTACAAAGAGTAAGAAGTATGTTGGGTAAGAGTAGAGAGGCCATCCAAGAGGGATGCTAAATCAGAGATGTTTGATACAAGAGTAAGCACAATCCCATCCTCCGTATGATTCTATGTAAATACAATAGATGGCGCTGCCTGTGCAGCCCTCTACTAGGACTGAATCTCCATGTTTGCAGACCCGCCCCCGGCTTCGTCTTTCTGTTTGAGCTCCTCATTCCCGAACGCCTCCCGCTCTTGTTTGAAGAGGATTATGATGAATTCGTATCGTAACGATCAAGACTCAGCAGATCCACTTTCATGATTAAATGTAATAAGAGAGTATCCCCCTATCGGCCTACAAAATTAGCGTCATCCGTGAAAAATAATTTCGAAATAGTTAAATAGGCTATGAAATTAAGAGTATATACACAATAATTTTAGAAAAGGCTGAAATATCTATTTAAAAATATATACACACCGAAACTAAATTTTTAACTAGGATAGGTGAAAACTGAAAAGAGTTTTTATTCCCACTTTTAACAAATTAAACAGAATGCTTAAAGACCTTTCTGGAATTCTTAAAAGACCACCGTAGATTGATTATCCTAATTATGCGTTATTCTAAACTGTATTTTAAATTATTGATATTAATTAATATTTTAATTTATGTAAATAAATAAACTATTGTAAGTAAAGGAAAAAGTAAGAACCGAAAATTACCAAGGAAAATCGGTTTATATATAAAAAATCCTCCGTATTTCGGATTCCGTAAGTTTGTATACAATTTTTTTTTTCGTTATCATGAAAATATCAGGAAATTTAGTTCTGTGGAATTTTTAGATTGGATACATTGGGATGAAGATGTACCACTTTCAAGTGAATTAACTTTAAAGTCTAAGAAAATCAAATGGTGTTCCACATAAAATTATTCAATGAAGTTTGTAACCATACACGTCCCGGCAATGTATTTTTCAGACCTAAGGCACAAAAACTACAATCTAGTAAAGCTTCGTGACAAAAAAAAAATCAAGAATAAAAAGTTGATTGAAGCATTAGAGAACGACTTGAATTCTAAGAAATGAGCAAATAAAAACACTGGGGAACTTATTGAAGTGCTTAAAATAATCAATTCTGCTACTGATGGATGATAAAGTTTTCATTTGAATAATAAACCCTATTACTATATACTATTTACATAAAATATGCTTTGATTTATCATATTATTTACATTCCAACTAAATTGATTAGGTATTCCATCATTTTATATTTATTTGTTTTTGTTATGAAACAAATTACAAAGGGAGGCATTGAAGAGTTATGTACATAGTTTTGGAATAAATAAACAGGTTTAGCTAACAGAAATTCCAACTCACTGTTGGTCTAGATGTCACATAACATGCTGTATCTGAAAACTGGTTACTTTCAAATTTAGCCCGCTCCGAGCTACATTCACTTTTGACAGGCTTATTTATGCAATCCAATGCCGCCATAAAATAACGGGACTTGTTGACTGTTGAAAACGGAAAATCTAATTTATGGCTCATAAAGCTCATTGTATATGAGCTGAAGCCATTGCGAACATCAAAGGGACTGATTCTATTTTACGATTTCTCTGTATATAGGGGGGGTTTTATGTTGTTCCTATTCTAATGATTGGATTTGGACATTTCCCTTCAATAAAAATCAAAGAATGCATAGTTTTCAAACTAGAATATTGATGGTATTATGTTCTTTCAATGGGAAACGACATGCCAAGTGAATGAGAGAGGGTTAAGATGAAAGAGATTTTAGAGATTGAGATGGCAGTGTCTACAGGGGGACTGGGGTTACGGAATTTATTTCGTTTTATTTTATGAGGAACAATTTTAAGCAAACCTTAAAGCAGGCCTTCAATCAATGAAGAATCAAGAATGGGACATGCTTGAAGAAATCCAATTTTTTTGTAAACTACTGAATTACTACTTCGAAGAAATTCTAGCCGAGAGGATGTCTTGGCGAAATTCCAAAGTTTTGTAAAGTTGAATAGCATCTTCTTTACAAAGAAACCTTCATCACTTGAGAAGAGAATTCTCGAGACGTATGTAAGTAGTAGATTCTTCAGGCGAAACAGCATTTCATATGTTATTTCACATTACTCCCTTCTTCTTATTGAATCAAGAAGTTGGTCCCTACGCCGAATGCATGGCAAAGTCCTGTTGTTATAAGTTCGAGAAGTTCCTTCCAAGAATTTTAGGAAAGCTAACCAAAGAACATGACGAACAAAGAGCTTCCCTCAACAATGCTGCTTCGGGTTCTCAGTAATGAAATCCACTAAGAAGAGATCTAGTTTCAAGAAGTAGGAAATTCCACGGAGGGAGGATGAGGAAAATCAAATTCAATAATCCCAGATTACAAGGAGGGGGGGGGGGTAAGTCTACTGATGTCGAAGTGAGCTGTTTGAATATACATCAAGATGGAGCTTGATCCTTTAAACTCATCCAGAAGTTTCGGGTCGCTGAACTTCATGTTTAATGACGAAACCCTTGTCGGAGACCAACAACTTTATAAACAAGGAGAATTAGTTTACAAGTTGTATATGGGATAGGATTAATTTCCAAGTTTGCTGGCGGCAAACAACATTTTCCTACACGTTTTGTAAATTATGAAAGAGATTCAGTCTTTATGACAATTCAAAGCTTTGACAAAAATATCTCAAACGGATTAAAACGGAGTTTATTATAACCAAAGTTTATAAAGTTGATTTGTGTCACTAATTAATAGCATTTCCAAAGGTTTACAGGCCCTAATGAAGAGATTGAAAAGATTGGATAAACAAAAGATTCTAACTTTGAAGGTACAATATTTATTTCGACACAAGTCTCAAATAAAATCTTCAGGGTAGAAATAAAGACCTCAGTTTAAGAGTTAATCTTATTACGTTTGAGATATATAAAACGAGAGTTTATTCTGAATACAAGGGAGTTTATACAATTTCATTAAAAGAAGGGGTCACTCAAAGAAGATTTTAAATAGCATTTGAAGACCACTTAGTACCAGGATACAATACATTCAGCCATTTATTCAAGCTGATGCTACATTTTTTTCTAGTGACTCTTTACAGAGTTTAAAAATAGACCCAGAGAGCAGCACCAATTAGATTACTTTATAAAGGAACTTTTCTCAAAGAAACATTCAGTACAGAAATTCTCTCATATGGAATTATTTTAGAATCAGCCCTTCAATGAACGTCGTTGTTTATTAGCATACGCTTTGTTCGCTTGGTACTAAGGATTTTATTTAATGAGATCGTAGCTCCACTAAAGGCATACCAAATGGGATTACATATTACCATCGCCTTAACTCACATGGTTAATCTGAGCCCTCTTCAATTACTGTAATATTTATAGGAAGATAACTGGTTCCGCCTTTAACACAGAATTCTACTATGTAATTCAGATTGAGTTATTATACTTTTTACTTTTCGAATATATGTTTAGTTTAGCTTTATATATTATTTAGAAAGACACGAAGGTCAACAATATCATTCATAATATATTAAATATATTGGCTGATTACATTATAGATGCATGCAGGGACTGACGCGCTAAGGCTTGTTCAAACAAAGCATGAAGTGTTTAGAATTCTAATAAGTCAACACAAGTAAAAATCGTAACTCATGATATCCTTGGATAAACGCAGCAGTAATATAAATAATTATGTTCAAAATAACATTAGGAAACTGACTGCAGAATTTGTGTTTGCTTGCTGAGGACTATGTATATGTTAGTCAATCATTTAACAATGCATAGTGTTATGACACAACACCCTTTTGCGGCCAGGGTGAGTCAAAGTATTTGTTTAATGAGGTCTTCTCTAAATAAATTCCTGTTGCCCAAGTGAGAATGGAACTCTCGACTCTAGGTTTAACCCAAGGGATTAAGACCTACGCCTCAATTGACATGGACAACCTGAGCCCCCTAAATGTGTCAGTATAGTTTGAGTGTGAGCATTGAATATTTGATATTGGATGAACGTCAATACCTAAATTTCCACAATTGCCAGGATCGGAATTGTTATCTACAGCGAGAATTTCATTACGTCAATAGAATGTCAGACAGATAAGTATTTTCGGTCATAGGAAACAAGACTACAAGCATAGAGTGAGAGTGAAGATAGAAAACGTGAAGGGGCGTGGGGGCCACAATGAGAGATTCCAAAACATCAGAGAGAAGGCCAAAGAGGTAGAAATCACGAGGCGCGTCCAATGGAGCCCAGCCTTCCGTAACCAGCAATGGCCGTCCGACCACTCACTCAACATAGAACCCACTGACACTATTCATGGAATCAAACGTTTACAATATCATAAACCTGCAGGCATGGCATTTGGTGTGGACAACACCAAGCCCCCGCGAAAAAATAATATAATCTATTGGTCAGACATTTTCATTGGCCCATATCACACTTGAGATACATACAAGAGAGACTCTTTATCTGAAGCATTCTCCCTAAAAGTTCTGGTAGCAATTTACAGCCAACAGTTTTGAGAGCCATATATTATTTTGGATTTCGTTTTACCAGCAACCGATTACTTAATTTACTTTAAACAATGGCACCAAAAGAAACTAATCCAATAAAACTGTAACGGAAAAAAAAATTATATTCGTAGTTTTAAATAAAAGAAAAATATACTTGTAGGAAGAAGCGTGCGTGTAAATAAGATAGTTGATCAATCGATCCCATAATAGTTACATAATTAATCTACTGTACACACGGAAAAACAAACATATCTATCAGTCGAGCCCCAATTCCTGCTTTCATTTTGCTTATTTAGTAATGTTTTGCTATCAAGTTTTGTTGCTGCAAAATCAGTAATATAAGACAAACCAGGGCTTGAGCTGTGTCACCGATAAAATGTCTTCGATGATTCTAGTACATAAATATAATTCTCCATAATATTTCCCTGTTCTCATTAATAAAGTAATGGGAGAACACAATTTCAAATGGGTCTCCAGGGGTATACAAATGAGATTCTAGTTCGTAGTAAACAAATTTCTATTTCTTTTTGATTTAGCCCTTAATCCAACTGAACGAGTTCATTTTTCAAATGTGAAGAAAAGAATTTGCGATTCCAAATTATGAAAGCTGAAGTAGAAATTCTAGATAAACTAATGATTGACTATTTATTAATTTAACTCAATTAAGGTCATTGATATAGGAATCAAACGGAATTTTTCTATGTATCGGTCGGACTCTGTAGAAACTGTAAAAACCGATAGGTGCCTACCGGTGGTCAACTGTCAATCTTGTACCATGATTAATTCAACTAACTAACTATTTCTATGAGTTTTGTAAACTCATAACGAAGACTTATAGTTATATATTAACCAAAAAAAAATCTTTATACATATTTTATGAGCGAGTTTGAGTTATATTTTAACCATGAGAGCATATAAGGAAGCAAAAGACCACTTTTTTCTTCTTGTAAGAACATCAAAGGGCGAAGCCATAGAAGCATTTCCATAGCTAATTAAACCCGCCCGTCGTAATTTCCAACACACTTTGCAAAATGACACCTCGCCCTACTCCTAAGATAAAAGTAGTTCATAAATATTTAATGCAGGAAAGAGTATACTCGGAGAAGAAAATCCCATTTTCTCCAAGAGCCCCAAGTAGAGCATGGATGAGAAACAAAGCTCTAGAGATGTTTCTTCGGAACTTTTTCTAAGCGATGGCCCCTCGTAAAGAGAGGTCGTGTAGTTTAAAGTTTCAAAGAAATGCGCCCGGCGGACACGCTAAGGGTTGGTTCGGCCCCATGAATATTGAAAACGGCTGCACTGCGCCCTCTCCCTGACACAAGCTGAACTTATTAAAATTTCATCGCTATCAAAGCTACAGCCTGCAGGTCCGTCCATTATTGGCCGTGTAAACCGTCACTGGAAATGGCATTCTAGAAAATGACAAATGTATCAGTATGTCGAAATATTACAATTACTTCACAGTTGACAAATTAAATTGATTATGGACCAACGACCAGAGCGATGAAATCAGCAAATATAAAAATATATATATATATATATATATATATATATATATATATATATATATGTCATCCCATAAACTATTTGAATGGTTTCTCCTACAAGAATAACTATGCTTATCACTTGTTAGCTACGACATATTTCCCAAAATTCACAAGTTACTATATTTACAAACAACACATGTACAAGTAATATCAATTTGTGATATTATTTAACAATTTTAAATTAATTCTTGCTTTGTACTACAAATTCTGACATTTGTAAGACAATCAATAGTACTTCCACCCAGGGAGGAAGAACGCTATCAAAGCAGCTCAGAATGCAAATTTATTTATAAACATGTGACCCTATCTCATTCACAAATGGAAGAGATGCTGGCAGAAGGTCACACAGGAAAATACCTCGTTATAGACTTTCTCTCCACTTCATTTAACACTTAGAAATATTTGTCCTTAAACCTAAAATTACATCATTCTACTACTGTTCTGACAGTCAACACTGGTGATATCAGGATCAGCTGATTGAGAAATTTCTAGAAAAAATAATATCAAAGACTTTGACCAAACTAGTTACATATTATGAAGACCTGTTGCTAACATTGCTTACGCTTGTGTTAATATTTACATCATCGTCATATGTTATTACTTGCCTACTATATTCAAAAATATATTATTCAAATCCATTATTTCCGTTTAATGCTGTGTTTTATCCTACGGCCTGCTGCCAGTATCTACTCCATTTGTAAATAACGTATAAAGAATCCTTCATGACTTTTAAGCTACTATTTTTACGAAGAAATACTAGGTCAGTATTCATCACAAAATTTATTTTATTTTACGTTTTGTAGAAAACATTGTTTGAAACATAAGAGATTCCAAACTATGGATTATTCTTAAAACCACTTTTACTAAAATGACCTGGTTAGCCATGTGAGTTAAGGCGTTGGTTTCTAAGTATTGGTAAACCTTAGGATTCAATTCGACTTGGACAATAGAAATTTATATCTTATCAAGCTCGCTAAATAAAATCCTCAGTTCCATTCTGTCTAGAAAATAGTGTATATCATGGTTGCCATTTATTCCCTGTTAAATTCCTGTAAATAACCCATCCCAATTAGTCATATCAGCATAAAGCGAGCATTAACAAACAAAAGTTTTAATTAGAAGTTCCTATACGAATAAGATAATTCAGAACACTCTTCAACTTTATAGTTAATGAATTAAAACTCATTTTCATAGGCAATACAAAATTTGAGAGAAAAGTTGCTTAGAATGAGTGCGATTGGTTCGAAGTCCGAGTCCCAATTGTAAAGCTCAGACGAATATTAGTGGTTTGAGTAAATAGAGAGTTCTCAACAAATTGAGGTGGGTTATGTGGTCAATGTACTTTAACCCGTTCCCCTATTGAACCCGTTCATCTATTGAACAGGGATTAGTAGAAACTTGGGAAGAGCCGATTAGACCAGCTGTTCAACCTTACTAATCCCAATTCAATGGAAGGCTGGATAGCAGCTGAGCCCGCAGATCATTCATATCACAAATATTAAACACGGATCCCTGGACTCGAGAGAGATCCACTAATTTTGGTAATAATAGTAGTCAGGGTTTAGGCAGGTCCAATGAGGAAAAACCATAATTAGTTCAGAGAATTCATACAGGTAGGTTTACAGAATGGGTGTAGCTTTACAATTACTTATCAATGAATAAGCTAAATATCTGACCACGTAGTGTTTATATGAGACGCGTGCTATATGAAATTTGAGTGGACTGCGATACCAATGAGCTAGCGTAAGGAAATAGACAGGTTGCGTTGGTATAGAATAATTGCAGAAGCATTTTTCTTGGAATTACGATTCCTTTTTTATAAATTATTTAACAACAGCATAGGACTAAACCGCCGTGAATATTGTTTTTGAGGTCATTGGCCATTCACAAAAACTATTCCCTACCCATAATGTTGACCTCTGCAGGATTACAGGAGTACTATGATATATAATGGCTAACGACGATATGCTTATCACATATTCTTTAAGAAAAAAAAGTAGAAAAAACGGTTATGAACAGCAGCCCAGATATTCCACGGCATGCTGTTTCAGGACAAAGTTTCACTTCTTCTTGTACTTCACCCGCTACGTGTCCTAACTTCTGAACAGTTGGAAACCAGTTCTTGCCGAGCAGGATTCTTTCATTACTGTCTTCATGAAGTGTGTCTTTTGCAGTGTTGACTCCCTCCCAACTTTTAGCGCCTGACGGGATGTTCGTCGAATACCATTTTATATGAGAGCTTTAAGGAATTCGATGTAAAAGACCAACGTCCATCTCGGGTTTCCAAGATCAATAAATAAGAAGATAAAAAAGTGCATTATAAAGGTGACACATCTCCTGATGATAGGTATAATTTTCTACTCATCATTTCACAAAAACAACCAAAACGTTTTCCCTCCACTGAAATATAGGAAGGTGATAACACAAGCTAAGACGCTGTCAAGACCCCAAACCATATAGATTGAAGGTAGTGCGGATATGTCAAAGTAATTGCCTAAGTCTATCATGCAGTAAACCACAAGATTACTGGAATATCAGTGTCCGATGATGACTGATAAATGGCCAGTTTGTGCCAGTATTCCAATCAGCACTTGAATATTCTTCTTTTTTTATTTAAAGAACTTTTATTTATTATTTCCTCCGCAAATCAGCTTACGTATTATAGAGCATATGATAAATATTTACTTTATCTTTATTATAAAATATTTCAGAATTACCGGATGAAATATTCAAAGAGGCTGATACTAACTATTAATAGATTCCCACAAAATGAAATATGGAATCAATCATTCAGATGGAGTTTCATGATAAAAGCTTCCTGCTGATAGACCTATGACTCCACAACTTTTTTATTCATATTAATTAGAAGTAGGCAATTGATAGTCAGTATGTGTGTATTTTTTTTTGCTCTTTGCCCATCAAAGCTGTTCATTATTCAGTCCAAACCTCTCAGCGCGATCGATGATAGTGGATGAATCACAAATTATGATAATAAAGTCAGCTTTTAAGTATGAATCTTTGAACTACCCTCGGCAATACATGCAACTTCTTCTTAAGCTTCCAGTTCATTTTTTTTTCAGAATAAATTGGTAACGAATCCGTCCTGGTGCAGAAGAATTCGGATTTCTGGCAAGATCACAGGACATGGGATAAGAGTTCAACCCAGCTAAATCACTGCAGCGGAAATCTCTCCAGCTCTTGCTAGGGACCGTTCTTACTGGAATAATAATACGATTTAGCTTTATCACTCTGGACATTCAAAAAGGAAAAGCCTACTTTCGTTATCATTCATGAGCCGCCCTATTCATTTTGAGCAAAGAAGAAAAATTCCTTTATCTTTAGATTTCTGTTAGGACCAAGACGAGGCCTGCAGTTCCTTTAAGCCTGCATCTCCATTTGATTTCTCGAGTAATGTATTTAACAAGATTTTCAAGAACTATGACATTTCCAGAGTGCTTGTATGTTTCTGCAATCATAATGTGGTGGAGACGTGCTTTCCAAATGGCTGTGTTCAATTCAACTATATATACGAGTATCTCTGTGAACACCAACAAAACATGGTGCCAGAGACTAAAATAACAGCGAATGGTGGTCAATGCTTTTGTCTTGAATTTAACCGTAATATGTTAGTTTCAGAAACCTGTCAACTCGAGGCAAACAGAGAATTAGTGGTCAGAGAATGAATTTTGTATGAAGTGTAAACTTGTGAAATGAGTGTTTTTTTATTCATTAAAAAAAAAAAACATAGTTAATTCAGACGTTCCTCCATCAACTCTAGCCAATACTTAAGTCTAAACTTCAGTACACATACTCCCATAAAACTGGCGAGAGTAGCGACAGAGACACTCTACCACTCAGAAGCTCACGACCAAGGCGGGGTATTAGGAACAGGGAACCAGCAGACCTGAAGTAAGCGGATTAGAGGAAGCATTCAGAGACGTCTTCACATCAGATCAGGTTTAAATTAAGCTCCGCCGGGTTCAAGAGCTTCATTTAGAATTTATACAAGAGTTACTAACAACGCCAGCTTTGTAGAGGAGTGCTCGTTCCACTTGATAAAATTGATAGTAGTCTGAAAGTGGAGTATTGGGTATTTTTGGACGCTTTGAGCCAGAGAACTTCAGAATTGACTTAAAAACATAAAAAAAACTACACAAGGTTCTTTATTATTTATGTCGTGACATTAAACGATTTTTAAAAGCATCAACGAGGTCGTGAGAGCTTTATTACATAAGAATTTTTGACGTTAATTTAATTTTTTCTACAGATTATGTGTCCATATACAGCAGGGCAATGAAGTTGCATGTTTCGGCAGTTGCCATTCCACAATTTTGAAATAAAAATATATCAACATTTTGGAAAATAACATTACAAGAAATAAAGAAAACTTTATTTTGATCCAATACAACAAAGATGTTATACAGAAATTGTTACATGTGTAAAAAAATTAGGATATTTTTGTACAACCTTGGGCGCAGTCGTCCTTCAGTCGTTGTACCTAAATTATAATTACCATTACAAAAACACGACAATTGCCTGAATATTTACCATTCTACCAATATTAATAAAGAAAAATTATACATTGTAAACCACATAAATTTCTTCCCCTTTCCCTCGCTAGTTAAAAAAGCAGAAATTTGGAATCACAAATTGGAGCGTTCAAACTTGGATTAAACGGGCCCTAGACGGGTAATTGCTACATACATCTAAAAATCTAAACGAAAGGTATATTTGGCATCTAAGGCCGTCAAAAAAAGTTGTCTTGTGCACAGTTCTGGGTTCTGACTTGGAACATAGAAACAACTGAGGCAGTTCGACAAAGTATACGGAATTTTACATTTCATACAAGACCGATTAAATAACATTTTTCGATGACAAGTAACGGGGACAGACTTTTTGATAGAAGGATTTTTATAACCACAACTTTTTACAATCTGATTTCAGCCATTGCCAAGCTGTTATTTAATTTCACAAGAAACATTTTAAAGAAAATTAAATTAATTCATAGAGTTCAGAAATACCGATGCCTTTTATGGAAAAAAAAGAAGTATTTTTTTTAAAATCACTCAATAACTAACGAGATTAAAATTTCTGCCTGGCTAGTAATACGAACCAATTTTCCAGGGCTTAAATCTATTTGAAAGAGGAACCTCTAAAGGTGGAATAAGCCGATTTGGAAGGAACAACTGGGAGTAAATACTGCCGATAGGCCGACACCTCCAGGAGGCAAGCCTGTGTAACTATACTAACATAAAGAGGCTTTTACCAACTTCATTTTCTACCACAATTAAGTATTTAAATAACTCTTAGTTTTTTGCCATAAATTACAAGCATGATTTAATGTTTGCCTAATAAACTAACCTCGAATTTAGTCGAAATGCTTCCCGCTAGCATCTACTTACAACGAAGTATATTTTCTATTCCATACATTTCAGCAGAATTCTCGTCAGGGAAATCTGCTATTGAGGTTGTATTAATGGCACGGCTTACGAAAAATATTTTCAAATGTTTATGGATGCTAGAGATGACGAAAGTCCGTTCATAAAAAAATAAATAAATAATATATTTACTCGGCTAACGGCTGAAATAGGGCAGAAGGAAGAGGGAGAGAAAGTCGATAATTCAAAATATTTCCGTTACTTTGAGTCGGATCAAAAAATCATGTATGACTAATCTTGTAAATATAATTTCCTAAAAATGTTGTTTTATGCAACACTTTTTCTTTATCTATAATATTAAACGAGGTTTTTGTATTTTTTCATTTAAATCCTCGCGCTTTAAAAATAAGTAAATATATCATGAAACGTATTATTCCAAGCTTAAATACCCAATATTCTTTCCACCAGATTTTTATTACCGCCCACTTCTACTGATGGGATTATTATGTGGAAATAGAGAATGTGTGGTAAGGTGAGATCACTAGCCAGCACAAGGGAAATCTGCTGGGTTTACGCAGCCCCTGACGGACGTTTTTATAGAAATACGTAAAACGTAATACTTTCGAATGTCGTTTATAAATTATTTTTATAATAGATACTTTATTAATGATTATATTATATATTTAATTGCTTTTTTCGTTATAGATAAAATTAGACGAAAGAACTTTAATTAATTTAAAAAAAAAAAAAAACATTAAATAAAACAATTTCTGAGGGGTGTCTCCGATATGAATAGAGGTATTACAGGATACTCCAGTAAGCCGATGAAGTGGAAGCTTATCCTGTTATTTCAGGCCTCTATCGTACACAAACACCTGTTTCACTTGATGTAGCCACAGAACTTCCAGCTTTTTGAAGATAAAAACAGACATAAATAAATTTATGAGATTAGGGGGGTATTTATAATATGTATATATAAACTAAATCTTTGAAAATATTCAAACAATTCAGTGTTTGAAGATTTCCATTAATGGAAACCATCCAACTACCTATTGAAGATGTACTCATGATGCAACTATATGTAAACATTCTTCAAAAGTTAAAATGTTCTACCACATGAAAATCATTTTTATTTTTTTCAAATTTACATGTACATTTTTTATGACCGTTACCAAACTCCAATTAAACAGTTTCACATATAAGGCTAAACACCACGTTCACTAATGGTCTTAATCTAAACAGGAGAGGAGGAAATTTTGAGAAAGGAAACATGGAAAATCAAAAACAGATCGTAACACGATGTATTATATAACCAATATTGTGGATTAAGTTATTTATTACAGATTTTCTGCCCGATTTGCTGCAATGTGATATTTACCAGGCTATTTAAAACATTTCTTTTTAAGCCTTTTACTCCTACCCTCCCGATTTTTACATTAAAATTTTATATATATAGTCTTAAATATATACTAAGTATTCTTACTGTAGGAGAAAATAAATTGAAAGAAAATGAGGCATTAATTGAGTAGTCAAGCCAAATGTACCATAAGGAAACATTTAGAAATTCATTATCAGCTAGATCCACCCCGATAAAAACATTTCATTAATTAAAACCAATGTTAATTTTTTTCTCTTATAAATAACACTAGACTGATCAACATCACAGCAAATTTTCTATGCCCTCCGAAAATAGATATTTTCAGTTTATGACCCTCAACAGACTAAAGTTACAAAGAAAAATAACTGCGGAGAAAAAACTTCTAATAGCTTTCAGGATTCGAGGAAATTTGAGTTACGAAAATGGCTCAAAAATAAAGAGCCTTAGAAAATACCAATACTTGAAGGCTGGCCAGGGAAAGTAGGCTATAAAAGGGTTAGCGTGTTTTACAGGTACAAGTAACTTTCTAAACGGGTTTTAATATATGTTTGAATCCTAAGACTTAGTACACGAGTTCCATGATAGGGTGTTTGATTAAATTCCGTAAGAGCGCGCTGATGACAGATATAAACCTCCTTGAAATTTGGCCTCAGCCTTGTGCCAATATCTTCCTGTCAGGCGCTAATCTCCTTGATTTTGTTTATTCCTCTTTTGGTCCAGTGTCGGACTTCTAGAAATACTTATTACATGCATAAATTAAACCATGAGTTGCTTCTTTTCCCTGAAGAAATATGAAGCAGTGGTGTAAATTTTTTTTCTTTTTTTTTAATCCCCCTTAAATAAAAATGTGATTTGGAACACCTTGTAAAGGACATGACTTCCTTGTAATCCTATTAAATAAAATTATGTCCGACACGCAGTGGCTGCGTAAACTATTTAGCTTTCCCTCGTGCTGGATGGAGTGACACTAGCAATGTCATCTCACCATATATATATTTTCTATTTGTAAAGCTGAATTCGATGAGTAGTAATGGGGTTTATTCTATGCTGAAAACAAGAACGTACTAAGGACTTCCTAGCAGTTACAACAACGCGATGTATCTTCAGTACTTTAACAAGATCAGTTCTGTAGCATTTTTCGTTCCCTCTCATAATAAAGGAGTTATATTGAAATTCCCCCTCCAACTGGTCTGATTTCAGAACATTAATACACACTCACAGAAACATATATTGAACGTGACATGAGTGAATGGTTTTGACATCACCGGAGTTGGTTCAATGGACATTTTAAGGTATTTTTCAAAAAACCGCATCTTCAGTATGACTTCAATAGCTAATTTCCCGTAAGAGAAATCACTATCTCATGTGATATAGGATATCCCCGTTTCAATGCATTCGACTGAAGCACGTTATAGATTAACATTTATAGATCTGCTCATAACAAATAATAACGTTTTTTGCATGTTTTTTTTATGGCAAATAGGTTGGAAGAAATATCCAGTATTTTATTTGTGCCGTTCTGTAAACCATTTCTAAATCGATTCGGTACAAAGAGAATGTACACAAGTAAACGATATAGCAGACCTAGATGAGAAATTTAAACTTTTTAAAGTCGTTATTGATTCATGCAAATACGTGCTTAATAAGAGAAGCCATGCCACCTAGCCAAAAAATTGGTTTGGTGAGAGTCGAAACGAAAATCTGAAAACCGATATTTTTCGACAATATATAAAACTGGAAATTAAAGAGACATTAAGTCATCAAGAAACTATAGAGTGTTGCCTATTTTGGGATCTTTTAAATACAACATGAGGGCCCCCTTTTGTGAAAATGTTTAATGTTATTTATCATATTAACATCCACTTTGTGTTACTAAAGCTAATTGGGACGGGGTATCACCTAACTACCACCCCCGGGAGAACAGTGAGTAAAGCCGCCATTTGGAGGCGTTTTACTGTCCTTGTTACGCTAGCGGAAACTTAAAAGGAAATTCTAACTAGCATGATTTGAATAATGATAATTAATTTATCGGAGTACAATAACCGATGAATAAATTTTAAATGGTATTCATAAATGAGCATACTCATCAAATAGATCTGTACGAAAAAACTCGATAAAAAATAAATCAAATAAAGAGAGGACAGATAGAGCGGAAGTGCGACCCGAGCCCCCGATAAAAGAAAATAAATTGAGGATGACAGTCATAGCTTGAGACGGGAGTACAATATGACTCATAAAGTACAAGAACCGCCTTTATAAAGGGGGAGCGGCCGATCTGATCGGGACAAAGAGATGCCCCTCCCCCTTCCATCAGGGCATTATATCGGCCATGATATTCGGGTATTCGAGAGGGCTGGCACAAACATAATTCCATTATAGGCTATAGTCGCCAAAGCTGAGAAAACTGCTGGGAACAGCAACTTCAAGACAAGAGATAGAACGTCAACATAACAACCATTAGCTTGCAGCATAAATAAAATATCAACGAATATTTTAAACCTGAAAAACGAAAAGGAAAGGAACATGAATATAAATAACTAATTTTACATGCTTATCGTGTTGAAAAAAAAGAATTTTGAATTAAATTATTAGTTAAACAGGAAGCTACTCAACACAATATGTTGGGATTAAATATAAAATAGATTTTACACGGAATGACATAATGTTTTGAAGGGGAGACAGAAAAGAAAAGAAAGGACAGAACATTTTCCGTGGGGGGAAACTGAGATTTTTTTTTATCTCTAGGACCTTTTCAGAGTTTTAAAGGGTTATCTCCACTTCCCCCAAGTTTGTAATCATTCAATGCCGGATTCAGAATAATCATTAAAATTAATACTTGAGAGGATGACAGGTATTAACAAGCAAAAAGAAAATCCTAATTGATTGATTTAAATTCGATTTTACACTAAACTAGCTGACCCGACAGACGTTGCCCTGCATGATATTTCAAGCAATTAGGATATTAAATTTAATAATATTATGTATAAAACAAAAGGTACTTTTAATAACACAAAAAACAACTTCTGTTATGTGCACGCTTGGCCAAAAACAAATAGAAAATTAAGTATCGCGAATTTTTTATTCAGGCCTCCCTTATAACCCCCACTCCCGTTCGAATTTAATATAGCTTATAATCATGGAAGAATTAATGCTAATTTACAGATAGAGTTTTGTTAAGTTCGGTTCAATCATTAGTGCCCAATAAAATTGTTGGTTCCCACTTTAATGTTTTAGTGTATACCTCGTTTATATTTTGTTATACGACAAAAGTGAATATAACTAAAGTTACTCTAAATAACAAAATAAACAACTTTTATCCTGTGCATATTTGCCGAAAAACCAATAGGAAACGAAATATCGCTTTTTTTAATTTTATGCCTCTCTTACAACCCCCACTCCTGCAACATCTGCCGGGCTGATTTGTGAATCAAAAGCATCCAGGGCGCTACCCAAACGCATACAAAAAAAAATCATTCAAATCGGTCCAGCCGTTTAGGAGGAGTTCAGTGACATACACACGTACAGTAGAATTATATATATAAAGATTAGCAAATTGAAAACTTGTGCCAATTCATTAAATATTAACAACATACATATAGGATAAGATGAATGTAAGGAAATAAATGCAACCCTTGCATTATGTGGTTAATTATATTTGTTACCCATAAAACACTTTAGAAAAAAATATATGAGCATATCTCAATTCTAAAGACTTTCTTGGACATAACGGCAAAGGAACCTATTGGTGGATTTGAGAATCATCTAATACTTCGCACAAATAAAAGATCTGAAGAGTCTACTGAGAAATCAGAACACACGATGATCAGTAAAAAAGAAACCCAATAGCTATTCTTCACTATGAACGCGGTTGGAGAATATAGCCCAATAAATGAGGAATAAAAATAAATATTGTTCATAAAATAAAGAATCTATAAGAAAAAAGGGCATTGGGACTACATATGGACAAGTATCCTCTTTATTACGCTCAAGAGGAAACTGTTTTCCAAAGTTCTTTTACAGTGAATTTATAACCAAGGCTCATAAAATAAAGGCTTTATTTCTTTCTTTTTTATGTTTTATTGTTTAGTAGTGAACGGTGTATTTCACAAATGGCCAACGATATAAAGGCTTTATTGCGCCTGGCCGTAAATTAAAGGCTACTTAGAGCTTTTGTGACTAACGGCTCTAATAAAAGCGGCAATAAGTTCAAATTTATATATAATGGTCAGAGGAAATGACCGATTAACAAGACAATGAAACAGAATGAAAATACAGACACGAAGATAAATATATTGAAATTTTCTTTTGTTGTCTCCTACCATGAAACTAGACAGTCGTTTGATGCAATTAAAGTTGTTCCAAATTAATTAATTAAAGCCCAACATAAATCCTAAAGGAAATTAAAATTCACCAAATTAATTCCTGGGAATGGAAACTTAGATTCTCCGATTAATGCAAAAAATTGCTCGTTCCCTCATACATCTGTAAAGATTCCGGGGGAATACTTTTTCAATAAATGTTCACGCTATATAACATTACGAAACTTACTTTATAAGAAGTAAAAGATCTTAGTTTCAGTCGAATATAGGGAATTTGGATACTACAAAAAACGTAAAACGGTACAAAATGAACAAATAACATCAAAAGAAATTCTATATAATCAGAAAACCAGGCCGAACTCATATGGTTATCTCGTAAATTCTCTGTAACGTAACTAAATAAAGATACCAAATTATTTTGGCTCAATAGAGTTTGCACTACAGCCGTTCTATAACCTGTTACTCTAACATCAGCCAAGACGACGGGTCGTGGGAATGATGCATATTCTCCTTTAGGACAAAAACTAGACTCGAAGTGACTATTTTCCACTGAAATTCATAAGTCCTAGTTTTCTACCGTGACTACAGCTCATCAATCAGACAGCCACAAGGAATTATTCTTTGAACTCCACTCCACCTTGATGCCAAACTAAAGTTCTAACTACTGTTTTAATTAATAACAGTACTATATCAGGTAGTGGGTTGGTTCCGCCAGTATATAAATACTATTGACATATCTCCCGTTATTATTGAATAATATTGTCGAGTAGTTGGCGAGCGCTTTTGGTGCGATATCACCATTCACAAGCCGGTCGTTAGTTGTATTGAGTAGTCACTCTTTAATTATATAGTCCCTTAATCAGTTATTAGTTGCCATATTCATTTTGGGGAAGTTTGTTTATCTTATAGCATAGTTCTTTACATATCTGTACGAATTAGCAGACCCTATCGGTGTCGTCTTGGGATTTCCAATTTCCAAGTTATTTAGCAAGTATTATTTACGTTTTTAAAATGTTATTCCTTATTTCTCATATTGTTTCTATTTTTTTATGTAGTAAAAAGAAAAAATAAACTCCACCAAATGGACAGCAGAACTACGATAATAGACAGACAAAACGACGACGACTACGATTAAGGAACATTAAATTTGTAATTAACACATTCGGAATAACTTCTTCAACTGCAGTACCAAATGCTTCTTCAGTTCTATCTCTGTTAACGTGAACAGGACACGTAAAAAACGCATATATAAGTATACGAAGAAAAATTAGTTAATAAACATAACTGAATTAAAATAATAAGGTAATGAAAGAATGGAGTCTATACCCCTGTTCTTTTTATGGAATGAATACAAAAACTGCAGACATAGTTCATATTTAAAAATTACGCCGATAATTCCAGAGGAAGGTAATGTGCATTATTGAAATAAGACAAATTAACATGTATTTCCCCCAATATACTCCATGTACATTAATACCCAGATTAATAATATGTCAATAACAACATATTAACACTGCTAGAATGAAATTCATATTAAAATAAACACCATAATATGGAACGGAATTAATTGTCTTTTTGTATTTAATAAAAAAAATCATCAAAAGAGCAAGGTTAGATGGCATCCTGAAAGCGTGTGGTGTGCAAATGCCCAAGCTGTAAGTTGAAACCTTGAAGACAAAAATAAAGAATACATTAATATATTTAGGCATGCTGGAGAATGGAAGAGGTGGGGGGGGGGAGACGTCGTGCAATGCTAATGAGATAAAAACATGCCTGACCTAGGAACAAGCAGAATAAGAAAGGTCAAGAACTTGCCATACCACGGCCTTCAGCATCATCGCATCGCACAAGGTTAGTTTCAAAACAGTGGAAACTCATCAAAAATTCATACAGATTATAAAATAACAAGAGAAACTATGATAAAATCTAATAATAATTTAAATACATATATAAAAATTAATATAAAAACCATTGATACTCACCGACAGCAGGAACGATTAGCAATAACAAAAAGTCAGCATGCACATTAAATATAATTCCAAAATATCAATGTGTATTTGATGAATGAAAACAAACCATCAATTATTTTTTATTTAAATTTTAATCGTGACCACAAAATGTAACAAACGAATCTGCAGATGATCTAATCACTAAAGACTAAATATTTCCAAAATATTCTTCCCAGGTATCAGCCTCCAAGGCCAACACTGCATTAAATTATGTTTTAGCTCTCTACACTTTATTAACAATTTGTAATATTAATATTTATAAACATACAACAATTTAGAAAAGATTTTTTGTCAAATATAGTGAAACTGATCTTAACTCAGAAATTCTTTGTGATATCCACGTCTATAGAAATATGATTAGTGTAAGATGAGCCAGTCAACATTCTCAAAAGACCATCTTTGATTTTGTGAATGAATGAACATATCTACGAAGGACCGTTAATTTATTCTAGGCAGCTGAGCAGCGTGATAAACTTGAAATACCAGTATAATAGTAATCTATGATCATGAATACTGCTTCTGGGAAGTAGAAACAATTTTTCTCCCATCCATATTGTACTAAAGTTATTTTTTAAAAAAATATTCAAAATTCTAGGTCCTTATTGACTTATGTAGTTGTAGAAGGTGAATTCTCTTTAAACTTTCTCATTATTCAATATTTTGACACCACCCCCCCGTTTGTATTTTCAACAAAATTATAATCATCACTTGTAATCTGCCCCATCTGGGCGTTTTGAGAAAATAAAAATAAACATTTCTAATTTTGCTAGATAATCTTACGTTTCTGGGTTCAAATTGAGGCTCAATATTAAGAATAGTATTAACTGATTATCGTTTATAACTTGGCATTCTAATATGATAAATGAATTCACTAAAATATAATGTTCATTAAATGAAAACTAAGGAATGACACATTAGGAATTAATGCCTCTTAGCTATACAATTAACAAATTCAAGGAAACATTTACATTTCTCTCAGTTAAATAAAGAAGTGATTTATTTAGTAAGTTCTCCATAAATAAAAAAATATTATTCAACTGATATAATAGGTGTTGGAGAACTTCCAAGGCGACTCATTTAAAAACTTGAGATAAATTAATGTTTACAGAAAAGAAAAAAAAAAATATTTAACTCAAAGCAAAAACAAAATAAGTACTAACTAAACAAATTAAACTATAAAATACAATCAAAATAATTTTGAGAGCAGTACAAAAATTAATTATGTATTGAAAGAGTAATAAAAACAGTTCCGGACACGTAAAACGTTTTTAATTTATTCTTGCAAATGCTTGTAAAAAATGCTATTTAAAATAATTTTCTTTTATATGTCGTGATGGTTCATGTGAAGAGATAGAGATCCAAAAAAAACTAACAATGAAGTACCGATTAATAATAGGGTGATTGTGAGTACGCACACACATACATACATACAAATATATATATATATATATAAATTGTGTATACAGGATACGACAGGTGATTATTCCCTTAACAGAAAATCCTGACTTCTACAGGAACGAGCAAAGGAGGCAACCCGAAAATAATAGCACTAGGATAATAATTACATTTTTGCCAATAAAATTCAGAGTGGAGAAAATTTCACTCGTGGCCAGAACTATTAGAGCGATCTCTTTGTAGCCTGCATGAACTGACTAATGAACGACCGACCACAATATCCTCTAATTAGGATAGTAAGGCAAAGGAGTAGAAACTCTTGGTGAGCTTAAAATGGCCCATAACAGATGGTTATTTGTCAATCGTACATAGACGAAAGGAAACAAATTCAATACAATACCAATAATTAATTATTTTTGAACTGCTCTCAATAACTAAATACAAGGTGTTATGTGATAATCTAACTACTCTAACAGTGAACTAGCAGGGTAACAAACCTGGTGGTTAGGAAGGTAAAGCTGTCCCTCAGAGGTACATACCTGAAACAAAGAAATGTCATATAAGATAAATGTTAACACACAAAAAAAAATGAAATTCATATATTAAAAATGTATATGTAGGAAGTGAAGTTTAAAAATCAACCTGAAATGCATTAATTATAAAGAAAAATTATTTAGATTGTAGGACCATCTTGAAAAAGCACCAAACTACAAAAGTTTTAGGGAGTAAAGCTAACTTCACACACGCAAACAAGGGAATAGTGACGACCAGAAAATTTAAGGCTTCTTTATAACACGTAGAGGGAAAAAATGCCAACACATAAATTGTAACAATTTATTAAAATGCCTGAACGCTTTCGATGCAGTGCATCATCATTAGTGCCCGAACGTCTTGGCGGACCTTAATACCAGACTGAGTTTACCAACACAGAATTAGAATTTTAAGAATACTAACTCAGAATATTGACGTTTTATTTTTGCATAAATCCAAATTTAATTCATTTATCCGGCATTATTCTAGCAGGCCCATTACTAATCTTTTATTTGGTGTAACAAGTGGTTCTTCCTGGCCAGGATGTCAGTGTCATCATTAACCTGTAACTCACTATGGTCTGGAACTTCTCTTTCTATTATAGAATTTTTTTTTTTTTAAATTCTCTCTACGTATGCAGTACGAAACCAGGAGTTTGATAGGTACTTAAGAGTTTATTGGCATGCATACAAGAAGTTGCAAATGGTTCGGGATGTCTGATGTTAGTTTTGTCAGTCCTTTAATGTAATGAGCCACAATTACAGTGTAAAATTAAGATAAACGTTTTACATATGTTAAAATTTACTGCAAGCGGGGAAAGCATGAAAAAATATACAATAGTTTAAACGTTAATTGTAGCACACTTTCAAAAGAAAGTGAATGTATTATACAACTTTTCACCACAGTTAATTTTGAGGATAAGGAATGTTTGACCCTGTTATCAAATGAATATTTTCGTATGCTCCACGAGAAGAGTAATTTGGCAGTACATAAATGACTGATTATGCTCATGTTTCGTCTGAATTGATGACATAGGTCATATTATTGCGGGATATTGTAAGTGATTCACTCAACTGACTTGTAGTGTTAAACTTCAGATATATTTTCTATTTGGTTCTACATGTGGTCATGGGGCTATCCTTATCATTAATCTCTACCCAACAGTGTTCAAGAATAGTGAAGATCATTAAATCCTCTCTCTATTAAAATGAAGCAAATGAGGTTCCATTTTATAATTAAATGGGAGAGTTACATTCATATAAGGTGAATAGAATTTATCAGATTAAAACAATGCCAGAAGAGTGAGAACACCACAAATAAAATATTAAATCTCCAAAATTTAAGGAATGAGTATAAATGGTGGGAGTTCTGAGGTAATCAGTTTTCATAGGAAATCAAGGAGGGGGGGGGGTTGCTCCGAGAGCCCACCACTTCCTTTTTTATATTACTGTTTTCTGCCTTAGCTCTCGTTTCAATAAATCCTTTTCACCGGTATGAAAGTCATTTCGCTCATTTGCCGAGGGCTTTGAGCCCTTTGAGCAGAATAGGTCTAAATTGGGGAGGAAACCTGGAGCTGTTACAGCCGGATAGCTTTTATTCCGAGTTCCACGGGGCTTAATTATTTTTTTTATTTTTTGTACCCACCCTGATGGAAAGGCAAACAAGACGCCCCGTGTAATCGGATAAAGCAAAAGTATTTTTAAACTGATCCAATCAAGTTTTGAAGAATTAATATGTTCTGTAATACGAACTATTAAGGTGCTGAATTGAGGTAATCTGACTCCGTCAAGGCAGAATATTAAAAACGGATAAAAGAAATCATTAATATTTTTTCCTGCTTTGAAACTCCACAGCTCCAATGTTCATTTCATTATGCGTCTCCAATAAAAAAAAAAAAAATTGTAAAGATAGCAAAAACATTTGATATGAGGCCACAAAAGCAAAATAACCTGCACACTCCTGGGATTTCCCGTTTTACTTTCAACACTTCAAAGGAAAGCATAAAATATAAATTTCGTACTTCTGGGATTAACATTCAGAATTAAGATATTTAAGATTTCAGAAGATTGACGGACACATAGATTACCCAAAGTAAGGGTTTTTAAGAAACCCAAAAAAAAGAATTCTCTTTTTTTCTTCTTTTTTTTTAAGGAAGGGATCAAAAAGTGTAACTAAACCAAATTCTTCAATATTATTATCATATACAAAATTGTAAATGTACTTCCTATTTAAGACTAATCAAAGGTGGGAAAAATGAACACAGGAATTCTTCAACGTTATTGTAGATAAAGTAAAGTTTCATTTTAAACACCTCTTTGAAATATTATTATTCATTCCACTAGACTATTGCTTTTATAACAGAAATTGAGGAATACATATATTTTTGTCAGTACACTTCAATTTATACAAAGATTATTGAAAAATGTCAATAGAAATATGTTATATATCATTAGATAGTTTTAAATGGTGTTGAAACATTTGTTTTCTTTTTTAGTTTTAATTCAAAATGTGATATTTTTCATTTACTGAAAGTTGTTTGTTGTTGAATTCTGTAGTTAATTATATATTTTATGAACATAGAGCCTCAGCATATGTTTACTACATTTACTTTGCGGTCTTCTAGCATCTTCAATTTTACTTTTCAGTAAATGGAATCATAGCTATAAGATTTATTGCATTTTACAATCATTATTGGTTGTTTTAAAGTTTTTAACACATTTTCTTTCCTAACAAAGAGGGGGCATGACCCCCTCCCCTTCCACCTTATGAAGTGTAGAATATTCAAAGAAGCCCAACTGCGAAGGACACCAGGAACTCTTTATACCTGGAAGGCAAAACTCCGAGAAGATAACAAAAAGTAAACAGACCGTAAAGGGGTGGAACAATGGAGGCTCCCTGGGGCGAGAGGCCCGAACTTGTGTAATGATCTTAAAACTGTAAAGTTTCGTCACAAAAAAAAAGTATTTTAATTAAGGAGTGTCGCAAGGGGTGGAGGGGAGGGTTAAAAGCTGCTAAGCCCCGGAAGTCGACCAAGCTTCATTTCCTGAAAACAGCTGTCTTTCCTGCAGATGATGAAGGCACTGCTAACCCCAGGCCAGCCTTAATAGTCTCATTTGCTTTATATCTACAAACATTAGCTTTAGTAATTATAACAGCAAAAAAAAGTTACTGGCGTAATACCTCTAATCAAAACTTTCACTGTAGAGTTATGTAAAATATAAAAAACATATGTATTATAACAGTATTCTGGTATGCATTATATTTTTTAGCAATTTCCTTTAGGACAAATCACTATTGAGGTCGTACTCATGGCACGATTTTCGAAAAACTTCCTCAAATATCCATCGATCCTGCCTAGATGACGAAAATGAGGTCCGTTCACAATAAAATATACTTGTTTGTTGTCGCTCTAACTGTAGCAATTCTTATTCAATCGTAACTAAACTAAAGGTCGAGTTAATTAACTGCTGAAATCGAACAAGTGGAGGTGGTGTTTAGAGGAGAGGAATTTCGAAAAATCTCCGTTATTATACGTCGGATCAAAAAAAATGTATAGAACCAACCCTATTACAAATGTAATGTCCTATAATTGTTGTTATTTACATTCTTTCACTATCTTGATTAATAGCCGAGATTTGCATGAGTTTTCGTCCTCTCGTGAACCCCCACTTCGACTCATGCAATATTAACAATAAGCTGTTATTTTATGAAGCACTTTATTTGGAGCCTATATGCCAAATATTGTTCGCATTGAACCTTTAAGTTTTGAGATAAATGCAAATACGTGACGCACATGGCAAATCGGCTTAGTTAACGCAGACCCTGCGTGACGGACTTTATTTAAGAAGACAGTTTTCAGTTCGACGCCTTAGTGACATGGAAGGCAGCTACGAATGTAAACAAAATTCAAATCCTCTCACAAAGAATAAGAAGGGGGGAGGGAGGAAAGTAAACAGCGAACACTAATAAAAATGTTTGGATTAGAGTGTAACACGACGTTATGAAGACCCGTTATAAGGCTAAAGGGTGACAAAATCAAAAGACCCTTCGCATAGAAACCGTGCCGACGTTGGCAAGAACATAATGAAAACAACCCTTTTTGCGAGGGGGAGAGAGCCTTTTCTTCAAGGGACCGCATCCCTGCTCAGTGCGCACATGCGCCCTTTCTGTGACGGCACCACTTTTTAACACACCTCGTCCACGGAGAGAAGAAAAGAAAAAAAAAACTTAATGAGCCACTTCTAGGATCAACCCTACTCAAAATAAAGGCGAGCCTTTTCACAAGCTCAAAAAAGAAAAGGCGTTTTATGTATAATCCCCAACATAATAAAACCTTCGGAACGTAAAGGATTTAATTAGCAGAAGGAAAGTTTTTAACTAGGTACACATCCTAAAACAAATTTTTACCTCTAAAGCTTATTTATATTATGCCAGAACAAATATTTTAGAAAATAATGGCATCCGACCGAAATCGTCTCAACTAGTTACGTAAAAGGAAAAGTGCAAAAATGGAAAACTCCATCTCAACATCTAATGAAAAATCATGTCATGTGGTCTCATGACGCCTGTAAGTGGATTCAGGGATCGAAGATAACTATTTTATTTTTAGGTTACTTGATTGCCAAGTCGTCCTCACGACTCCAACCTCGAAAACCGCTGCTGAGAACTGCTGATTTTCCTTAAGGAAAACCCATTGAAAACAGTCCATCAAGCAGGTTTACCACGCGATGGTATGACAGTCTATATATTATCTATGTCTATGTAAAACTCCGATGAGTAGAAGTGGCTTAGTCGACTATGAAAACATATTTTTATTATTATTATTATTATTTACGTCCACTTTATGCTACTATGGCTAATTAGGACGGGTTATCTACAGGCTACCACCCTTTTCTAGACTGGGTGGAACACGGAATTTATATGAGTCCATCACCAAATAAATTTCTACTATCCCAGGGCGGGAATCGAATTCGCCACTCTAGGTTTACCACGCGAGGACTGAAAAACTCGCTTAATATTTGGGCCACGAACAAATCTAAAGAAGAACAACTGTAAAGCAATCAAAAGTTTAACAAGATTAATTCTAATACATTTTTTGATACGTCTCATAATAACGGAGATATTTTGAATTGTCGTAACCTCCCCGTATTCCTAGTGCGATTTCAAGGTATAATGTCTTAAGTGTTACATGAAAGAAAAAAAAAAAAAAATCCTGAAAAGACGAAAAGATATATTCTTGATCATTCAATCTTAACCAACGAAAATAAGCCCTTATTGAATCTCTATTTCTTTCAGCAAATATGCCCTGAATTACAGACGCTGATGTCAGAAAAACATGAAGAGAGCATAAGCTACAAATGACCACCTCGCGTGTCGAACAAATTTGAGTGGTATATCCATGTTTGATAACGTTAACGACAATGGCAGTATCCGGAAAATGAAAGGAAAATCGCCAAAGCATTTAATAGAAAATTTACCTCAGGATAATGAGACGAGAGGATCTTTTAATTCACTCAAACTGTCGGAATAATGTACAAAGAGTTCCTTAAAAGAATTGTTCAACAAAAGCTTTAGAATTTCAAAGAAAATTGTCCCGACCATTATGGAGGGATATTTAATGTTATATTACAGACCATTTACCCAGCGCTTCATGCTTGAGCAATTCACAAAAAAATAAAAAAAAGGATAATTGTTACACAGTGAGTAGAACATTAAGCAATCTAAGGGTTTTATCTTTTGGCAAGGGAACTGGGGCTACGGAGCATAGTGCTTTTGGCAACAACCGACATTTTTTTTTTTTTGGTGTCCATTCTGCTCTTTAAGTGATTATTTTAATCTATTGTTTATTTCGTCATAATGTTTTATGGCGCTCCTTCACACACATAAAAATATTTTTGAGGAATGGTAAGGTTTATTTTTGAAATTATTATGAGCAGCGTTTAAATGCCGGACCAAATATAACTCTCATGTTGCCAAATCAGATTATATGATTAAGATGCACATCAAAACCAGCTCCAGACCTATTTCCACATACATTTTCTGGGAATCCGTTAAAAAAAACTTATTCATCCAGGTGGCGAAATAATATCGCCAAAGAAACTGGGTCAATAAAACTTAGAAAATAAATACATTCTACATACTAAAATAATACAACGATCACCAGACCGAATAATTAAAATTCAATATACATCAATATTGTTAAGTTAATATACACTTTTTATCGATAATGATCAGTTTATAGGAATAAAACGTTCGCGTGAAATGAGTAACAACACATAATGGTGACCTTACATAACATGAAATTGTTTTGACAGACGATTATATTTAATAGCTCAACAAGTGAAAGGCAACAGTAAAAGGACATCTTGGTAATAACACGTTCTTATCTTTCTTTTTCATTCCTTAAGTAATGCCACAACCATCGGCAAACTCACTTCTTAACTGGCAAGGTTTCAATAAAAGATTAAGCTAAATCATATTTCTTGTTTCATATATATTTTTTGTTTACAAAAAAAAAAATGAATATTTAATTGAAAAAATATTGAGCGTTTTATTGCTTTACTTATTCAGAATTAAACAAAATTCCTACCAGACGTAATCATGGTCGCGTGCCAGGACAAACAACGTCAAATACAAACAACAATTTTAATTTGGCCCTTTTTTCTCAGGGTTCAAAATAAGTAGCCCATATTATTAGCCCCAGGATAATTCATTCATTAAGGGTTTAATAGTAACATGTATATAAACTCTTAATTCTTCCTTGTTTGCCGTTAATATTACAAAATAAAAGGACAGAGATACATAGACACAATGAATTGCATGCTGCATTCCTAGACAATGTAAAGAAAGTGTAAGAAAGCTGTCAGTGAGAAACAGTTAGCATATTTTCAAACAGACTATTCAAACCTATTTATAGACACTGACGTCCGGATGCCGTCATTTCAAATGTCAAGTAGTGTAACTCGCTCACAGTGCCCCAATGAATGTTTAGTAGTTTTGAAACACAGCATGCGTCGTCAGCAAAGGACGAACGTACAAATTTCTATCGCCCACACACACGAGTTAGAAGTATAAGCGGAAAGAGTGCTTGTTACAAGTAAAAGTGCCACTTTCTGTCTTAAACAAGAAAGTACAAACCTCCAAGATTGAATTACGAACTTGAGAAGGGGGCACAGTTTTGGCGGAAATTCGAGAAAACTTTGGCGGGCCATCAGAGAACTTGTAGAAACTCCCAAACTAGATTTCGGCTACTACAGAACATCCCACTCCCGCAAAGTTCACAAAGGTCCATATTAGGGCCACCCGGCTATTAGAGCCACCCGACGATGAAAGGGATACGACTCAAGAAAAAATCAAAGAAACATTTCACGAAAAGTCCGTTACTGTAGCAAAAAGTACCGAAATTACACTCAGCTTATTATTATTTTTTTATGATTATTTTTATTAGTCAAAAGTATATTCGGAGAAAGACTTATTATAAATATGATAGGAATCAGAAATTAAATCATTATTAGTGAATGGTCTGATATCTAACTGACCCCATTCAGCATATCAACCGAAATACCAATAAAAATATAGACTAAGTAAGCTATTATAGCCTGGATAATGCCTTATTCCAGCCAAGAATCCTTCGACGCAAATCTATTTGATATAGACTCGGTCAGCTGTTGTGCAACCAAGTTTAGTTAAACTCTTTTGAATCAACTCGAATAATGTTTTCCCGTCCTCTAGAGTATCTAGCCTGTGAATCATCTCATCCGACATCATTTGGTCTAGGTTAGAAAGAAACCTCTGAACATAATGCCAACAACATTGAACAATAAGGAACTGCAGAGATTCTCAAAAAATATCTAAACTTGCAAAGATTTGTACAGCTGTTTCAGTATATCACTAATAAGACAATTGCCTAAGCATCAATCGTTTGCAACTCCAGAATAGTACAGTAAGGGGAGCCAGAAGTGCAAAACAAATTTTTGTATAAATGTAATTCAGTTACGGACGTTTTGATTTTATTTGAGAACAATAAGTGTTTGAGATCCTCACCAGAAGAGATCTGACGAGGTAATGAATCACTTTCACTATCACGGAGCAATTCTTCCAGAACAAGCCACAGGGAATAGAACACACATTAACCCGGACGAATATTTTGAAAAGTGGAATACATTATAACTTATAATTATTTATATATAAGACTTTCTTTCTACGCTACTATCATTGATCTTAGAAAGAACGAATTGGGCTATAAATTTGAGCCTTTAAGAGAAGAGTACTTTCTTTATCGGACATTAATCTATTAATGAGTGAATGCTGAAGTAGTTTGAGCAAGGTAGACATTTTTTAAATAATGCTGTACAATTTTGGAATATTAGCAATGTTTTTCAGTGTATACTTTGGAAGAAAATTTATTAATTCGAGTTAGTGCGCAATGAATCTTGATGCTCACTCTTGCAAGACATGTAACTGAACAATAGAATTGAGACGGAAAATCCACAACTGGAAGGGTCACAAGAATATATTTGGAATGGCCCTGAAGGAGTCTTTTAGGAAGCTTAGAAGTTGGGGCTTAGGCTGTAGAGGGAGGAAGACCCCAACTCAGGTATAGAGGAGAGTACCTGTTTTGCAATTGTAATACCCCATTGTCCATAGGCTGGTTAGTATTCTATAGAGACCTCTCTTGGAATCATTTACCCTTCTGTCTACAAAACCCCTCCCTCCAGTTCAAGGGTGAGGCCGATTCTCATCTTCAGTATAATATTTTACATAAACTCCCTACCATCCAACTTCCAGGCAAGTCTGAGCAACATAAATAGAACTAAAATTTAAATTCGGCTACAATCTATAGAGAAGCAGCCTTTCAGAAGGCATGTTGTGATAAGAGGCTCAAGATTGAGTAATAAACAGCTGTCCACAGACCAGCTGACTAGCAATCTGCTGTTTATTCAAGGTCAATAAAACCCCATTGGGCTGTTAGGTTAGTATTATTTCCAAAGAGGTACCTTGGAACTATTCCTGTATTGGAGGAGGACAACACTTCATTTGTGTTCATTACAATTACACAGGTATGTGTTGATGTCTTGTTTATAGCAAAAGTCATGGACGACTAGAGATTCCAAAGTGTTGATCCTTCTACTCATAATATATGTAGGTTGCAAACTCAAGAGTTCCGGGAGCGAACGATGACTCACTTCTAAGATAACTAATTCACACCAGCAAGAGTTGCCGACAGCTGCTGCCTGACAAGGAATATATCGAAATTACAGAGGCAGTCCGTCAGTGTTTTTCAAGCTCTCCGAACATTTGGCCCATAAAGATATAAAAGTGAAGGGCACTGGATTTACTACGGTGTGAAAGTTGAAGTTAAAACATCGAGCGAGTTCATTAACATATCTGATTTCGTTACACTCTTGGAATCTTGAGGCAATGCAAGAACAACTGGTATAATGAATGCCAGCAAATGGCATCGGCAACATGTCGGCCAAATATTCTTGGTCGTAGGCCCTATCATAATGAATTGTTTTAAAAAGCACCAGAAATCAATGATCTAGTGAAACAAGTAGAAATATGATGTAGACACCACATGTCGTCTTGTACTTCTAAATAAATAAAATGTTTTGGTGTACTTCATTTGAAAGAAATATAGAATTTCTCTGTTCAAAAACATCGGATCAATGTCACTGAACATAACTATGTCAATTTTATGTATCGATACAAGATACGAAGAAATGTGAAATATTTGATTTCCGCAAAACTCTACACAATCCTCCACTCTTGCCGAATTTAATAAAAAAGGAAGGTGCACGACTAGACGGTACACCACTTCCAAATATGAAATTTCAGTATTCCAAGTATTGTCATTTTTGAGCCACGCGAGCTTCGTACAGAAGTCAACCTGAAACTAGACAAAATGATACGGGGGAGGTAAAAATAGATAATTCGGTTGAAATCTGAAAATTTCGTGATTACTATACTTCCTTTAAATGTAATAAAACATAGCGCAAAATAAACAAAATTGCTCTCTTTTGACTTTCTTAGGTAATGCTGGATACACCAAGAGATTGATTACGTATTCGTATTTTTTAATCTTATTTTACCCCAATGTCACATTAGTCAAAATAATAATACCCAAGGAATCTTCAATGGCCTTTTTAGATAGGAAATTTATCTTGTTTGCAAATTTTCTGTTTTGTGGCTATGGATTTCACCTGATTACATTATCATAATCTTCAGGTCAGCTGAGAAGCAGGATAACAGCCAGCCCCAGCCCATCACATAATTGACAAAAAATATAACTAGAACTCCGAAATAACATTATGATTTTTTGTTATTTGTTGCTTTAATATTTTTAATATTTATTTGTAACGTTTTAGTCATAAGAGTTGCATTGCGTTTTATATATTTGTTTGTTTTTTAAATGTTTTTAATATTCGACTACCTTTGTTGACTTTTACATTTATTTATTCATATATATTATATGTTTTTGAAAGTATAAATGTTGTGTCACAGAGCACTGATGATGGGACGGTTCGCCCCGAAAGTACTTTGCTTGTAATAAAGAAGTATTAAGAGTGGAGGTGTTTGACCTTTTTGATTCTTCCGTTGATTATGATATAGGTCTTCATTTTTATCCTGCTGAACGGGCCCTTTCTAATATATATAAAATGAAGGATGGTCGATATGTTCATCAATACATTAAAAAAGCCAACTAGATTAATCATAGCAGTGTGCTTTTCTATCTTGGTAAGGCAGTGGGATCTAGATAAGGCCCTTCGCAAGACATTTAGTGAAAGGTCAGCTGATTCGCATCAGTCCTCAAAAGTACACTGCCACACCTGCGTGCTGTCAGCGGGCGGGGCTGGATATTTCCATAAAATTACGACACACTACTTTCTACAAAAAGAAAAGCTGAATAAAAACAATTAATAATCTTTTTCCAATTTTTTGTTACGAACTGTATATATTTACATTCCAAATAGTTCATATTTCTAATGATAATGACTGAATAAATGTATATTTACTGAGAAGAAAAATTGAATACCTAAAGACGTTACTTTTTTTCTTTTAAAGGAAACATTAAGATTTCATCGATTTGCTTATTATGTTAAACAAATATGTGAAAAAGTTGCTAACAAGTAAGATATTCACTGAAATTAAGTATTACTAAAAAGATAAAGTTGATGCTAAATTTCATAATATTTTATAGTATAGCGAAAATGAAGCAACCAGTATCTGTCGCAATATATCTTTAATGAAGTTAAACTGCCTTCGGCAGTCTCTCTTTTTCAATTTATGTTGTAATGTAGCATAAAATAATTTATTACCCATTTCAGAAAAGGAGGGTATTTTTTTTTTATTTAATAGAGGAGATGTGAAGAAATGCACTGTATAGACGATTATGAATCCCCCAGGTTTATGCTACAGTCCTCCAACCTGGTATATTCTAATGGAATTTGCGTGACTGATATTATTTAGCACATTTCACTTATGGGCCCACCGATACGACATACACGGTATCTGTTACTATTTTAGGATTCGTTTATTTATATATATATTTTTTCGTTGATTGTTACCTAAATCCATATTTATGGCATATCCAGTAAAACGGCAGGTACAGTTCGAATCTAAAATCGTACCAGAAGTGGGAGGAGGAAATAAAATTCAAATCAGCTCCATTATTATGTATCAGATTGGAAAATGGTATATAATCAAACTCATTAATTTAAATTTAATTTCTACAATTAGGCAAAAAAAGCCCTAACTCAAATATTGACCTAGGTCTTTCTATTTCACCGTTTTCAATCTTTACGTGGCTCACATGATATAAAAGGAAATGTGTCAATACCCGTGTTATTTCAAACCTAAATACGACGTAATTCACTCATTAAACAAAATGAAGGCAGGGAAACACCGAAATCAAAAATATTCCAATGTATTTCCGAAATGTTTAAATCACCAACTTTGATGGAAATGTAATATTCTAAAATTGTTTGTTAATCTTTTAATATTTTTTTTATTTTATTTATTAACGTCCACTATATGCAACTATGGCTAATTGGGACGGGTTATCTACAGGTTACCACCCTTTTCTAGCCAGAGTGGGACTAAGGATTTTATTTAATGAGTTCGTCACTAAATAAATTCCTATTTGCCCAGGGCGGGAATCGAACCCGCCGCTTTAGGTTTACCATGTGAGATTAAAGCCAACGCTTGATATTTTTGTTATCATACTTCAGTATAACCCCGTATACGTATGAGTCTTAGTTAAAACATCTGTATTAATATACGTATACGTTGTTTAAGCTACGGCTTAAACTCCAAGTCCCGTTTCATATTACGGGATTAATTAGTGAATAGAAAGTGACAATATTTATGTCACTGAGAAATATGCTTCTTTTACGCAGCACCTGTGTCACGGACGTTTATTTTATTGAACTTGGTAATTTTGTAAATGCTGCGTTAGTATTCCAATATAACAATTACAAACCTTTTTAAAGAGTTTCGACAACTAACTCCCCTACCTCTTTGAATAGATTTGCAACCGACGCATGGCCGATTACTTTTAACGCTAAACACCGCCTGTAAATAAGCAATCACGATTGCTTCAATCAAACGAGAGGCTTGTAAGGTTATTAACGGTGAATAGGTAATTAAGCAAGGTGATTTGACGTAGTGTGCCGGCACGGGATTAAACGGTGGTGTTGTAACCCGAGACGTTACGAGCCCTTACTCCAGACTTAACGACTCCACTTTCCCTCTCCCGCCGCAGCGCTACCTACCGGCAATTCAGACCAATAACAATTCATTACGAGCGATCAAACAGTAATAACCGCGCACCTCTATCAATATCACCGCAGATTGATCGATAATAACTATCAAGGAGAGCTCTTATTTCACTTTCGCCACGGGGCAATTGAATAGCCCCATGGAAGGGGAAAGAGCAAGATGTGTGGGGGATTCTTACACAATCTGTATATAAACACAAGGCTCGTGCGCAGTAACGCAAATTTACAAGAGACAACTCTTTCATTACTGCACAAACCACGAAGCAAGGCTACAGGCGAAGAGAAACTCGAGCGAAAATCCGGAAAAAACAACATATTCCTATTACGACCTTGTATCAACCACAATACTCTTATATAAGAAATTAGCTTTGAAGTTGTGTAAACAACTTTTTAAAACGTCTTAAAGAGCCCGGAGATCCTACCTAACCTAGACAGACAACGACGAAAGTCAAGTTCGTTCACCACCTTGAATAAAGCAAGGGTTGCGTAAACTAAACAGATTTGCCACGCACTGGATGAAACACTGATGAACTCATATATTCCATTTTTTGAAGTCAGAATTCGACGAATAGAAATGGGGGTATAACGAAGACTGAACACAAGAAAGTACGAATAACTCACAGTTGAGAGAAAACGTATAGAGGAAAATATTGTAGAGAATCAATAGTTTAACAAGATTGGACTCCTAATAACCCCAGTGACATTTTTCAATCCGACTCATAATTACAAAGAATTTTGAATTTCCGAGTTCTCTCAAGCCCCCCCCCCCCCATTGCGGTCCGATTTTAGCCAATAACGACTATGATCTTTTGACAAAAAAGCGTAAATATCAACTTTGGTAACATTGGGACTGCTAGAGCGTAAACTGCTATGAACTCCCTCATATATGTCATTTTCTTCTTCGTCATCCCCATTAGGAGATTTTTTTTGTAAATCACACCATGAGTATAATCTCAACTGCTGATTTCCCTTATTCCTCATCTTGTATGGAGAATATGTGTGATTTATTTATATGGAGGACATGTGTGAGGATTTGATAGGGAACACGGAGAGAATGAAGCTCTAAAGGTTAAACAGAAAACACTGTGGACACACCAACTAAAGGGACCAGGAGCAGGATTCTTAGATAAAGGTAATAGGATGGCCTAATGTGGACGTGCGGAGGCTGGGCATCCAGGATTGGAAGATATCAGCGGCAATGGTTTAAGGCGTAGATCCCGGACCGAAGGGGAAGACTGTAGTACCCGACGCTTAGTTACTATTCCTAGGCAGAAGGGGTTTAGGTTAACCATGTGAGTTGAGGCGTGGTTCTTAATGAACTTGGCAAACCTGTAGTCGCGGGTTCAATTCCCACAATAGGAATTCATTTAGTGACGAAGTTAAATTAAATAAAATTCAACTCTGGCTAGAGAAGAATTGATTGCAGCTTCTAGACAACCCTTCCCGACTAGCCTTAGTTGCATAATATGGACGTAAATAAATAGCATAACTAAAAGACAGAAGATTTCGTTATTAGAAATTTGGTAAAAAAGTATTTCTCAGCTTATTCACACATGTTGCTCAGATTAAATGCATTTGGGGTTGAAGTATTGTCTTTGTTTTTTAACATTCGATTTGAACGGATGCAATTGAACATGTTACTAAAAATAAATACGTTATTTATTATAGAATAAGTTTTGAAAGGGGTTGGCAATACTGGCTATAGACACTATTACAAAAATAATACAAAAACAATTACTTTCCCAAACACAACCTGCGTACTCTTCTTATAAAATGCACGTGTTGAAAAAAATAAAAGCAGTAATTACATTTCCAAGGCAATAAAAAAAAATAATACACTTCAAGTAATTAGTGGGAAGATGAGAGCAAGTGAACACGTTGCATTTAAATAACCTTGACAAGTAACATCCGCCGTCCTTAACAAAGATAACAATCTTCCAAGGGCAAATAAATGTTGTCAAGTAATATAGTCTCATTAAAGGGAGCTACCAGTGAGGACACATTTTACGAGATCCTGTTTCAATTACGTACAGGTTATGATCCCATAGAGAAACAAGATATTTAATCTCGTATACTAAAGATGATAATTAAAACATATTAAGAGCTTTACTAATTGATGGAAGGGTGGGGGGCTACCCAGCTGTTAAAAGCAATGGATTACTGTGCCTGAGGTGTCAAGGTCAAAACTCGGGATTGCATGACAAATTTTATTTGCACTATGATCGCCAGGTTATCGGATAGGACTCCTGTACCTGGGACCGACCAAGCCGTGGTGGTTTGGCAGGACTAGGGTCTTCATGTGCAGTTAAGGCCAAGATTGGCAAATAAATTAGTACCACGATTTATTTTAAAATAAGGGTGTTATACCTGATATGGATAATAAAGAGAGCAATAACCTAAACCAGACAGTAAACCCAAACAGGAACCCTAGCAACTTCTGTGGTTTCCACATAAAAAAGAGCTCTCCAGATTAAAATTTATAAAACTGTCATCACACCAACAGCCAACAGTTGAAATAAGGATTCTGAAGAAGGGTCAGCGATAGAAGAAGCCAAAGGAAGATGGGATCCGCCAAAGAGCAGCCCAGATCAGAACTACATGTTCAGATAAAACCTAAAGGAAACTTCTGGAATCTCAGGAACCGATGATGAATGGTGAATAAGATAAGAGAAAAGTCCCAGGTATGACAATGATTGTAGCCCTTGAAAGAGTATGAACGTAAGTCCCTTCACAACAACGAATAGAAAGAAGTGCAGATGGATGGAGCGGATGAATACGACGGAGATCTTGACATCTGCACTATTAAGAAGTTCTGATTTTGCTGGTTAGGTTACTTGTAGAGATCGTTGGGAAGGCCCAGACTGAGATGGCTTGAGGGAGGACTTACAGAGGCTGGGTCGGGATTTGGAATATCCTATCCGCTGAATAATTAAAGAGGTCGGTAATAGCACAGAGTTCCTGTAATGGACGTATCGCCTAGTAGTTAGTTCAACCAGATCTTTAGGTTTTATGGAATTAGATCGGCTTTGGGAGGAAAGAGAGGAAAGGCTACCGAATATGGGTTTGACCGTCTAGAAGTTGTACGGCCTTGGCACAGTCCATAACAAGCAGCTGTTCCTTATCTAACAAATGTCTCCGGGTCGGCTCACATTTTATTTTTTTGACTTTTAACTTAGACCAAAAATCACAAACAACGCTGTCATCTAAAATGAACTGAGTAGGAAAGACATTCCGCATTGCTTTCTAATTAAATTCGTTAATATCTGAGATAGGTGGCTCAGTATATTATAAATGGCTCAGCATTTTTAACTGTTTTAATTTGAAATACAGCAATTATATAGCATAAAAGCAATAGTCTGAAATGGCAATAACCGATTAATGACTTAAAGAAGGGGGAAAAAAAAGCAAATTCTTCTAACTAAAATAACGTTAATTTGGAAAATGAAAATTCAAGGAAATAAGTTAGGTATAAGAAGAGATTGAAATAAGAGGATTCCCCAGGAGGATAAATTCTACTTGGGAGAACAAAGTAGAAGAGATCGGAACTCTCATTAAAGCACAGTAGACAATTCCTGCCTTCTCCAATTTAGGGCTTAGCAGAGGGAATTGAATGGAATCAAAAATTACATCGTTCAGGATCAACGAGGATACGCGCAAATCCTTCCATCTAAGCCGGATCAGGATTTAATGTTAATTTAAGAAGGGTAACTATTTATAAACGTAAGCTCTTCATCCAGCAGTAAAACCCAATGATGTAGAGAGTAATGGCCTATAACTGGAAATGTTACTTATAAATGGATGGCAGAAAGAATCCGGCGAACATGGAACTAACAACGTCTGAGAATATTATTTATGTTCTGATTGGGAAGGAAGATATTTAAGGAAATTCAAAACACTGCTGAAGTTGATATAACCATTCGAATCTCGAATCCCTTAAACCATACTAAATCCTTAGTAAACTGTCTGTGTATTTTGAAAACCATAATAATAAGGTGGGATAATAGAATTTGCGAAAACTAGTCAAATTCCAAAGCAGATTAGAGTAACTTTGGGAAGCTGTTGTTAAATTTAAGTCTTGCTGTTTTTGTTGGTGTGGAAATGGAAGTCTCGGAGATTCTAGGAAAATCGCTAAGGAAAAGAATGACAAGAAGACCTTCCACGAAGTGATCGTCATCGAAGTGAGGAAACTACTTCATAAAATCTCCAGACAGATGACCCCTAAGTAATTGAATGGACAGTTAATTGTCCGTGACACAGGGATCATTGAGGAACTTGACGAACGGAAAATAAAGTGAAGCAATAAATAGGAAAAGAACTTTCAACTCGGCATAACAGTAATGATTCTGGTTATGTTTAGGTAGGTATTATTGTTTTAAAGTAGTGAGATTCTTTAACAGGTAACTGACATTGCTGAGTTTTAGAAGCGATTTATATATATTGCACAATGTGCAGTCAAACATGAGTAAGAATCGTTACCGGTAATCATTAAACAAACCTTAGACTAAGGGCAAAGAACATTCGTGGTTATTGTATGCTGTCAAAGTAACAGAACCAAACACATCCTGGAAGGTATTAATAGCTGATCTGATATTGCTTATTTCAGCTGATGGGCAAAGAGCATAAAGCATAGAGATAAGTCAAAAGATGAGTAAGGGAAATTGTTAAGGGAAAGGGAGGTAGACGAGAGATCGATGCGGGCGCTCTCTGGCATCGGTCCAGGCTATTGTTGGAAGAGGCAGGAATATCAGGGACTGCCGTGGACTGGCCAATATCACACAATCGGTCTATGCTTGGCCAACTATCTGTCCGGATGTAAGTCTCATGCCAAGGGGAAGTCATTTTATATCAGGCCTCGTGGCGAATATGTCTCTCGCTGTAATGGCAACCCCCCCGGTAATGGCACTTCAACCCCGGTGGACAATAGCTCCGGATAAAGATCGGACTTGTCAACGTTGTGACAGTTGGCAATATCGTCAAAAGGATTCCCGCGAGGCGACAGAGGAACACGCCTGATCACTGGCCAGCAAAGGAGGGGCGCTTCGAAAAGGTTTCTCATCAATGACTTTTTATTTTCTCTTTCCTTTTCACCAAAGTCATCCGTCAAATAAAACCTTTCTTCAAACATCTAATATTTTAAATAGTTTCACAATCTCTAAATACTCTGAACAGATTTGTACAAGTGGCAAAAATTCGTCTTGTTTAATGTTTCATCAAATCATGAGATCTTGAATCCAGTTTGAAGCAGAATTTAATCCAATTAGTTACTTCAAGATTAACTCAAGGTCTAGGTCGGTCATTAAAAATAATGATAACAAATTGGCGTTCACAAGACCTTTATCAATCACCGACATTTGACAAATCCATAGAGGCCTCCAGACAACAATATGATTCTTGAATGGAAATTCTACACAAATCAAAGCATAAAATCTCATTCATTATTTCGGCATGAAACCAACTCTAAAATGAGAAGTCAAGATTAATATTTAATTTGAAAACAGAAAATATTTTGTAATTTAAAGGCAATGAAAGTTATACAAAAAAAATTATATATAATTTAAATTCAAATTTCTTATAACATTTTTTTAATGGAAATAATGATTCATTAACAACATGCAAAATAGGATAAAAAAGGCCATAAATATTCGTTCAGGTAAGATAAGCCTATAATTACAAGGAGGAAAGTTCCTGGCGAGGTAATTCCACAGGTATTTATATTTTAGGAGTTAGGTATTAAATTTCCCTCTCAGTAAATTATTGAAATTCTATATTGTATGCGAAATTATAAATATGAATTAAAAATATTAGAGGGGATTCTTCAGCCATATTGAAATAATAGGACTAAAATAAATTTTAAATATTTTCCTTCCCACTCGAGTTAAATAATTTTAATTTTAAATCAACCTCGACATGAAACCACTGTAGCTAATCGTTATATGAAATTAGTAAAACAGACTTTCATTTTTACTCCATTTATGCTTGCTTTTCCTTGGTTGTATAATTAATCGCCTCATATTATCTTTAAAAAAAAATAATGGGTATTCATAACCAGGGCAGAACAATAGATTAAATGAAAACGCCATTAAATAATTTCAAACTAATTTAAGAAATTTTCATGGGCATATTAATATGAAATTTGAAATAAAACCAATTGAAGGAACTTCTGAAAACAAAATAGATCCGACATATCTTCTTTGGTGAATTATTCTGGAAAAAAGGGATATTTATTTAAATTAAACAAAAAGCTCACGCACTTACTAACAGAAAACTGATCCCTAATAAACGAACAAAATCACCCATTAAAGTTACTAATTTATGAGTTATAATAGTGGGTTCATTTGTTGAGATTAGCTCCTAAAAATAGAGAAAAGTCAGTGACACAAGGTCTGCGTAAACTAGGAAGATTTCCCTAGTGTGCAGAAGTGCTGGATGAAACACTGGTGATCTCAGTTCACCTTGTATTCGCTATTTCGAATTAAAACTCCAATGAGTAAAAGTGGGGCTTTATTGAAATTTGAAAACAAGAAAGAATGAATTACTCGCTTAAAATCTGAGTTACGGAAAAATGAACAAATGTAGAGAATCAATATTTTAACAAGATTGGTTCTATAACATTTTTCAATACGACTCACAATACCAGAGATATTTTGAATTTTCGAATACCCCCCCCCCCCAGCCAGGCCAGACTTCAGCCATTAACGATAATGATCGTAGTGTTGAATGAAACGTTTAAATATCGAGTATGGTATAGATCAAATAAACATTTCCCAATGGTATGGGAAATCATCTAACAAGAAAAACTAAAACGTATATAGGAGAGGCTTACAGTTTCAAGGCTTGTGAGTGTTACAAGTGACAGAGAAGCGCATTACCACAAAATGGCTGCCTATATTGTTAAGAGGTAATCAACCAATTGTGAGCTTAACGACTGCTTCCTGTCACAGGCATCCCATAGCAGCCTAATCACAATTCCAACTCCCTATCACAATAAACGGTGTCAGCAGATTTCCCTTAAGTGGAGGAAATCAGTTAATGAGGTTGTACTGTGTAGGTTTTTTGAAAAATTTCCTCAAATGTCCACCGATCCAGTGCAGGGTATGACGAAAATGTGGACCGTTCAAAACTGTAAACAATATAAGTACATATATGTGAGTGTGTGTGTCAACACGGTCGCAATTTTCGTATGATAGCTACCAAACTCCTCATTTAAACGTTTTCTGTAATACTAAACAGTTTCCGAGATATTTGCACTTTTTAATTTTCAGGCTTCAATTAAAAAACAAAAAAACTTTTTTTATTCATGATCCACTTTATTCCAAGCTTAAATGCCGAACATTGTTTTCATTGAACTCTTACTGTGTGCGATACATGCAAATACTTTTTAGCTGATTTCCTAGACCTTTTGGAGGGGGAGGGGGTAAAATAAGTAAACAGTAAAGGGGGGGGGTATCTCAGTTTTATAAATCAGACCGAAAAACAGAACCAATATTATTAGAAATTTAATTTTCTATATATGCTTTCATATGCATTTTTAAAAATCTAGAATATTAACCGAGACATTTGTATTTTTTACTTTTCAGTATTCTGTAAACCCCCAAATTTTATGCATGTTTATAATAAGGCAATATATGTTGGAAGTGCTTATTCCAAGCTTTAATAGCGAATATTGTTTCCAATGGGGGCTTTACTATCTGGGATAAATACAAATACATAGTGAGATGCCGTCATTAATTAAGATTTTACTTTCTTAACTCGAAAATGTTTATTTGAGGCTTACCATTTAAATTCAAATTTAACCGTTCCACGCAACACTTAAGTTCATAGTATTTAATTATAGGGGAAGATTCCAAATATCTCCGTCATTATGACTTGTATCGAAAAATGTTATAGAACCAATCTTGTTAACCTGTTGATGCTCTACAATTTTTGTGATACACATTTCTAATTAGCTCACATATTTAGCGAATAATTCGCCCTTCGGTAAATATCCACTTTACTCATCGGATTTTTACTTAGAATTGAAAATGTATGGTGAGAAGAGATCAACAGTTTGTCATACAGTACTGGGAAACTGGTTAGTTTACGCAGCCCATGCATGACGGATTTGCTGAGGAACAATATTTTCATGGTTGGTACGGAAGAATTTTTACAAATACAAACATTACTAGGCGAGGAGAACTTACCGATGAGTCCAAACATGCCGAGAATGTACCATGTGAGGCCATCAGATGTTGGAAGATGTCATCGGATACAGCTAATCAAGGGATCTGGTTACGGGCCGGGGCATGCACGGCGTATTATTAATCATAGAACCAGGACTAATTAAATCAGAGCCATTAATCAAAGTGGAATCTGACAATGTGGGTTAATAGTTCTCGACTATTGCTAACGAAAGAGAAATAATGGGCGACAAGCCTGGAATGTCCTAGGAACCAGCACAAGGTCAGGGGATATAAAGCCATCTAGAATTAATATTACACTGTAATCCGACCATTATCACAGCCCCACAACTGCCAACTCCCACCATAATTTGAAATACTTTGAATACTTACCGCTTCTGCCCGAATTCCACAACCCATTTCAAGAACACCGAAGAATGTATCACCATAAACAGCATCGTTCATAACTTCTTTATTAATAATTTTATAAAATATGCTAGTTCCCATTATAAAAAGTCCGTTACTCAGGGGGCTGCGCTAGCGAAGCAGATTTCCTGAGTATTTCCATTTTTCTCAGAACATGAAAGTTTAATGAGAACAATATTTGGTATTTAAGTTTCTCTTAAAGTGTTTCATTATGTAATAGAGTATTGTTTCTGTGATATGAGCAGGATTGGGGCTTACTGAAGGCTGAAAACTAAAAAATGCAAATATCGCAGCTAATATTGAAATTAAAGAATAAATATATATAGCAACATTTATATAACATGAGATTTGCAATAAAATAGATTCAGTACAAATTTTCGATCCGACTCATAATAATTAAAATATTTCGAATTTTCAAAATTTTCCCGATCTAAACCCCTACTCCCCCTGATCCAGTTTCAAACGTTAATGAGAGGTTAGTCTTTGTTTTTACATAAAACGATTATAAATCAAGTTTGGTAAAGTTGAGATACAAATTACAACCGATAAAGCTGTAACAGACAAATTTATATAATTTTGAACGGACCTCATTTTCGTCAATCTACTAGGTAGGATCGATGGACATTTGAATTTTCTTTTTGGAAAATCGCGTGATGAGTACATCCTCAATAACTCATTTCCTTTAAGGGTAATCTGCTAAAAACTTGACTCGAAAATTATCTAGTTACCTTAGGCTCTTTGAAACCACAAATACTTCAAATTAAAAATACAAAGCACGGTTAAACTGTGCCTGCAGGCATTATAATTTTTATGCAAACTCTCAAACTATACCATGTTTTTAGGTGTTATGTCAACCAAAGTATTCAAAAGGCTGCGAGGAATTGGTATCTCAATCCTCCTCTGAAAGATAAGTAACCAAATGTTGGATAAATAAAAATGCGTGGCTGTTTATGTGTGCATTTGACTGTTTTAAATAAAAATTGATTAATAGATGCGATGAAAATAATGACGTCATTTCATTATTGGAAAATAAATAATGATTAAAATAATAGGTACATTGAATACACAACACATTGGTTATTTGTACTTTAAAAATTCATTACCTCAAAAACTTTATTTACCTAATACCAGTTGACGTTACGAGTATTATGAGTATTAGCAAGATCACTTAAATGTATATTGAACATGAAAACCGCATTAGGAAGTAAGAACATTTAAAAAAAACGTTATTATGAAGACTTATAATATAAGCAACTGTACAACACAAATGGAATAACAAACTATGAGTATAAACGGAACTTGATATTAAAGAGTAAACAAGCAGTGTGCTTGTGTGTGTGTTTGTGTGATAGAGAGAGAAAGAGAGAGGGAATGAGGAACTCTTCCACAGCACACATCCAATTACACACATCAATCAATATCGGTGGGTTCAAACAAACCGCCACTAGAATGATGATGACGTGTAGGAGGCAACGGTAAACTAGACGGAATTCATCATCACAGGCCCACAAACACACACAAGCTCACAACTTTTTCCATTTAAACAGCAAACACGTCCGATGGGATGAGGGGAGGGGCTAACCCAATTCCCTTCGTCCTCAGCCAGACACGGACAATCAGAATGGTCAAATAAAACCACCCCTAAATCAGCTGCCCCACAAACTAAAGGTATAGTCGTCCCTAGGACGAAAGGGAAGGGTTGAAATCCTGAATTATGTTGAAGGTGTAGATATACTAGATAAACTGTGGTGGTGAAGAAACCACAGAATAATTTTCGAAAACATAATGATACTGAGAATGGTTAAGTTCTGACCTACTAAAGCTCATTTTCATTTTTTTCTTTTTTATCAGCCGACAGTAAATAGTGTATACATTTCCAACAACAACAAAATTGTTATAGGGTTAAAGGGAATAAATGTGGAATATAACCCAGACTCTACAGAGAGAAAACTCTACGAAAAAAAAAAACAAGAAAAGAATATAAGAAGATCTAAAATACCAAAAATATGAAGGAAAATCTTTTGGAAAGCACAATAGAATAATTTTCGTATAACTACGTGAATGAAGAAGTGTAAAAAAAAATGCATGAAAATATAAAAATAACAGCGATACGAACAGCTACTTCCAGAAAGTTCCTAACATACTTGTGCTTGGTCAATATAAACTTTTATAAAGTTTTTGGGAAGTTTCTCCAAAACAGGAAGCCTTTTTAAAATTTGTAATCCAACCTCCCTCTCCTCCCTTTATACAATATCCGAGAAAGATAAATGATTCATTCGGAACTAATGTTTATCAGCAACAAAATACAATTTGTGGTTTCGCTAAAGTGGTTATTGCTATTTGAATATTTAGAATCAGTTTAATAGCCATTTAATTTCTGAGTTTTGATGGCGAACCTGAAAAAAGTATTCTTGCAATATTTGCAAAATGTGTGGCTAGAGAGAATTTTTTATGTACTTTCTATGCATCTTTAGTTAGTAGTGAAATCTCATATCCCAATTCCAGATATTGGTACCAACATTTATAGAAAAATTAACTGCCTTAGAATAGTGTTATCTCGTATGTGAGACTAATTAAGTGTTGAATAAATACCGGTTGTAGTGGTAGCTTTTACAGTTATTTGTAATTTACAGTCATGTTTTCTGTAAATTGACCTTATTCATGATAAAAGGTATCACTTCTTAACCAACTATATCTTCAATTACCTAAGTAGATATTAACTATTTTATAAGGTTACCATAGCGCGTTATAGAAATAATAAAGTTTTGCCTGTAGTTCGTTATTCAAACTATTAAAGTTAACGTCGAAACATGACAAAGTAAATATTAATAATTCAATATAAAGGACTCTAAAATGCACTAAAGCTCTTAATAAATTAAATGTTTCCGAGAGAGAGTATGAAAAGTACTTTATTTCATTAGGAATAATAGGCTTTCTCTGATGAATTGAGACTTTGACACTAATGACAAGTAATATAATAAATAAAAAATAGTGGGGCAGAGAGACATTTTTATTGGAGTTAAGACCCACTCTTTGGGACTTTCCATTTTTTTATAAGTTATAAAATTTAAAGAGATTAGAAAGCGTACCTCCAGGCGTCCGTGCGTCTAGAAAGTATCGGTTCGCAATGTAATTTTGGGAGCGTAATTTAGCTTAGGTTTTATTACTCAATGTGAAATCAATAGCTCAATAATCAATAGGCTTGAAGTAAAACGTGATTTATCTAAACCAGCTCTAGCAATCACATACTAGTTTCTGATTGACTAATAGGCTTACAACACTTGGAAATTAATATATGAGTATTAATTATTATTATTGGAAATTAATATATGAGTATACTCTGCTAAGCGGAGTATAGTGCTTTATCAAACTATATGCTAACACAGACAAGGGCCTGCTAAAATTAGGAAGGTCCATCCATTTTTCGAACAGTCAACCATCGTTGTTGAACTCAAGTTTAGGACATGGTTCAATTTGTAATATTTAATCAGTTTTATTCTATTTTGATTGTATTTTTATTTATTTTCTAGTGTTATTATACTAGGTAAGGTACTAAACCTGGTATAATAGCACTAGCAAGCAAGGAGTGGAGGTTTTCAATAAAATTAGTACTCAAGAAAGTTGCATTGACACCACCAATGTTTAATAGTATCTTGAGGACGTGGGGAATAAAAAAAGTCAGAGAGGTAGCTAAATGAAAGGGTAAATAAGTAATGAATTTTGTATTGTGAAAATTTCACTCAGAATTTCAGACATTCAGGCTCGACTCATGACAAATGACATAGGTAATAACAATAAACAAGAGAAGGGATGCCAACAGAGCACAATTATATTAGATTCTAACTAGAAGTATATAGTACAGAAGTATATGTTGCCTGTTCTTAATCATTTATTTCACAATTTTAAAAAGATGCTAGTGAAACATATTTTATAATTTTATTTGAAACTGATTTTTTTTATTTTAATGGGAAATATTTGAGAATTCATATTGCACGTTTAAACAAAGAGAAAAAACAAATTAGATAAAACCAATCAGTTATGAACGGCAGTGCTTACTACATATAGCCGCCACTGAGATTTGACAATTTTGGATACTTAGCAATAACTGAAAATTTCAAGAAATATTGTTTAAGCAATAGCAATTGGTAGCTCCTAAAATATTGTTTTCTTAGTAGCGAGGTGGTTTCAAGGAAGATATATTGCCCAATTACACAATACAATGAATATCCCACGAAAATTACACAAGCTCCAAGCTACTATTTTTTTTTTATTTTTTTTTATTTTTTTTCATTTTTCCTTGAACTAATTTACGTACAATTTGACGATTAATTTCATTTACTTTAAAATTGCATTAAAAATATATAAAAGCGGGAGAGAAAAATAATATATTCGTCTTTGGATTGCGTGGCGATACTAGCGGAGAAAAGGTGTCATTAATTCATCCCATGAAAAATAGAATACAAGGCCTTGAGTAACACCATAACTCAAACAGCCAACAATGAGGAACTTAATTGAAAATCCCATTTGAAGAAGAGGAAAACAACTTATTTTTTTTTCAATATATACTCGTTCAAAAAAGGCTACTTCGGCTAATTGTGACTGATTATCTGAAGGCAACCATTTTTTTTATAGCTTAGTTGTACCTAAGGATTCATTGAATGTGTTACTTATTGGATAAATTCAAGTTGCCCACGTGAGAATAGAATTAAGTATATTAATCAACGAAGCTCAACTACATTAATATCGTTCCAAAAATAAAATTTAGTTTTTGAAGGAAGTTATGATATTGAAATAAAAATATCGGCAATACGAAGTGCAATTAAACACTACACTAACTTCACTTATTAACTTCTTTATTCAAAACTTTACACGTTTCACTTCATTTGGCATGATTAGGAGCCTAATAATTAGCAGCTACCTACATAACCTTCCACTCAGGATTGACTGACTGGCAATGGTAGTTGGTAAAGAATCAGCTGAATTCTACAAATGAGGGTTTTAAATAAAGCAGATGATATAGAGAAGGCAGTGTACTTTATTATTCAACTTATTCCGATCAATTCACAATAATTTGTTTTTAATGACTTATTGAATGTTGAACAAGTTCAATTCATAAATGCATTGCTGATATTGGGATAATTACTCAAGAGATTTCACGGCCAATATATATTTGAACAGCACCTACAAAAACAATGCCAAGTATCCTCCATAATTCACATTAACTTTCTTGTATTCGTGAAAAATAAAATGTCTCCGACCTGTAAAAAAACTTTAATTCGCACTCTGTTTTGTCAAGAATGAGAATTCCTGATGATGAATTGGGAAGGGGGGGGGGCGAGGCGAAATTTTAATAGGACAGACAGAAAGTTCTCATCCCTCGAGGGATGGACATAATCTCGTCTGGCCGACATCCAAATAGAATAAAACACAATACAGCCTTTGGTGACATATTTATTTTCTGGAGTTCTACGAGCGGACAATGCCATTTGTGAAAATGACTGGACTCCCTCCAACTTGGGGCATTCATTCATCAATTCTTTTGAGGACCCCCTATGCCGAAGGTATTGTCATAGAATTCCCTCATTTTGAATCCTCATCCAGAACAATAGCTGGTGGCAATAGCGCCGGCTGTTAATTGTTATAGCAGCTCTCTTTTCAGAGGGCATCACATAAGAATTTGTTTAAATATTTGCTCGCATTATTATTTTTTAAAACATACATATATTTTGGAGATCAAGCCCAACTTAACTTGTAAGAGGAAAACTATGGTAACGTGACTGACTACACAATCGGCTTACATTTATTCCAAGTCTCTAAAAAAAAGAGAGAATGATTAACAACTCTCAGAGCCTGTTTTTGAAGCAACTAATTTAATTTTATGGTAGGCTTGTTACCCTTTAATAGGGGTTTTATTGCCACAGACGCATTGCAACCTGTTTTGGATTACGAGCTGCAAATATCAGCTGCTACTGATTAAACCCTAGACAATTGTTCAAAATTAATCATAATCTTCAATGTCAGGTAGATAAATTATTTATATTTACATTCCAGTGATATGTCTTAAACCTAATAGTGGTGGACACATTCCAGGAGGTAGTTTTTAATTACACTATAAACTTAAATATTCAAGCACTAATAAAAGCAAAACAACAAATAAATAAATCATTCAAAACAATAAGAGGAACAAAGCTGTAGCTGTACATGTAGGCGGACATTCTGTTAGTTTCGGAAGAGGTCCTTGGTCAGAATCCACCTGCAACAAGAGGCAAGGTGACTCGCCTACTCCTTGTCAGAAATTCGTCAGGTTGGAACTTATTTATTATTTATTTATTTTTTGATTGAGTGGGGGATATTTGGATTTCATTTTATCCCGATTAGAGGCACGATATTCAGCACATATCATATCCCATGTGATTTGTATTATATTAGATTTTAAATAGATAGATTAAACAAGGTCAATTATTGATTAAAATTAAAAGAATACAAAAAGGAAGAAAGAAAAATTATCAGAAACCTAAATTAACGACCAAGGTGAGTTTCTTTCACGTGCCCAGGCCAAAAAAACATTCCAAAATCTATTTCAATACTTACATTTCTATTAATAAATAACACCTATACGTCATATTTTTTACGGTTTCAGGCCAAAGTGTTGAGATTTTTATCATTTTCATTATACATAACACTCTCTGTCAAATAGCGCCCAGTCCTATTCTGAATGGAAAAATCTTTATGATGTATGGCCATGAAACGATCATTTGTTGTTTTCAGTGATAGGAAATTGGTTTAAACTGTTTTTTTTTTGTTTTTTTTTGACAAGATCTTTTACGTTGTATGAGCCATTTGGTGTTGTTTCTACGTTGTATTCCATTTGTACGCAATCTATTTCGTTTTTCATAATTTATTAACGTTCAGTTTTTGCAACTAAGGCTAATTGGGACGGGTTATCTACAGGTTACCACCCTTTTCTAGCCATGGTGGGACTTAGGATGTTATTTAATGAATTCCGTCACTAAATAATTTCCTTTGCCCAGGCAAGAATCGAACTCACCACTCTAGGTTAGCCATGTGAGATTAAAGGTTTAACTCACATAGCTAACCTGAACCCCCTTTCATAATTTATATTACTATAAACAGTCAGCCATTGCCTTGAGACATCCTTTTCTTAGACCGGCATCGTTTAAGAAGACCGTTTCTATAAATTCCGCCCCTTACCAACAAGAGACAAGATTAATAGAGCCGCACTATGAAGACGTTTTTGTGAGCATCCAGTGGTTTCCGTCACCTTTGCAAACGATTAATAGTAAAGGTGTCGGAAGAACTCCTCGCGACCAAACAGAGGATTATTAGGTAATCCTTAGTAATGAAATGACTACTGTTTGACATTAGCAGCCATTGTGTGTGTATCCAAACAACAACTTGTTGGACTTCCATTCTCTCCCGAGTGATACGTGTCAGCAGCGGGACAACAATGTTTTCGTTTTGATTAAGGGAACAATGTTACGGACCGGCCTGACCATCTGATTCCACAGCTTATCCAGTGATCGATCCAACAATAGATAACTAACATTACGTAACACAAAGCGTCCTATAGCTCTTTCTCTCTCTCGCAGTGATCTTGGAAGGTCGCCCTCTTGGTTTAGGGAAGAGAAAGTCCGTGACCTCGCTTCGGATCCACCTGACTCTTTAGAGACAAGGTGTTTCGTCCATTGATGTCAACAATGCGCAAGGGAGGGGATGGAGGCCATTCAGAATGGGAGATCTCTAATGTCGATAGTATTTAATAAGCCAATTCATTATAATATAATACAGTCCAAGAGAAAGTATTACAAATTGGTTTCATTTAAGGGAAGATAATTACATTTCTTTCGGTTTAGTACGTACTAAGAGAGAAATAGCTGTCAGATAAGCTGTTAATTTTTAAGAAATGAGCATTTTTTTCTTTGTAATACCTTAGTGGACGAAATAGACTAATAAACGCAGATACCTTGGGTCTAAGTAAGATCATTACGTGAATAACAAGGAATTTTTTTAACAGTTAGTAAACAGAGATTACCTATATACAAAATATTTCGTTTTCCATTATACAAATCAAAAGTATCGAATGAAGCAAGTATGGGATGGCATTATTCAATGCACTTCTAATAAAGGATTCTGCTTCTGCATTTCCTAAAAGACGAGGACTGTGCATTAATCAATCTTTAGTCCATCCCAATAAATACGTAAGTATCCAAGAAAAAAAATTGTACCATTGATATCGTTGGTATACAATAACTGGCCAAAAAGTAAAAATAAAAACTTAAATTGAAAGTTCAATTCTTGGGTAAGTAGATCTATGGTGTATTTCGTAATTTTACCAATTGAACTTTCGCCGACATTGGCGAGTATTAAATATTTCTTTTAAATTGTATCAATTGTTGGTATTATTGTAGTGTGTTATTAAGTAACGTCCACTTTATGCTACTGTGACACTGAGGCTGATCAATGTATCACCTGATTTAGCCAGGGTAGAGAACTAAAGATTTTACTTAGGAGATTTGTAACTATATAAATTTCTATTGCCCACACGTGACTCTAGGTTTAGCCATGTTTGTATTATATTACATTACAGTCTCAATATATTATATAGATATCAACGTAATTATCCGTTTCGAACTTCCCTCAACCCATTTTCACAAGTTTCTGTGTGTCGTCTGTACGTATCTCGCGTCGCTCAAAAACGTCAAGCCTTAGAATGTTGAAATTTCATATTTGGGACTGTTCTACATTCTAGTGGTACAACTCCCCTTTTGACTGAAACCGATAAAGTTTCGAGGGGGGATGGCGGAAAAAATAAAACACATACCTTCGTACCAATGAAATATACAAATCAATTGTATAGAACCATTTTTGATCCAAGATATTGGAAAAGAGAAATCAATATTACCTTCAAATAAAGTCATTTTTAATTAAATGCATCAAAACAATTTGTTTATTTAATTTGAAATAAGTACAAGGAAGTCATGTGATGCCCATATCAGATTTTTTTAGGTCTGAAGATGGCGATTTGCTTTCTTTGAATGTCCTAAGAGCTAATAAAGATCGTAGAGGACATTATTAACTTATTGGTTGTTAACTTATTGTGGTTATAATCTTCATCATTTACGATAAGCTTAAAATATTTAGGTGTACTGACATAAGAGATAAATAACTTTCATAGCCCAAATAAACTTCAATTAAGATCTACTGCAATCATATCAATAAAACGCATAGTACTCATGCGATTAGACCACTAAAAATCAAAAGGCAAAATATATAAAAATCTTAATATTTTGAAAGAAATGTTGTTTACCATAAGCAGCGAGTACTTGGAATGCCCTATGAAATCCTGTCCAAAGAACACGTGTACATAATTTGTGAAGTGGAAGTGACCCAAGGTACAAATTAAGTAGAAAGCCCTAAAACCGAAAGTAGCCGTTACAAGTCTTAAGATCGTGCTTGTAATGAGAGGATGAGCCGGTCTCTGGTGAAAGTAACAAGTTAAACTCGATGGAGAAACTCATCAAGCAATCATCACAGCTTATAGCAATACCAGAAGTCTGCGTAGGTATGCGAGTGAGTGCGCAACCCCATAAATATAATTTTGATATAATAAAAAAAATAAATTCCTAATCCTGTTACCTGCTGGATCGTTTAGAAAAAAATAATAAAAAAACCAACATTAAAATTAAATTCCTCAGGTATTTTACGGAAATAAATCATTATAAATATATCAAATCGATTAGGAAATTACCGGTAGTTAATTTTTATGTGATACATGGAAACATTATTATTTCATTTATGTATTAATAAACATTAAGCATACGTTACGCTCTTCAACACTTTAAATGAAATATAAACCTCCAGGGAAAAATCAGCGAGATTAAGCTTGCAGATATTTATATACCGGAACACATCAATCGGCGAATTTGCCCTTCGGCAAAAACGAAATATAAGATGAATATGAGAACGAAAGCAGAACACAAGAAAGAAACGTGGAACAACAACGCAACTTAATGAAATTAACAGACGATTTGCTAGCATAGATAATAAATATTCATAGGGGGCTCAGGTTAGCCCTGTGAGTTAAAGCCTTGGCTTATTTTTACTTGTAAACCTAGAGTGGCAAGTTCGATTCCCACCTAGGCATAGGAATTTCTTTAGCGACAAGCTCATTAAATAACACCCCTAGTCCCAACCTGGCTAAAAAAGCAACAAGTGGACGTCAATAAATAATATTTATTCATAAAATGCAAATACCAAAAATATACCATATTTGGGTAATTTCGTAATCACGATTCTTTTAAAAGACGTTTTGTTAAGTTTAGTGTGGCATTGGTTTAAAAAAATAAAAAAAAAAAAAAAAAATAAAAAAAAAAAAAAAACCCTTACTGGGTCATGAAATGCCATTTCGAATAAGAATGGCCAGTACAACTTGGACTCTTCTTGATTCTACTTGCAAGTTTGGCCATACTATGACACTACTGTTTATTTCCCGGAATATGCTGTTTGCAAGTAAGCAGTACCCTGGCCAGTTTTTAAACACGGTTGTACTATTTTGTAATGGACGGATGGAGTTAGCATTTTTTTTATCTTTTGTAACAAGTAAATGAATATCCTGTTTTTTTTGTGCGGTTGTCGGTCACGTAGGGCGAAATCAGCATGCGGACGTTTTGGTATAATTTATGTTCTTAATCAACTCAAACCGAATACTTCAAATTAATCAAGAAGCTTGAAAAAAACAAACCTATTTCAGAGGGAGGGGACGAAGACAGTAAAGCAATGAAATCATTCTACAGTTTGATAATGTGGCTGTACTGAGCCCCCTCAACCGGAAATAGCTGTTTGCATCTCTGTATTGGCATTTTGACTAAATCACAGTATTCAGTTTGCCTTGATAAAGGTAATTAATTATTTCGAAATGTCGGTAAGCTGAAGTAATTTGACATCGCCCTGAGTGACCGACAACCACACAAGAGAAGGATAGAAGGATATACAAACAAAATCAGAAATCCCATACTGAGCTATTAAATGGTTTATCATTTCATTATATTAAGTAAGAGTGGCCATTCAGCGACTTGTGAGATCAACTTGGACTCCCCTTGATGCTATGTATTGCATCTTTGGACTGTACAAACAGGACATGTTACATATTTCGGTGAAATCGGTAAATAAAGGTAATTTCTAATATCAACTTATGCTTATCAATGCCCCCATATCACAAATATCAAGTACCCAAGAGCATGATAAGCTACGGGAGTGGGGGGTCAGAAGGCCCTGAAGTCAATAAATGTCTCGCCGGTCGTAACGAATTCCCTCAGCAATTTTCCAACTATATCGTGACTAGGAACAGCTTTAAAACTAAACTGAGCGTTAATTGCACGACACCGTCCCCAGACGGATAACGATCCGTCCTTATTTTACGATTATTTAAGGATACTTGGAAAATCTATTCTCCCACAAAGTGAGTATAAAAAAAGGAAAATATTTCGAATAAACGCCACTACTTTCAGTAATTTTATTAACTCAGTTTTGCCTTGTATAAACAAAGACAAAGAAAGGAAAAAAAAAAAAGAGATGGAGATAAGAAAGCCTTTCATCTCTACTGAGCTTCCTCACGAAAGGGAAGCGAACCTTATCAAGATACTTGTTGCGAGAATCAATAAGTATTTATCTAAAAATAAATACGAAGAAAGGTACTCAAATTTACAATACTTGATTTCGTTCTTGAACGAGTACTCGTAGTACTATCGTACAAAGATATAGTTAAGGTTATCAGTAGATTAGCGAAGCATATATTAACAAAATTATATTCTGTGTGAATATGCTTTCCAAAAATATCTAGTTTATAAATTAGTTTAACACACACTCTCAATTCTTCATTCTTAGAGTTTTTTTTTTGAAATGATCAAACAATTTTTTATGATCAGATATATTGTCTGTTTGACACAAGTTTCTTAGCTTTTAGCAAATTTCCCTTATGGGAAATCAGCTATTGAGGTTGTACTCATGAAAGAATTTTCGAATCTACCTAGTAGATGACGAAAATGAGGTCCGTTCAAAACTGTATATATATATATATTTGTCTGTTACCGCTCTAGCGGTCGTAATTTTTGTTTAATCGTTACCAAACTAGATATTTAAGTAAATCGTTTTATGTAAAAAGAAAGATCAAGTTCGTTAACGGCTAAACATCGGACAAGTGGGAGGAGGGGGGTTTAGAGGGGAGGATTTAGGAAAATTCAAAATATCTCCGTTACTATACGTCGGTTCAAAAGATTGTACAGAATCAATCTTATTGCAAATTAAATTTACTATAAATATTGTTATATACATTTATTCTCTATCTTGAATATTAACCGAGATATTTGCGTTTTTATTAAATCTGGGCGGCTAACGGACGAGAGTGACTTTCCCGCCAAAAGCTAGTTCGGCCGTTTCCTTGACTGATCGGCTCTCGTGAAATTTCTCTATTGTAAAACTTCACGTGGGAAATCTGCTTAGTTTACGCAGCCCCTGCGTGACGGACTTTTATAATGTATGGCAGTCATTAATTATTTAAGACTAATAACAAAGAATACCAATAAATTAAAAACGCAAGTTACATATGTATAATGTTATTAAAAGACTGTTAACAAAACCATTTATTATATATAATTATTAAACTGATAAGACGTTAGAAAGTGTATTAATTGAATTTGAGGTACTTGTTTAACAAATGTATTGTTGTATTCGTTCTGTAATTTAATAATATGTAAAGAAATTAATAGACTAAATATTAGTAATTTTGTTATAGGAATCCCAAAAAATATTTTATGTACATAATTGGATGTAGTAGATTAAACATTTAATGGAAATAAAATCATTTTATTTCGTCCCATTTTCCATTACAATCCCGGTTTGTATGTCAAAAGTGTCAAGCCCCCCCCCCTCCTCGCCAACGCCCATTTTGTACTCAATAAAATGAAGTTAGTCTGACAGGAATGATAATTTTTTCATTCCACTTCCGGGCAAGCAATCAATAACGCTGGGATGGCAGTCATCGACGAGACCTGAATCCAAAATGGTATCTGTCTTTAGCAATACAATTCGTATTTCAATCAACACAAAGAGGTAGAATAATGCAATCTGCCTTTATGCATTTCTCTCTGGCGTAGACTAAACCAAAGCAATTACTCATGTACACTCAAACGACTACAAATGCAATCAAATGTAATTGAAAAAACAATCAAGATAGTAATGGATTGGGTATCGGTTATACAAATTCTCAATTCTTCAGATAGAGGAGTTTAATTTTTATTCTGCTAACAGTTTCGGATACTACTGGTACTTTTTCAGAGCAATTGGTAATAAAGGAGAAGCAGGGAACAAGAAACTAACACACATCTGTTTCAAGGTGTGACTTTCACTGAGTGATTTAGTTTTTGTTCTCTGTCCCTTCTCTACTATAATTGCACTGAAGAAAAGTACCAATGGTGACCGAAACTGTCAGTAGAAACAATAAACCCATCGATCTGTAGCCGATACCTAATAATCATTTTCTTCATTCAATAACCATAAGCTAACCAACCACTGGCAAAAAATCAATGTACTTCCCCAAACTTCAAAAATAACAATTCATTAGAAGATCTTTCTTTCAGACAAGTTTTTTTTAACATCAGGAATAGTAGTAGGTACATTGACCGTTATTGAAAATCTTGGAACAGCGGATCACATCGTGCACTTTATAAACATTTTGGCGCAATCGATTGGATAATGTAATTAAATGTGACTTCATTATAATAATGCTAACCCTTTAAAAATTAAAAATAACAATTTTGAGAGCACGGTACCTTTAATGTATAACGTATCAGAACATAATTTATCTAAACATTTTCTCATCTAAACTTCAGTAGTTTAGTTAAGCGTGACGAAATGGTTAATATATATATATAAAGTGCAATAATATTACTTAATTATTTGTCCTCATGTTCATTAACTTTGAAAATAAAATGTAGAAAAAACATCACATAGGCGCTTAACTACCATTTTTTAAAAAGATACAAACCCATTTTATACAATTCAGAAGATATAACAAAAGACTAAAATAAGTTAATACAGGTGAAAAATCATGCATGGCATGGAAAGGATTCAACTAAAATTAGAAGACAACATAAGGGCATTAAAGCATACTTTCAACATTTAGAAAAAAATAGGTCAGCTTAAGAAACGCAGTCTTGAATATACCAATCTTTCAGATTTCCGACAGCTCCGCAGAGAAGAAAAAAACTAATAGATATTTCGCAACAAGGTTGAGTTTTATGAAGCCAATTTCACCTTTCCTTAGTTTTTAAGACTCTATTGCCACACCTGACTTATCAAGGGCTTATTTCTCAAAAGCAGCGACACAGGTTTGCACTCGACTTCCAAGTTATAACTCACAAGAGTCCTTGCACCACATGACAAGCCGGTCACGACACGAGAGCGCTTTACTCACTGGGTAACTCTACTACTAAATTAAAGTAGATCTGATGTTTCCAAACTAGTTTGAGTAGGTGATTTACATTCAGCCAGAGAGAAATGTCCGTTTTCCAAATCTGCTAGAGAAAGGCGTTGCTGTTGTACTGGCAAGAAAAGTATCTTGAAGAACTTCCAATCACCTTAACTTGCGTCACGATCTTGGAACTAAGTGGAGTTCTAGTTTCTCATTTCTCTACGAGAAGGTGCTAATCAATTTTGACAAGAAAGTCACTTTATTTTGGTTATCTGGACATATGGATATAACAGAGTATATATATATATATATATATATATATATATATATATATATATAACATGTTCATTGCAGACAGAAGCTAGTCTCTCTCTTGATAACTAGCAATTACGGCAACTATTTTCAGCCTGAATTCCGGCCCATGAATATGAGAGAGAAATTGAATCCAGAATTAGAATCAACTGCAGAGCAACATTAAATATTCATCGGAATAACTTATTGGAGTAGTTAATAAATTCAGAACTGCCCTTTTATAACGAGAAAATTCAAATAATTGCCTCTAATCAAGTACCATAGTTAACTTTGTATTTGAATTGAAAATTTATGGAAAATATTCACATTGTATAGTTGGTTAGAACGTTCCATATCAAGTTAGCCAACAAATATTGTTGTACATGCTGATAAATGTTGTGTCATCATTATTTGAAGAAAATTTTATAAAGAACTGGACAGTACAATTGTGTTGAGGACTTATTACTGTAATAGATACTTCTTAAAAATCACATTATCAATTGAAGTCATTGACATTTTGGTCAATCAACAAGTTGTCAGATTGGCAAGTTCTGTTCCGTATTGTGGTGGCGTTACAGGCCAAAGATAACCACTTTCTTATTCAATAATTACACAAGAGCTGTGAGAGGGCACCCCGGAAACGGACAGTAAGAATACCAACCTCAAACGCCAGTACCACACAACTTAATATTATTTGTTCCTTTTAGCGCGGAAGTATAGTGTATTTACCCACTATATCACCGACGCTCCCATTGTAATTATTTTAGTTTGGTGTTTGAAATTGTTTTGTTTGTTGACTAATTATAAACATATGGTGCAAGTTTAGATCTAAATACAATATATAGTAGTTAAAAACGCTAAATAAACGTTTTGAATGACTCGACTTATGTTATTTCTGCTATTTAATATGTCCTGTATGGCAACTGAAGGTAATTTTAAATAAAAATGTATGCAAACAATAAAAACAAGCTGAATTCTTGTGGGGGTTCTTTTATCTTCCCTGTAGGTAATGAACATATTTTCTTTAATTGTAACTATGTTCATTACACACCAAAATATCCTTAATATTTTTTGATATTGCTGTAGGTCTTTTATTGAGAATCCTTTCAGGATATCAACTCATGCTGTGGGTATATGCATTTTTGTGGTATACATTATGTTAACGTCCACATTATACAGAACACTAATTGGAACAGATTATCTCTGGCTACTAATATTTTTTAGCTAGTGAGTCCTTCGCTAAATATATTCTGACTCAGTTTTCCTGGAGCGTTCATAACGGCGCCTTAACACACTCGGCTAACCCGAAACCCCAAGTATGGATTGGATAAAGAGAGAAGCAGCGGTCAATAGAGCATTGGAGATGGTTATAAAACTATTTTTAGGCAGAACAAACTAAGAAGGGTGAATCAAAGCACGGAATCTCTCTCAGCTGGGGCAAGTGAGACGTCACGCGAACTCACCTTTTATCTCATCGTATTTCAACTTAGGAAAGAATTCTATTATGATTAACGACTTTTTAAGAAGTAGCTACATTCAATTAGACAAAATAAAAAAAAAAATCGTTGGTTTCAGATTATAAAAATTTCATACCGATATATTATCAGCTAGGCAGTCCTAACTTGCGCTTTCTGTTTTGCAATAAAAACATAATTTATTTATTTACCTACAAAACGGTAAAGCGATGGCTTCAGATGCCCGAAAACGAACTAAAATAGTAAACCAGACTTCATTGGATTCCAAAAACACTTCATAACAAATTATTTAATCTGGAAGTGAAAAACGATATCTCCGTTCCAGTGCATCGGATCAAAAAAAATGTTACATAGTTTATGCATGTTATGACGATAAGCAAAGTAGGTCTTATCCAAATCTGTTGTATATACAATACGTACGGAGACAATTGTTTGCTTTATTATTTTCGCCCTCCTCTAAACCTCGATCGAATTTTCACAAAAGGGGACGTGCACAACTAGAACGTTACAATAGTCCTAAATATGAAACGTCCAAAGACAAGCGTAGGATGTGCAGCGATGAAGCCGGAACTAGTAAAAATACGTTCAGGGAGGGTCAAAAAGAAAAATTCCTTTGAAATCTGAAAACCTTTTCTCGCTTATAACAGATTCTTTACATCGTACACGGGAAGTAAAACCACCCAAAAAATGAAACGAATGTAAAGGTACTAGTGTTTGAACTTGCAACTACAATCAGTATGCAAGGTAGTAGCATTTTGGAGTCAATGGTGCCTATTTCAAGATAGAACTGTGCCATCGGAAATATTATAACTAGAGCGAGGGAGGAGTAAGTGCGATATAGAAGGCTGTAACTGGAGAGGAGAAAGTACAGCTGATAAACTTGATCTTTGAAGTAGAGCGCATCAGAGGGAGGGTTAACGTTCCCGCCTTATCTTATCGGAGAAGGTTGCAGGCCAGCCGGCAGATTACAGACGATTCGCATTGACGACACAGCCACTGATTCCAACTGTTCACGCTCCGTCCTTCAGGCGCCGAGCCAAAATTCATTTCAAGAGAGTCTGTGTGAGCTTTTCATTTGGCATCAACAGGTTAATTACTTTACCTTTAGACACAAGTAACAGGCGTAAGGTAATTATAGATTTCATTGCCATTAAAGATGGCGCCGTCAGCAACAATTGCTGGCAGATCTAGACTTCTTCAAGTTCCCTTCTCGGAAAGCTGAGGAATATTATTATTCGCGCATAATACGAGCGGATGAGAGCCGTTTGAGAAACAATTTCAAGACCTACAAAGTTAACCAAAAATAACAAAACAATGAAATTTTGCCAGAGCGTCCACTACTGTTTAAGGCCAGTAATGACAGATTGGGAATCCGAAGAAAACTGTTTCTGAACCTAAGAATGTTTAGTATTTAATAAGAAAAACGTAAATACGGACGACTATATATGTATATATGAATTTATATTTTAGATCATTCCGTAGATTAAGACGTGCTTCACTAATCCGGCTTTCTCAAAGACGCGGCCAGAGGTATAGAATTTCGTGATGTATCCCAAAGGAGAAAAAAAAAGCTAATCTGGATAAAACAGCCTTAATTAATAGGAATCTATAATCAGCTAATATCATCATCACGAATTAAAGGCATTGTAGTTGCAGCCATTGTGTTCTTTTCATATTACTATACCCACCGAAATACATATGATGTTTTATGTTTTCAACAAACGAATTTATGGATTGACTTTTCCCAAACGACCTTACCTTCAAATATATTTGTGATGACATTGTTGTTCTTCTTTTTGTGTCCAAGAAATTTCACCCTCCTTTTTCCCTTGACCTTAATAAAACTATTACTTTTATTTATATCCAAATGGATTTTTTTGAGTCCAATTTGTCCTCGTTAATAAGAATGTTACACTTGAATAAATTTCATTATGTTCTATTTATAAAATACTTAAATTTCCTAATATAACTTCGGTGTTATGAGGTTATCATCGTTTTTATTAGGAACATTTTGTTTAGAATATGAATTTATTTTTTAAAACATTACTTAACCTTAGAGTGGGAACAATGAAACCAGAGCCCATTAGTGAACTTAACAACAGAGAATTCTTAACCTTTCATAGTATAGCAGGCCATCATCAAGTGCTTAAATCAAGTTGGTATACGGGTGAATACAGCACGTATATTAAGGGAGAATAGCAAGTTTAGCAGGTTTATTGCAGCAGAGGTTGCTTCAAAACCCCAATTTTAATTTCCAAGCATGATGTTACATTAGTTAATAAGAAATTAGTGCCAAATAGCTACAGCCAATTTAGATAAATCATGTTTTACTTCAAGCGCGAAATATGATTGAAATGAAGGCAAGAGGGAGGCGGGGGGAGATCGTGATGCCTTGACATTAGTCAAGACACAGCTTATCAGAGCTTGGAAACCCTGGCCTTGCTTCCATCTTACAAGTCCTCCATCAAGCTTTACAATCCCCGTCTTTAGCACTTCACCTCTCTTGGACCAAGGCACAAACCAACCATTGTAAATCTTTCTTGAAATCCGCAACCGTTTCATCATGGAACAGACTGGAGTACCAAGTTCCCATAATTCATAGCTCTAAAGCCAAAATCCTTCCATGATTCCTTTCAACAAAATAAAATCTGATGTGGACTCCACACATGACTTCCTTGTATTCCAGGAAAAGAAAACATGTAAAAGGTTTTGTTGTTCTCCGGGTTATACGAGATACAAATAAACTAATGTCAAGCTGAATAGTCAAAATAGGTCCATGACCCCTGTTCAACCTATTTTGACTATTCGTCAACATATAAAACCGACGTTTTTCGAGTTACAATACATATTTGTTGTCAATTGTTTCGCTTTTAGCAATATACAATTCTTCCTTCGGCTCATACAAAGGAGTAAAAAAGTTACCGCAATAACTTAAAAACTGGAAACTAATAAATACAGGGACTGCTTCTTAACTAGTAAATATTGCTTTCTCATAATACACAAATTGTTATCAAACCTTTTATACATTTGATTAATATAATTGAAAAGTACTTCATTATTTAGGGTTTAATTAATAGCGGAAAACTGCTTTTACTGTTGGTAAAATTAGTAGCAAATTTCCTTGAACCAATTTCCCGTCGAATGCAACCAATTCAGACTAGTAGGCATTTTGGCTCTATTTGATACAATTCGATTCTTAGAAATCTATCTAAGCTAAGAGCTTCATTGTTGCGAATTGCTGTGGGGGGAGGGGCTTTCAACGCCCCCATAGACCTCGCCGCCCACTAGAGGGCGGCACAACCACCATTCTCAACCAAAGGTTTACAGATTCCTCATCGGCATAATTCCTTTCATCTTCAAACAATATGCTTACCTATGTAGAACTCTGCAAAGAACAATGGTTCCTTCATCTGGGAACAATATCCTGATTCTCTCTCTGCGTTGGGAGGAGAATCTAAAATAGTAGTATGTTTCCAGACTTCATTTCTAATTTATTATTATTATTATTTATTAACGTCCACTTTTTGCAACTTAGGCTAATTGGGACGGGTTATATACAGGTTACCACCCATTTCTAATTTAGACATTATGATCCACGATCGTGAATTTTTTTAAAGAAGCTATAGCTTTTGAATTCTAGATTTTATAAGCATATTTAATGACAACGTCGAGCCTCAAACAACCCAATGTAATTAATTGGCAGCCCAAACGTTCTTTTAAATGTATTTCTTCTTGTACCACATCTAGTTGTTCTATTAATTTATTTTGCTTCTATCGCATTTCACAATAGTAGCGATTGAGCGACGTTGAGTTTTGTGGAGGCATATATGCTACAATAAAACAATAAAATACGCTTCAAAGACTCTTCTTAATGCTTCTTTTACATAAGTCCTAATCCTTGTCTCTGTGTATGTGCCCAGAGTTCAATTTTATTGTATGTATGATAAGATCTTTTAATAATTGAATTATGCGATCTATGCACTAACTGTTGAAATTCAGACATCGTGTATGGAAAATATATAGTCGGCAGTTACAGTGCTGGCAGATGGCAACGATTTGACAGTAAGAAGGAGTCCGTTAGTCCTGAATGGTCAATTCTTAACCCCGTTAAGATTACTTGTTCTCATCTGGTGTCTTTTGGTTACCACCTAACGACCAAAAGATATTGTCTGTTGTAAAGGGGCAGTGTCAAGAAATTCGGCGGCATCTAGAAATATCATCCCTCAGGGATCAGTAGTTTAAATTGATATTCCTTAACTTATTTGAACGTGTAAAGCGCAAAATAATGCATTCTTCATATATACGTCTTTGTTTTAAAAAACCCTTATGCGTAAGGGGTTCGAGGTGGGAGATGATCAGAATTGCCCCAGTTTTGGGGAGAAAAATATGGCCTCATCAACTCATACAAGTCATATTACGATGTATGTACGTAAGCGTATATGACGAAATATTTCTCACATTTTTTATTTGTTGATTTCTATCGATTTTAGTACCCCTCCAACCTAGAAAAAGGAAGCGACCATAGACGGCGGTTTGAAAATATGTTGTTGCAGAGCTAAATAATTTGAAATGAGAATTCTTAAAAGAGTGTTGACCTCTTAGAACGAATGTCCTTGAATACAGTACACCGTAATATTCAGACTATCTTCAAGTTACAAGAGGACAATATCCTCTTACATAAGCTGATTTGCATGGGTGCTATGTGCCCTGCATCAGCCGTCTCGGTCCATCATCTGAAAACACTGTAATCACGATGGAAAGCCTTCCATGCAATTTGTGGAGAGAATCTCGGGTCTTTGTTACACATTATTTCGAATTAAACCTTATATGCGGCGGATCATGCACAATATTTCTTGCTGTTATTAATATCGTCACTGCCTTATCCCACCCCAAAGGATTGCAACACTCCCCCTAATAGATTCGCAAGATCCCGATAGATCCTGAATCCAATCTGAAAAGAACACAGACGTCAGTAATGAAGACGCATTCACAAAAATCCTCAGTACCTGTTGATTCGTGCGGCGTTAGAAGGAGGAATCATTTTGAACGCATAAAGGACATCATTGCCAATGATCCTGGGTGTCAAATTTTTCATAAGGGTTTCACAACATTTTTGATCGTATAAATAACACGAGAAAAAAAACTGATACACAGAAATTAATTGCTAGAAAGGGATTCAGTCATTGTCAAACATCATATCAAACCTCTAGGTATGCATCACTTAAAATACCCCATAATTTCCTCCAAGAAAATTTAGGTGGGTTACCTTAAGAAAGGAAAGGTCCTTTTAAAGAGTAGCTAAAATATTTATCTATTTCACAAATAAATGTCAAAGGAAGAAATGATTTCATGTCAACCTGAAATTACATCTCAACGATCTACATTAAATGGGAATTCAAACCGAATTTACTAACTTAGAAGTCGCGTAAGTTGAAAGACTTGAAGGACTTTAGTCAGGAACGTTAGAAAAGAGGAAGTCATTCTAGCTCAACTCTGTAAGCCTTTAAGCCCACGTTGCAATGACCAACTCACAATCGAGGATTGAGCATGACAGAGTATTATTATGTCCTAATGCTGGAGCTTTTGTAAACTAAGCAAATTCCCCCGTATTAGAATGTCACCCCATGAATAACAGTATGCCAAATCCTATTGCATATTTCATTCTTGGTAACAACCGTAAATAAACCGGATATGAAATTGAAGAAGAGACGTCGTATTTAGGCGATATGGCATTTGAGAATGGGGGTTTTCTGAAGGCAGAAACGAAATAATACAAATAACTCGGAAAATAAGTATTCTAGTTCAACCAATATTTTTGTATAAGCTTTAATGTATATTTATATAACGTTCTTCCGAGTTGGGCTTTATGACAGATATTACAAAATGTATTAAAAAAAAGATAATTAACAGTATAAAAATGTAGCATGTATTCTAAAGCCAATTGAGCTACAAAGTCAGAAGTCAATTATATTTTATTAATTCATGCAGAGTTGGTTTTTAACCGTTGATGAAGAGGATTGATCTGTGTAAAAAGAATGATGATAAATGTAAAAATAACTGTTCATGAAAGAGTGATAAAGTCATCTGATAAACAACGTAATTTAAGTAAGGGCCGCAGGGGTCTAGGACTTAGAAAGGAAAACACTTTTATTACTCGTTTTTATGGCATGTTTTCCTCAAGGCGCTCTCTCTCTCTCTCTCTCTCTCTCTCTCTCTCTCTCTCTCTCTCCTCTCTCTCTCTCTCTCCTCTCTATCTCTCTGTCTCTCGCTCTCTCTCTCTCTCTCTCTCTCTCTCTCTCTCTCTCTCTCTCCCCACCCTCTATTTCTCACTCTCACTCTCTTTCCCCTTCCCTCTCTCTCGATTTGTAAGACAATGCAGTTTCTACCCTGAAAAAAAGGTATCTCTGGAAATTTTGTTTTCGACAATGACAGTCGATAATAAAACCATATAAATACGAAAGACCAGAAATAAATCACGGTTTTGATTTCAAATAATATACCGGAGAATATGTTTGAATAACCCGAAACATCTTATTGAAAAAAGATATACTGATCTGCAGTGTACAAAAAACAAATCAGACTACATACTAGAATGTGGGGGAGGGACTAGTTAAAAGTTTCGTTTTAGCACTTCCATTCTAAATATGTTACGTGACACCAACATTTATTTTGTCGCAACACAAAAATGCATAGGAAAAAAGTTGTCATTTTACAGTACCTTATACATATAGAATGCATAATAAACGGGATATTTTGTGTTCTGGTTTCGCTACAAATTCCGATCTCGGCGCTCTCTATGGAGCCACTGTCATACTTTACGCACCAATAAAGGCACGTACGTGCTCCATTCTATCGAAATGACAAACAACGCTTTCAAAGTGGGTTGTTTGCTCTAACAACAACTGGCCTATGGCTCTGCTTACTTTATATATAATAACTTAATTCAATTTCTTAGGACTCTTAGGAGAGAATATATAATTGTTAAACAACTTCAAACTTAAACTTGCATTATAACTCATATCAATCTTTAATTTAATTATAAATGGTACTGAGCGACATCACCTAGTTACGGAGCTCTTCAAATAAATTAAAAAAAAAATTAATAATTTTTTATTTCAGAGAAAAATTATTTCAGTACCTTCCGGCAGGAGCCTCAGCTATAGGGTTATCTATTCTAACGGTTTACCAAATGAGCACAAACAGTGATCTGTATTCAAAGTCAAATTCTGCGAAATTCGCAACGATGGACAAAATCAGTTAATAAAAATGAAAGTATTAATTATTAGCTGCAAGTAAAAACCAAAGAAATTCGGCAACAAACAGCTAGGAATATCTGAGACCCCTACGTTAAGGCGTAAATTGACAATTACTGTCCCACTTTAATCATGGGGGGGGGGTGTCCCGTTAATAGAATTTAGCTTGAAGAGATTTTATCAGTAGCCGAACCACATTTGGATAATGCAATAGTATTCGACAAGGTACATGTATATAGGTATATGTATGTACCCTGTTTCGACTCCAGCAGGTGGCAACATTATTCTCTCTCAAATAAAAATTGATTAAATCAATAATTTTTTTTGCAGGTAGAGAAAGAAAGGCCACTCTTCCACAGTAACAATTTACTAAAGTGCCAGAGCGCTTTCCATGGCCCGAACGTCCAGGATGTTGACCTGACTGGTCTTAGAACCAGAATACCACCAACTTAAAATACTTAATATTCTACAATTGTAACAAAGGCATCACTCTTGGTGTAAGCAAGAACTATAGAGAAGAACTGATTCTTCATATCAATGTTTTAAAGAAGGTGAATCGCCATCCATAAAGACCCTGAAATTTATAAGGCAATGCGGTTACGGTGCAGTCGGGTTCAACGACCACCCAGTAAGCAGACACGGAGGCCTAATAGCGACGATCAGAGGCGGTAAAGGAAAGTTATGATAAGGACCTGGAGAGGGCGAGGGAGATGGAGATATTCTCCGACTGTTTTATGGTTATGAGAAGAAAGTGTAGAGTTTTATGGTGATATTAGGTAAATCTGAGGAGACTCCGCGCCAAGGAGGTCATTGCTTGCAGAGAGGTAGGTTCTCTACCACAGGCTCATCAGCACACCTATTTCCTACTTCACTACGTCATCGGCCTAAGTCATCTGGAAGAATAGCACCATATTTTTAGCCCCTCCAGGAGTCCCTTATAATTTATTGTTCACTTTAAGTGTGGCATACCAAGACTACGCTAAGGCAAAATTATACAGCTCCGGCGTTCATTGCATCATGCAAGTAACACGGATCTTCATTGCATTTTTTCTTATAAAACATTGCACACAGAGATTTATTAATAGAATTCATGGAAGACATTAATATACGTTTGATACATCTGAAATTTCGATTACCAGAACAGCGATAATCCCCGTTAAGTTTAAGAAAGTTCATTGTTAATCGGTGCCAACTCGAAGTTTTGTGCGAAGCCCAGTAGCCAGGATCATAAACTATTATCCACCTAACCGAATTCTATATCATATTGAAATTTTTAACAGTTTTCCATCTAGGAAGATTGATCTACATACTATCATCACAGGAGATTGGCATTAAAACCACTCTCAAAAGAAACCGTAACAAATGCTTTTTTTTCCGTCTTTAATACCGGGACGGGAATGGCACAAGATGGGACACTTGACCCTATGACCAAAGCCATATGGCGGACCCTGAAGGACTGCTGTTAACAGATTTTTATTTTATGAATCGAACCTACAAATAACCCCCCAGAAATAACAAGGAAGGAAATATAATTTTCACCCTAAAATTAAATAGGTAAGACAAACGAGGACCAGCAATTTTCATCATATAAATATAATTTGGACACACAATTAAACCCCCAGTTATAACACAAAAGGGTCTTCAATTTGTATCCTGGAAATAAATGGAAAAGAAAAAAATAAACACTAAAATTACACATGATTCTCAAGGCTCTCTTCACAGTCTATTTCAATAAACATTAAAGAACTGTAATAACATAGATAGCGCACGATCTTAGCACGTCCCTTACCTTAATCATGAACGTAATAGAAGATACGTGACAAAAGGGACGAAACAAAGAATGCCTGAAGCAGCCTATAATGATCGTCAGAAAGATATTTGTGATGCACTCATTGACGAAAGTATGTGACCCACACTGGAATCACATCTCTTCCTGTTGATGCCAATTGGGTGAATTGTGGTTATTACGTTGAGCTTTTAGGAGTGTATTCCATTGAAGGCACCGGGAATCGTATGAAAATTATAAGTGCTGCTGGGGAAGAACAAAAAACCGACATGAAATACTTCAGGAAACTCAAACCGACAACACCCAAGAAGCTCTTGGCTACAGAACCAAAGCAAGAAAATAAAAGTTCTTGTTGCAAGTGTTAAGTAACTATGCAGATTTCCAAATATACTTCTCCAAAAGACATTCTTGCCACAACAAATGTCCAGATATATAACTTCTTAATATGAATATATAGGTTGATTAAAAGTGAGAGGGATCTATGTAAGGCTGAAAACTAAATAACACAGTCAACTGCGTTATTAGTAGAAAATAACTTGGCAATGAAGGTCGGACGAGTGGTATTTCTTAATAATATAATGTGGATATTTTGTATAATGATGAGGATATTTACGGTATTGGATTTTCCCCACTCCACTAAACCCTTATTTCTTGGGATAAGCTCAATTTCGGACATTTAACATTTCGCTTAATTGAAAAGTTTAAATTTATTAAGGATCAATTAAAAATAGTAAGTGCGTAATAACTTTATACTAATAAAGAAACGTATTGCCAGTTTTCACTGTGTTAAAAGGCATTGCTACGGAAACTTTGAATAAAATCTGTGCTTTCATATAAATAAAAAATACAAACATTTACAAAAAACATATAGTATAAAATAGAATAAGTCTACAGCATACTTAAAAAGTCAGTCTCGCTGCGTAAACTAAGCAGATTTCCCAGTAAAGTTATACAATAGAGAAATCTCCATACGAGTGCCGAACAGTTACGGAAACAACGGGAACGAATAGAAGCGGCCATAGCCCGTCCGTTACACTTAATAAAAATGTAAATATCTCGGTTTAGCACGGATATGAGAAACAATCAGATATTTAAGAAATATTTTCCATAATATAAAAATAAAGTACAACAAAGGTGTACATGAAGGAATAAATATATTATTCTAATTGCCCCTTAACTATTAGATCTCTTGCCAATCACCATCGATGTGGGGCACAAACCAAATGAAATAGGAAAACCTAGGAAGCCAGAATACTATCATTATTATTACTTAGGACTCCATGTCATGGATCCAAATTACTTTTATTTTCTACCTCTCCTGGTCGTGCAAACACTAAATAGAATATGCACCTAGAGTAGGAACCTAAGCCAGCCTATGCAAAAATTGAGGCCCTTGTTCTAGTATGATTTAAGATAACTGGACAAGAACAGCTTATCAAGGTTCATTATCTGGGATGAGTGATTCAGATTTGGTGTCAAGGCGGCAATGATCAGCAAAAATGCGTCATGCTTATCAGAAACGCTAGTCCCGCCATATTTAAACGCGCCGTCGCAAAACGACCTTTCACAGAAGGAAGCTTTGATCATTTCTTAGTCTAAGAAATTCACGATCCTACACTCGATAAGGCAGATGAGTAAACAAAAATTAATCTATTCCCTCAAATGAAGTCGATTAGCAAATCGTAGTCAGATTTCCATTCTATTTTATATTAACACACAATACTTATTTTGAAATCAATCACATTAATTCACAACCCCTAGGGGAGAAAGTAAACGTAAAATTAAAGTCGACAAGCCTTGCGCAAATGCCGACTTCTTTGAACGTTGCATTCACGAACTGTCTGCTATTGTACATATTCATTTCGACATGGTTCTCCAACAAAGGGCCAAAGAGAAATGTTTATTCACGAGAGTTCGGGTCACAAAAATTTCAATATGCCAAATATTAAGGGTACAAAAGCGGCATTTGCTTTGCAATCAATGTTCCTTTAATGGGCCCCAAGTTAACGATAAATTCCTTTATTATTGTTTGAAGTCCGCGATCTGGATAGGATTAGAGCAGATAGTCGGATGGGAGAAGAAAATATAGCCCAGTGAAGAAGTCTACAAGTGCAATATTTCAACAAAGAGATCTAAAACCAACAATACGCAAATGTGGCCAAAGGTACAAATCTTTATTTCTGCGTTTAAACAAAGTTAAAAGTCATATTAGTTTTGAATTTGAGTACCACAGACATTAAGTGCTTTGTAATACTGAATTATTGAAAAAGGTCTGAAGAAAGGAAGAGATTCATTGATTACACTCCCACTATTATTCACACTTTGGGCTGTGCTGTTTTATTATTATTATTTATTAACGTCCACTTTTTGCAACTCAGGCTAATTGGGACGGGTTATCTACAGGTTACCACCCTATTCTAGCCCAGGGTGGGTCTTAGGATGTTATTTAATAATTTCCTTTGCCCAGGCGAGAATCGAACTCTCCACTCTAGGTTTACCATGTGAGATTAAGGTCAACGCTTTAACTCGCATGGCTAACCTGAGCCCCAAATGTGCTGTTTTATGGAAGAAGAATTGATAACAGGCTGGCTATAGTTTAAGATGTTCTAAAACATACAACCTACCAGCCCACTGTAAGATTTGATCCGGCCCGCAAGACATTTTGAGAAACCCAATTAAACAAAAATACTACACTACTTACTCCAAATGAGGAAGATGAGGAGAGATTTGTTCGCTTGGCAGTACTTATTGATGCGAACAGTTCTTTTCAATGATGAAAGTTAATAAATCAAAACATCGTACATTGCTGACTTACGATTATTTGGATAATTCTTTAAGACCTTTATCAGAGAAATTGATTAGTTTCCCAAATTCTAGCACAAGTGACTCATTGATTTTGGCGTCGCTATTTAGCTTTCGTTGTTTGTAATAATTCCAATTTTTACGTTTTAATTATAATGTTGTGACTATTTTTTCATTTTATTTTGTCATTTTAATAAATTGTATTATACTTACATTGTCGTGTAATTTCATGTCTGGAATCTATTGTTAAAAATTATGAACACTAGTTTAAAATGCACTACTTTTAAAAGCGGCCTGCAAACGTTTTTGCACACTAAAGTTTGGCTCACTACATTTCAAAGGTTGCCCATACCTGTTCTAAAACATCTTGTCAGATTTAATAAATCTAACTAAAGCTTGGGTTTACAAGGGAAATGGATAGTGCCTGTACGTATACAAATTTGCTATATTTCAATTAAATATATGTGCTGAAATATGGGTAAACACCGAGGAAATAGGCGGCTTTCTCAACAATTACAAACTCCAATAAATTAGAAGTCCCAATTAATAAAAATATAAATATCAAAAATTAACGAATTATAAGGGCAGGAAAGACCAATTTAAAGGGAAAAAGATTGGACATGTTGTGGCCATCATTCATCTGGAGGAATGCTTGTCGTCTTCCATTGTCCCGTTTGAGACGCGTTAAACGGGGGATGGCCCAGGGATTTGGCAATTAATTGGAGCTTTGGGTGCCCACGTGTCCGGGCGAGGACATAAAGACTCAGGGGACAATAACCCTGGGGCAGCCTCCGGCCACAGGGCGTGGAAAGGCAGGGTGGAGAATCGCACAATAGGCCTTTGGAAATATGTCCACAACTTTCCGCCCAAAAGAAATTGTCAGGGAAAGAGGAGGGAAATACCTCAGTTTTTTTCCCCCTTACATAGTCTCAACTATTATTATGAAGTATTACTCGGGCCACCGACGAGTGGCAGTATCATCAAAATAAATAAATATTAATTAAAACAAACATTAAAATTGTCGCGAAAAGGTAAGTTAATGAATTCCTTGCAGGATTTAAGTAAAGTAGTAAAAGTGCTACTATTTAGACGCTAAATACTCATGCGTATATACAATAAAAATAGCACCCAAGATAAACGAAATAAAATTCAGTGATTTTACTTTGCCAGAATAAATAATACTATTTGTTAAATTAAAGATGGTGGGTACATGATGTCCAATAAATTTGACAACGCCTTCAAGGCAAAGGCTTAAAAATGGTAGACGGGGATCGAAAAGGCTTGTCAGAAAGTAAGAACGGCGTTCACTGATAGAATTGACGATAGCAGTAAGTATAATGGCGGAACAAATCCAGTATTCTATTTAATAGATTTGAAACGGTTAAAAGGTTGAAAGATTGCAATCAACAATAATTATCAGCAGTGGATTAGGTCAGCACAGAATTATAGTATTCTTCTACTTATTTCTAGTATTATTATTAATTAACGTCCACTTTTTGGTATTATGGCTGATTGAGGCCGATTATCCAGTGATAACGACTCATTCCTAGCCAAGACGGAATTAAGGGTTTCATTTAATGAGTTCGTCACTTTCATATTGTCCAGGCGGAATTCGAACTCGCCACTCTAGGCTTACCAAGTAAGATTAATGTCAAAGCTGGGTAGCCTGAGCCCCAGGGAAATGTACTTTATAGATTTAATAATTAACAGGATTTAAGAATTCTTGAAAACCATGCTTCATTGTTTTAAAGCTGTATTTAACTGTCGACCAGTTTTACAGGTATTATGGAAAGCATATTTCATTAGAATTTCAAGCGCTGAAATAAACGTTTTGCCCTGCAGATGCCCAAAAAAATCCATTTGTCCCTGAAATCCAATAGCCCGAGTCTACATAGCACATGTTGAGCAATTGAGAACAAATGGACCCCCGTAGGTCCAAAAGCCATTCGGACGACAAGGTTTCCTTCAGGCGGAAATACTCGGACCCTAGAAGGTCCAAACGACCTGGTACTGATGTGTGTGGAGTAAATAGAGCGAGGAGGAGGGAGAGAGAGACCTCGACATTCCCAGCACACGCCAACCACTAGCGGGTTTTTTATTTGCTTCCAGATAGCTACTTGACGGCCTTGCAGAGCGGCCATCCTCAAATGGCAACCGCTGATACAATTACAACTGTAACGTCACAACAACATCTTCACTAGGCCAACTATAGTCGCCATCAGTTAAGTCTTCATTCATTCATCTGAGGATCAATCCCCCCCCCTCATTCATTCATTCACATTTTACAGAACAGTAATACATTTCTAACCAAATATTTATTTATTATGTTCATTTGCTTCAACAAGGCTACCATAAAAAAAACAAAAAAAAACAGGAATATATTTCAATTAACTAGATATAACTAGATAGATGCAAATTTTTTGAATCTGGACTATCTTTATATATATAATTCTACTATACGTGTGTATGTCACTGAATTCCTCCTAAACGGCTGGACCGATTTGAATGATTTTTTTTGTATGCGTTTGGGTGTCGCCCTGGATGGTTTAGACTCACAAATCAGCCCGGCAGCAAGAGGGGGAGGGGTTGTAAGGGAGGCCTAAAATTTCGTTTCCTATTGGTTTTTCGGCAAATATGCACTGGATATAGTTGTTTATTTTGTTATTTAGAGTAACATTTGTTATATTCACTTTTGTCGTATAACAAAGTATAAATGAGATATACTCAAAAAAGTTAATGTGGGAGCCAACAAGTTTATTGGGCACTTACGATTGAATCGAACTTAACAAAACTCTATATGTAAATTAACATTAATTCTTCCATGATTATAAGCTTTATTAATTTTTTTAGGTTATTACAGAAGTGGGGGTTATAAGGGAGGGCTGAATAAAATATTCGCGGTATTTCATTTTCTATTTGTTTTTAGGCAAACGTACACGTAACAAAAGTTGTTTTTTGTGTTATTAAAAGTAGCTTTTGCTTTAAACATAATATTATTAAATTTAATATCCTAATCGCTTGAAATATCATCTATCTAGGACAACGTCTGTCTGGTCCGCTAGTTTGTTATAATTTGTTAGTACTACAGTCTACCGTCACTCTTTAACAGGATGCAAACAACTCAGAAATTGTTTTAAATAATAATACAAATATATAAAGCAGTCCTTAACAGTACGAAATAACGTACAAAACTTAAATTAAATGTCAATTATAAATTACTTTTAATAGACTACAAATATCAAAATAATACAATTTGGCCAAAGGGCTAAGAATTGACATTCCATTAGTTAAAAGTGCACCTCAATTCAATGTATTGTCTCTTTAGCATTTTACTTAGAATTACATTTATTGAGTAAATTAAAAGTTGAATGAAACTTTTAAAACAATAGATCATTAAAGAGCAGACTCACTGCTATTATTGCACAGATTATAAAATGCATTAATACACGGGCCAAAATGCTAACCTATTTAAGGTGTTGCTAGGTCGAAAGATGCGCCTTTCCTTATTATCTGCATCCTACTTTATGTTTCCGTTCGCAACGCCAGATGTATCGCACAAACACTCAAAAATCCAACATCCATAAAAACCGAGTTAGAACGCATTACACACAACATCCGCCGGACAGGAAACGCTATTTCAACCATATTTAAACGCGCCATCGCAAAACGACCTTTCACAGAAGGAAGCTTTGATCATTTCCTAGTCAATGAAATTCACGAACCTAGACTCGATAAGGCAGACAAGTAAACAAAAATTAATCTATTCCCTCAAATGAATTTAGCAAACCGTAGTCAGATTTCTATACAATTTTATATTAACACACAATACTTATTTTGAAATCAATCACATTAATTCGCAACCTCTAGTGGGGAAAGTAAACGTAACGTACAGTCTTGTGCAAATACCGACTTCATTGAATGTTGCATTCACGAACTGCCTGTTATTGTGTACATATTCATTTTTCATATCTATTACTCAAACTAAGGGTGTATAATAGTTAAATCTTGTCTCACATAAAATAATAGGTAAACCTAATCTCATAAATGTCAGTGAAAACACAGAATTTAATTTACTATTACTAATTTTGAATGCGATGATAAATTATTGGCCCAATAATCGGAACACCGTTGAAGAAGAATAATGACTAATAGGTCTAAATTCTAAAAATAAAAACGCAGAAGAAAGACTAGTTAGAGAGTTGCCTAAATTAGAAAGAGATGGCGACAACCGGTCATTAGCGTTATGAGTGATATTTCACACTTTTAAGCGAATGTCCTCAACAGTTAATTCCATAAAGGCATTGTCCTCTCCGTCCCATTTTTTTCACATTCAGAGCCAACAGTTCACACAACTTAAAAGACATTATTACGACAGCAAAAAAAATTACAAGAGTTAAGCAATACACATTTTCCCACCGGCAATCATTTCTGAGCGATAAGACTCGCGATAGGAATCTTTTGGGGACAAAAGTTATCCTTAATTACATCTTACTTAAAGAAGATGTTTCAAGAAAAAATTACGCAATGTGATTATTCAAAAAGAATACAATAAATGAGAAAATGTACAGACTTTATCCGAATAAGAAATTTAATCCCTATCACATATCCAGAATGAGCCTTGCAGGTGAGCAGTTCGAATGAAAAAAAGACCTTCCATGATTTCTAAAAGGAAAGACGCCCACCAAGACTCCGCGGTAAACCCCAATTAATGATACTAGAATAAGATTAAGGGATCAGGAATAGTGGTACTCGACTTAAGGCCAAAGGTGTTTAGAGGCCATCCCTCAGTAGCCTGTATAGCCTGGCGTCTGAATAGCTAAACGATTGGTATTTATAACACAATCCAGTCTTTGAAGAGCTCAGTCAGCAAACCCATGGACTTGATAAACAGTAATCATAGTAAATACCCTACAGTGAATACAGCTTCACGTGCTAAATACATAAATGGTTAAAAGTGTTAAACTCGTGACAATTGTGTGGCATTTGAAGTTCGATCGCACGGTCGGTTAAACACAGCCTAGAGTGTTACTTGCCGAAGCCTACGAAGGAAAAGATTACTGAACTGTCTGCTAAGACTTCCATCTGTCATTATCAATGAGTATAATAACATTACTTAAGCAAGTAAAACTAGCAAAGTGGAGATATTCATGTTAAAATCAGAAAGTATGAATGCACATCGAGAATTTAGTAATGCTATAAGAATATCCAGATAAAAACTGTATTCAGAAATAATCGATCTATTTAGAATGAACCTTCGCATATTCTGCCGCAGAATACACAAAGTTTCATGGGAACACCATTTCATGCGTCTTAATTTTCCCGAGCCGTAGGTAAAACTAAAGTATTTGACAGAATGAATAACATCTGACATAATTCACAGTAACGTAAGTAATTCAATCCCTCAATAATACAAATTACTATGATTTTCCAACTTAACTGCGAATATTTCCATATGTTCCTTCATGTCACAGGACATTTTAGATAATAATCAACAAAGACTTCCAGTCACGCTAGGTCAAGATTATACACAAAGCCGTAAATAATAAATATGGCACAGGCTTAAAATAAAACGACCATTGGATCAAATAAATGTGAAAGATAAGGATTTAGAAAAAAAATATATTTCCCCCACACAACAACATTATGACATTGCTAATCAGAAATGAGATCTGTCATTTTTATAACACCACACTTTTACGGCAACCGGTGATTTCTGGATTAAATGATCAAAATTAGAAGAAAAATAATGGTTCAAACTTTATCCGTAAGCTGAAATATATGGAAAAACGTCAACCAAATCAATTATTAGGCGATTCCTTCATTAATGGCTTTTAAGAAGAATTTCTAGGCTAGCGTTGCCCTTTAATCGAAAATATTAGCATTTCCATCAACATTAAAAATAAACTTTTCCCATATTTATATTGAAATCAATACAAACAGTATTTACTAAATGCAGTTACCAAATGCATGTTATATACCCTGTATGGCACGTACAGGAATATTGACTTGAAAAAAAAATGTTTACTATATTAAGTTTAATTTAATCAATTTTTGTTGAAAACAGAGAATGATTTCGAATGTAAAATTATTAACTAAAAACAACATTTTTGAAGATCTGCCTTAGATGAAATCACCTGTTGAGATTTTCAAACAATGTCTATTGATCCTTCCCAATATGTACCCGCCAATTTGGTATAAAAAGATATAATGAAATAAATTAAAACTAAAAATAAAGTTAATAGATTAATTATGGTTTAAAGAAGGGTTAAAATGTAAAATATATTTACAGGTAAATTTACCTGTGGTTATAGTACATCAAAAAGGCTATATATGTACCGTTTGGTTGATATTTTCTGTAATTGGTGATCAATGCATTCTCCATAATATTAACGCAGTTAGTTAAACTGTTTCCACTCAGTCTTCCCTAAAAACTAATATTACTACTCATGGGATTTTTATAAGAAGCTATTATATCATTAAATATCTCGTTTCTAGCCCGAATTGCAAATCCAGTTTATATTTGCCCTCTAATAAAGAAAAAAGATGTAAACGTGGAAGTGAAAGTGATATTTGACGTCAGCTGTTAGTCATTCCAAATGCATTTCGAATTGGGCTTCGTCATCCCGAGTGCATTATGGATGTCTATTCTAGGATTACTCTGGGGAAATCTTCCTTTATGCTCCTCTCGCCTCAAGGAGCTTTTCACCAAAACCTAATATATTCGCCGCGACTATCAATTCGAGCTCTTTCTCAAAGGGTGATTTTATAGGAAATATATTTTCCACTTTCCGGCTATTTACTACATTTACCATTAAATATTAAATCATTTTATAGAAATATCCTTTCGGAAGAAGGTAAGTGGGTGGGCACAATACGATAGTTTGGGGGAATATTTAAGAAAAAGTGTTATTCAATACTTAACTGTCATTTCGTTCCTGGATTTGTGCGGCCATAAAATGTTTTAAAAAAAAAAAAAACCGTCAAGTAGGGGATGCGGAATCTAAACTGGTTTTCAATGTACAGGAATGGCACTCAGACAACTGCATAATCACATTCTACACTCTATTTCCACTTTAGTAAAAATACACTGTAAAAAGTCTTGTGCATTCCGTGCGAATCAAGTAGAAAAATAACACACACATATTCGCGCAACAGGAAATCTTATGGAGTAATTATAGAAGATTACTTTAATACCAAGATCGGAATTAGCACATATTTCCCAAGGGAAATAACGGAAACATATTTCACTCACTACATCTATAAGAGCCAAATAGCAAACTTAATCTTTAGTTTTACATGAAATGTCCAAATATCAAGTTTGGTGACAATCACATAAAAGTTGATTATATATATAAACAGACGTCATATTTGTCATTTTACTAGCTAAGATCAACAGATTGTAGATTAAACTTATGAAAAATTGCTTCATGAGTACCAAGTGATTGATTCACCTTAAAAAACATTGGTTTACTTCTTGAATCTCCATACCAGAAATGAATGTTATTAGGGAATATAAAGTAACACTGAACTTCATTGTAACTTAAAGTGGGAAGCAATTTACAAGTTGACATACTCGTATTGATTAATCTAATTATATATTAGCTTACGCTGGCTACTGGGTAATGACTCCAGCCAAATTCGGCCTAATATAGACTATTGTCTAGCAGTGATCTCGCGAAGCATGTTGATAAAGTGATAACAGCGGAGTATACTGATAAGAATAGGAAGTGGGCCATTGAATCAAGAGAAGTCAGAGGAGAGAGTGGAGTCGGCCCACACGGAAGACACACTGACACAGAAAGATTTTTGGGAGTAGACTCAGGGCCCAGCTGTGGACCTAGGCCATGTAGGCGGGTTTAATTCTAGCAGATCCTACTCACACACCCACCGTGACACTCACACACACCCATTCATTATACAACCCGCTACGAATAAAATCTCCATGACAACAGGTTCTATCCCAAGGCTAAACTGCATAACACAGGTAAGCTTAACACATTTCCAATTTCGGAAGAGTTAAACTGTCAACATGACACTTCTAATGGGCGATGGCATTCTTCAAGTTGAGCAGTGAAGATATTTCTAATGTATTAGCATTATCGTTTTAAAACAGGGGTAATAAATACTACACTTCGATATTAACATGCACAAATAGCAATCTTGATTACATCAATTCAAATCAGTTGTTCCTATCCACATAATTATTGACGAGCTTCTAGACTGATTCGCAATGAACTAAGAAGATTGCCAAACATAGGCTGCTCAGTGAGTAGACAATAAGAGTTATTATTTATTATTGATTTTGAGGTCGAAGAAACAGAAGCGGAAGTGTTAAAAAACATGAAAACTTATGATAAAAATTAGGTTCCGAAATCCAATGGAAAGTATTTCATTGTCTTGAGGTCGGATTACTGGTAGGCAATACGAATTTGTTTAATTTTGTTTACAGTGAAGTTGGGTGACTAACCCAATAAATAAAATCCTTAGCCCAGCCCTTGGTAAAAAACTGTGGTAACTTCTGATATTAGACGTGGTATCACAATGTGGACTTTAATATATATATACATATATATTCTAACCGGGCGCATTAAATCTTGGTTTCACAAAAATGGAAGAATAAGACAGATAACACATAGTCCTCAATCAAGTAATGTCCAATAAATAACCCTTTTGTATCAATAAATTACCTCCAATTGGCATTTCATATTAAAAACAAAACAATCTTATTCATTTAGAAAAAATGAAACGAAAATTATTGACTTAACAGTTCAATGTTTGGGAGGGAACCTAAAGAAGCCAGTTGATAACATTCCCTTACGTGCGTGCGGTGGTGGAATTACAAACCGAAAATAAGTAATTGTTGATTCGTGTAGCAACTCCATTGTATCACGATGCTGAGAGGGGGCATCCGGGAAACGGAAAAAGAACACCACAACTTCAATGCTCGGAAATAAATAAACTTTGCCCAGGAACACGTGGATAATGTGAGTTATCCGCTCCACCTCATTCTTAATCACCACAGAATTGTGTAAATTGTTAATCATCAAGAAGCCAAAAGCAGTTTTATAACGGAAACACTTTGGACGAGTTGAAAAAGGTAACTTCTGCTCTGAGTACACGATATTTAGCTTCTCCTGTATAAATTGAAAGGGAGCAGTTGAAATGGTTCAGAAATAAACGCTACGAAAATAATCAATTCTCTAGTCCTGATTCAGGAACGGCGCGAGGAGGGGGTTTTTGGCATTTGATATCTGCTTTGTTACGCCCACGAGCCAAAATACATCGGATCTGCGAATAGCTTGGCCCCTGGGGTGGTCAGGATGGGGCCATCTGCTTCTCATAACGGCTGGCCAATGTAAAATGCAGGCAATGCATCTCCCCATAGTGCATAACTCACTCAACGGGCTTAAATCAATAAAGTACCTCATTGATAAATCGTTAATTTAGCACAGACAGCTGTTTGAGTAACATCATTTTGCAAAGGGAAAAAGTACACAATCTATAGGTGTGATAGTTTAAATATCATGGTTCAGAGTTGGCTATAAGCAACTTCGACGGGGTATAATTATCCCTGTTCTTAAGCACAAAAAAAGGTTTAGAACCTTTAATCAGTATGTGTCTTTATTATTCATCTCATGACTGCAGAAAACAAAAATCTGTCTACAAAACATATGTTTCTACACCTAACCTATATCATACAATGCCAAAGAGATATAAATATAAGAGATATATAAATCTTTCATTATATTATTCCATCCCACAATAATTAGAAGGTTCAGTACTTCCTAATTTTAAATATATTACTTATAAACGCCCACTATAATTGTGAGACTTAAGTAGATGTTACCAACATTTTCCAGCAAGGATTTTATTTAATGATCGCATTATAAATGATTTATTTAGCGCATTAAGAACAACGACTTAAATCAAGCCTGGACACCTCCCCTATCATTTGAATACTTCGTTAGTGAACAAACTCTAAACAACGAAAAATGCGGTATTTTCTAATTTATGACTTTGAAACCTAGTTAATAATCAGCAATATAACGTAGTTTTCGTCATAGGATGGATCCTTAGTTAATTTGACGTTATACAGGAAAAGACTAGCACAGAAAGACATACCTACATGCAGTGAATATTGTGGAAAAGAAGAATCAAGTGCAGGAAATGATTTGATAAACATTAGTTTAATAGCATACACGTATCTATTATATATTTATTAAAGTGTTATTCAATTTATAGGCGTACAATTTATGCTACTATGCCTTACTTACACGATTTATCTACAGACTAAACCCATTTTTAGCCAGGTTGAGACGAAGGATGTTATTTAATGAGTTTGTAGCAAAATAAATGTGTATTACCCAATCGGGAATCGAATCCATGCTCTAAAATTACGAAGTGTATCAAGACCACGCCTTACCTCAGTCCCTACATTATAATTACATTAAAAATAACTAATATTAAAATAGTAACTCAATAAATTAGATTAAAGTAAATGCATAATACATAAAGCCCGAGGCAGTAGCGGCCGACTGTCTAAACCATGTTGCCCAAGAAAATTACTCCTGCTTCTATAGATCGGAGGGCGATAATAGGGAAATTTTATCAAAATAGGCCGAAAGTGAAAGGATATGTTACTGACCTGTAAAACCAACAACTGTACATCAGGAGTCGGCTTTCTCACCATTTACACCAAGACTAACATAAGCAATCTAAACATGGATAACGGGAGTTGCTGGAGTAAAGCTGTTTGCTCTAGCACCCATTGTAGATAGCTCAAAGCTTTATGGCTACGAGATAATTCTGAACCCCTAATAAGTATAAACTTATATTAAACGTCATGGAGTTGCTCTTATTACGCTCACTATATATTGCAAATGTAATTCTATTTGCAGTTAGGCCACTGGAATTACGCAGGATGTAGTCGAAATGCTACTACGTCTGCCTTCATTCAGAAAACGCCCTAGGCTATATGTACTTAAGCAGAAGGTAAAAAGGGATTTTGCAATAATTTAGCTTATTGTAAAAGTCATATGAGGAAGAATAGGGCCAAATAATAAAAATAAAAATCAGTCTGACAATATTTAAAATAGAAAAAATGTAGGAAATAATTTTTTCTGTAGATTAGCCATGGATTAAACTGGTGTATCTTATACATATTATGCATTTCTTTCAACCGTTCCCGTTCAGATTTTGGTAATTAATAAAGTTAAGTTTTAGTCTTACATAGGATACTTAAATTATGAGCTACAAGGAAGGTTGAATAAAATTTTCTATAATTATATATACAAAATAGAACATCAGCCACATTCCGGTTAATATTTCAACTCTGCTTGCATATGATTTTTATTACAGGAGAAAAAGAGAATAGGTGATAAACATGGGAAATCAGCTTAGTTTACACTGCATGACTGCATGAGGGTGCAAAATTTCGGTTTTCAGATTTCAAGGGGATTATTTTATATATATATATATATATATATATATATATATATATATATATATAGAGAGAGAGAGAGAGAGAGAGAGAGAGAGAGAGAGATTTAATGCACAGAATCAAGGAGGTTAATATAAAGTGTGCTTAAGAAAAACATGAAATAATGCTTCGTCCAATTAAGTGAATAGTTATCTATTTGCAAATGAAAATAGGTGGGATTAGATTTATAATGGAAAACCGGTTTTGTTGGTAAGAAGTGGCGAAATAAGTCTACACCTGAGATTGCATTCTTAGCAGAACAAGATAATTGATAGATAATTACAACCATTTATTAGCAGTCTCCACTCACAGGCAAACAAATATAGTTATCAATAACAAAAACTGCTGTGTCCATAAGTTGAATTGCTTGTACTCCTGTTAAATTATATATACAAAATCTATTGTTCCACTAAATTTAAAATTGTTTCATTTGAAAGTGATATGGTCAGTTCCAATTCGTCAACTAAAAAATAACATAACACATAGTTATAAATTCTTTAATGATAAACAGAAATGGACAAATAGAATTTTTTTTGTCTCCAATACGTACGGAGAAATTTGTAATTTTTTATTTTTACCTTTAAACGTGAAGCTTCTAAAATATAATAAAAGTCGTTTTTGAGTTATAGGTGATAGGTGCATGCGTAAGAAGTAGATCAGTTGCAGTAATTTTTATGTTTTAACACTAGCCGTTTTAAAAAATTCGAAATATCTCCATTCACGATTTTTGAGACAAAACTTGACTAGTTAAATGGCATCGGAAGGGATTTTTCCCTTGAACAATAGAAGGAAAAACTTTCCACAATTACAATACTTCAATGACTACGTACAAAGAATTAAAAACCCAAAACATGGAGTTTTGAGTTGTATGGAAGGACGCAGACAACGTCATAAACTGGAGTAGGAATGGAAAGCTTGTTAGGGCAATTGGTACTTGGCGTTCAACGACACTTCTCTCATTGTGAATAGCTAGGGTAGATCTCGTCCCGCAAGGCATCCCTCACTCAGTACCGAGGGATATTTAAAAAAGTCCGTCACGCAGGGCCTGCGTGAACTAAGCGGATTCCCAACGTGGTTCTTTTAACTCAAGGCGTAAAAATTCAATGAGTACAATATTTGCCATTTAGGCTTCAATTGAAGTGTTTCATAATATAACAGCGTATTGCTAGTATGGCATTAGTAGACATGGGGGTTTATTGAAGGCTGAATGTTAAAAAATACAAAAATATAGGTTAATAAAAAAAAGATAGTGAAAAACATACATAACATCATTTATACCATTACGATTGCAATAAAATTGGTTCTATACTATTTTTCGATCCGATGCATAATAACAGAGATGTTAAGAATTTTCAAAACTCCACCACCACTGCCCGATTTCAGGCCATTAACGAACGTGATCTTTCTTTTTGCATAAAACGTTTATATATCAAATTTGGTAACGATCAAACAAAAATTACGACCGCTATACCGTTAACAGACATATAAATAACATTTTGAACGGACCCCATTTTCGGCATGACGCCATCTGGGTAGGATGATGGACTGAAGGCTAAAAATAATAAAGTAAAAGGTAATTTAATATTTGAGCTGAGAGAAAATTTACAGAACAACAATTGCAAAACGTCAATAGTTTAACAATATTGGCTCCATAGCATTTTTCAATACGACTCATAACAACGGAGATTTTTTTTGAATTTTCGTAATCGTCCCCTCTAAACCACACCATATTCCGAGTTAGATTACAGCCATTAACAAATATGATCCTTAGTGTTCAATGAAACTGTTAAATATAGAAGAGTATGTTATAGATCAAATAAACATAAAATATTAATTGATAAAGTCATCACACAACGTACTTGTAAGTACCTCACACAATAAAAGCTTTGGAAACAATATTTAGTGTTTAAGCTTCTAATAAGATATTTTATCATATTGTATATAAGCTTATTGTTAACATCAGAGGACTAAAAGGGGATTTACTGAAAAACGAAAATTAAAAAAAATGCTAATATCTCCGTTAATAGTTGGAAACAGAGAAAAAATTGTGCAGAGTATCATGTATAGAAAATTAAGAATACAAGAAGATTATGGTTAAATATGATTTTTCGATCTGACACATAGTAACGAAGATATTCGAATTTTCGATCGCCAATCTCCTTTCTCCCAGGCCGATTTCAACCGGTGATCTTTAGTAGTGCTCAAATGTATTGTCCACTCTTAATTACGAAACGCACTAACTGCTCTAGAACCGCCTACCACCAAGAGATTGCCAAACTCCGCGGGAAACCTTGAGGATGAAAGATCTTTAGGACATAGAAACCGGCCGCAGAAAATTCAAAAATTCAGGCAAATGTAACCTCACTGAATAAAAATACAAGGACCTACTCCCATTTTGGACTGTAGTAACCTACAAGGGGTGAATGGGTGGCTATTCGGAGCACATCGATCGGGATACGAGGAAACCTACCATCAATAACCTACAGGCTTATAACTTACTAATGGTATGACGAAACAGGCCATGGCAGCCGACAAACAGATACAGAAATACATGAAATTCCATCGTAAATAAATCATATCGAAGATAACTGACATTATCGAGATTCGCTCTTTTAGGAAATCATATTTACGTATGCCCATACAGTAATTTTACTGTTCTTGAAATCGTTTCTGCTACTAAGATGAGGTCTGCTGTCTGTTCCCTTGAAGAATAGAAAGAAAATCAATAGAAGACACGCAGTAGTCTTCTACATGAGACCATCTAACAATAAAGGCATCAGAGCAAAATTGGAGGGAAATCCATACGACACCGAAAATGTTACAGACACACCTCACAGCTGCCAGCATATCCGCGCCTCAACTTGTATTGAGTATGCAAAAAACTTTAATGTAAATCTTTCCTCACCGACAAGCTGCCATTGAGAATTAAGGCAAGTTAAAATTTATGTTATTTAATAGTCCTATTCGGTAATTTATTTTATTTATTTATTAAATTATTACGTGGAATAATTATAAAATATTATCCTTTTCAACTGAAAGTAATAATAACGAAAATAAAAAGTCTGTTACACAGGGCTGTGAAAAATAAGCAGATTTCCTATGTACTGCAATGACAGCCCTTTTCTATTTCTACCGTGGTATAAAGTCATATGAAAAATGTTTAAGTCAAGAACGTTAAATCGTAATAGATGCATCACACAACGCATATGCATGTATCTCACTCAGTAAAGGCCAGTTAAAAACAATAGTTGGTATTTAAGCTTCGAATAGAAGTTTCATGATATACTGACTTATAGTCAACGTGAGATGACTAAAAGTGAGGGTTTACTGAGGCTGAAAATTAAAAAATACAAATATCTCAGTGAATATTTCAGACAGAGAAAAGTAGAACAGAACAGCATTTACAGAAAATTAAATTTGCAACAAGATTTTTTTTAATACCATTTTTCAATCCGGTCCAGAGTAAGAGAGATATTTTGAATTTTCCATTTTCCTGTCCCCTAAACTCCGCCTTTCCCAATTTCAGCCGTAAACGAACTCCATCTATAGTTTTAGATGAAACGCTTACATATGGAGTTTAAGTTATGATGAAACCAAAATTGTGACCGCTAGAGCGACGACAGTCAAGTATGTACACAAAATAATGTTGGATGAATCTCTCATTTTCGTCGACTTTTAGGTTGGATGGATGGACATTTGAGGAAATTATTCAAAAATCGCTTCATAAACCTAACTTCAATAGTTGATTTCAGCTAAAATGAGTACTTTCTGCGTGTCCAAAACGAACTGACAATAAAAGAGATATATTGGGATGACTAGCCTGTTGGAGCGGAGCGATGATCCATGACCTTGAAGGAATTACATAATCATGCTTGGTCGACTATAACACAACTAGAAGCGACCAACAATCGATGGCATAAGAGGCCAGACTCCTAATCCAGCGTTAAGCTGCCCTACTCACCATGAAAAATCATATTGCCACGAAGTGGTTGCTCTGTTTCAAACTTTTTAAGCGAGAAACAGTGTTCACAAAATAATTATTGACGTTTGGGGGTGCTTTTTAGGGCGGTGGTGCTATATTAATGCCAACCTACCATTCCCACTTTTAATACTGTGGTCGGATGAACCGAGAAATTCAGGAATAGGGCAACAAAGAATGTGCAAGACGTATATTTTCTTGGCGAGAATGGACTCAATCCTCCCATGAGAAATATTTATTTGTTTGATAATGTTATTATCAAATAAAATACTGACACACTTGACACTTCAATAAAAAAAAAGTACGAAGTAAACCATTAGATGCTAACGGAATTATCCGTTTTGGGCCTCCCTGAACTCATGTATGAACGAACGTATATAAACAAAACTCATATCTTAAAAACGACAAGTCTTAGATTGTTGAAATTTCATATTAAGCACTGTTGTAACATCTAGTTCACCACGTACCCTTTTCATAAAAACCAAAGGGGGGGGGGGCTTAAAAGGGAGAAAACAAAAAAAAATGCAAATACATTCCTATCTATTACAGCCGCAGAAAATTTGTTTAAGAAATATTATATCTCAAAGCGATCTATAAATTTAGTTCTTTGACATTTTTGATCCGATGTATTAGATCGGATATTTTTTTTTATCACTTTCAAATAAAATAGCTTTTAAATGAACTGTAGCAAAAAATGTGGTTTACTCAACTTTAAAAAAAAAATCATGTGACTCTCACAACTTTAAAAATTGTCTGTCACTCAAAAAATATTGAGCAGAAATGGCGATTACCTACTATGCAATTCAGGGGTATTTTTTCCCCAACATGAGAAGAACCAAATATACTTTCTTAACATCGTTCATTTGCAGGTAAAATAAGTTACAAGACCTGGACCTCGGTGGAAAGTATTAGTTTAAAGAAAAGTTTAATAATGACAATAAACCACATCCTATTTTTTTTACTGATTTAAATTAAGGAGGATTCAGTTCGACGGCGATATTATTATTACCAATTTCCGATTGACTAACTGATGGACTCATCAAAGACTCGACCTCAAAATGCGGTGAGTGCGGGCGATCAGCAAACCAGGCCGAGAATACAGACTAAAGCAATAGGCAGAGCAGCGAAGGGGTTAAATGGCATTGACCCCACTTCCCAACTATAGACACTCGCGACTTCTGCCTACTCTATGCCATTTCTTATCACAACTCAACGATAACATCTTAATCCTTCACTCCCTACTAGGGGAGTGGGGTTGGCCGAAGTCTGGAGGGCAAAAATTAAAACATAACAGATAATAATCTTGATGTGGACACCACGTCGTTTCCTTTTAATTAAATCTGTAAAATGTTTAGATACACATCATTTGAAAGTTGTATAGGACATTTACGGCCCTCTGCAAAAGATTAAACAATGAAAGGCCTTTTTATGATAAAACGTAGCAATTTTGTATTTTCACCCTCTTCTAAACCCCCCTCCTACATTGGTCCTAATGGTGAAATTTCAACATTCTAAAGCTAGTAGAACATTCATTTGGACGTCACACCGAAACAAGTCAAGGTGGATTGTGGTAGGGCCAAAATGGATAATTCCAATGAAATTTGTGGTTACAATACTCCTTTACTTCGTGTAAGGAATTGTTAAATGAACAAATATCCATAATAGACTCCATATATATATATATATATATATATATATATATATATATATATATATATATATATACATATGATATAGCTTATTATTTTGAAAACTTTTTCTTAAATTATTTTACGCAACTATACATATGACCATTAAGAGAATAAGTATTACTGTAGCATTGGGTCTCAGCATTTAATGGTTATATTTGGAAAGATTCTCGATAATACAGACTCAAGAATTACAGTTCACCCTGTACCGAGAGCCTCTTATATTGTTGTACCAATATCAAAAACTAATTATAAGCAGAAAACGTCTTAATTTTATTTAATCTGGAAATGCTTAACTTAAAATCTAAGGATATTTTACGGCCGGTAGTAACTTTATAAAGCCACCAAATCGCTCACTATTACCCACAAACAATCGTATTATATTTCATGGCTGAAATCATTTAAAGTTATCAAGCACTGCCCGGGATAATCATATTTAATAGATCAATAAAGGCAAATTTAGACCCTTGCCCACTTCTTCGACGTTCCGTGAACTTATCATGGCCGATTCTCTATTCTTCGCTAATATCAGAACTTTCAAGACCTACTGAAATTTACAGGAGCAATTCTTTAATCAAAGATTACTTTCTGGATGAACGTACTATGGTCTACGGACCGGGTTATGTCGTTCGATGGATTGGATAGCGAGTATGTTACTTCTTTCTGCTATTTCTACACATAGGATTGTTCAGATATACATAGAATGTCTCTAAAGAGGGAAACACCACAAGGACTAGCGACTGCGTGATTCCCTTTTAGTTATAGCGAATGCTACCGATCATACACGAAAACGACCGAACCTTCTAGTTCCCTCGTCCCCATTAAGCGGCCATGTTGTAATTTCTGGTCTTGAGTAATTGTGTTTTGCGTACATAATAAAGCAAACTTTGAAATACACTAGTAATTGAGGTTTGAGGGGTAGTCAATTGGACATTGACTCGATTTGGTGAAACAGGTTCCATCAAAGATCTGAAGCATTCCCAAGGTCCAACCTAAGTACGTCACGCAGGGGTTATGAAAAATAAGCAGATTTCTCACATGGTAAGACTGAATAGTGGCCTTACATTGCCGTAAATTTTCTATGTCAAAGTAAAATCCCAAAAGTAGAAGCAAGAGATTTTCGATATAAGAACGAAAAATTTGAATTGAGACCGTCATAACACAACGTATTTGCACGTATCTCACATAGTAAAAGCCCACTAGAAACAATATTTAGTATTTAAGCTTGGAATAAAACGTTTCAGTATATATTGGCTTATTGCTAACGTGCGATTATTAAAAGTGGGTGTTTACTGAGACCAAAACATTTTTCGGTTAATATTTGAGATAGATTATAATTAACCTTCAGTTGAAATCAAGTAGATTGTCCATGAAAATATAATAATTAATTTATATCCATTAAATATTAAGAAAAACAATCAATGTGCTTTGAGTTTGAAGAAAATGATAAAATAGCTATGGCGTGACTAGTTTAATTTGATCTCTTTCAATAAAACTATATTCGGTATCAATAATAGAGATATGAGGAAAAGGAGGGGATGTAGAGCTCCTCAAAGATTCAGTTCAATACTAAATTATTAACTCCCATTCATTATTTTTCTTTTCATTTTAATAATTTCATACGCTAAAGAACTTTTTGAGCCGAGCTACATCATTAACTTATTTCTCTGTTTGAAAAAGGATTGTTCAAGGACTACCAAGCAAATCCGAATATAGAATTTTCAATCTAAGTGAGCAGGCCACAAATCGATACCACTAAATGAACGATAATATGAATCCTACAATAGGCCTAGCATAGAAGAGACCGTAGGAACTGTAAGTCTATGAATGCGAAATTGGTTGCTCGGAAAGGGAAAAATGAAGTCATAAATTTTTTAAACAGATGATCTGAAGAAGTCCAAAATGGAGTAGGCATGACATGGAGATTATGATCGTAATTCAGGAATTGCACACAACAGACAAGTATATATATATATATATATATATATATATATATATATATATATATACAATTCCTGAATTAAGATCATAATCTCCAAGTCAGGCCTATCCATTTTGGACTTCTTCAGGTCATCTCCTTAAAAAACTAAAGATTTCATTTTTCCCCTTTCTGAGCAATCAATTTCGCATTCATAGACTTACAGTCTATGAATATATATATATATATATATATATATATATATATATATATATATATATATACACATACTTGTCTGTTGGAGCTCAGGTTAGCCATGCGAGTTAAAGCGTTGACTTTAATCTCACATGGGGAATTAAAAGTGGCGAGTTCGATTACCACCTGGGCAATAGTGACGGAATTCACTAAATAAAATCCTTAGTCCCACCCTGGCTCGAAAAGGGTGGCAACCTGTAGATAACCCTTCCCAATTAGCCTTAGTTGCAAAAAGTGGACGTTAATAAATAATTTAATTTTTACTTGTCTGTTCCCGCTCTAGCGGTCGCAATTTTTATTTGATCGTAACCAAACTCGATATATAAGCGTTTCATGCAAAACCATTGAACCAGTGGGAGGGTATAGAGGAGGAGAATTTGGAATATTCGAAAAATCACCGTTACTATACGTCGGATCGAAATATTGTATTAAGCCAATTTTATTGCATATAAAATGTACTACAAATATGATTATATACATTTATTCTCTATCTTCAGTATCAACGGAAATATTTGCTTTGTTTAGTTTTCGGACTTCAGTAAACCCCCACTCCTACCTACCCATATTAATAATAAGCTCTTATATTATGAAGCACTTTACTTGTAGACCAAATAATATTCTCATTGAACGTTTACGTTTTGAGATAAGTGCAAATAAATAAATACCTGGGTGACTTACTTTTTTTAAATAATTGAGAGAAGAAGTTAAACGAGATTTAATTAGTAAGTTTTCTTGAACACCCGACCAGCATTGTTATACACAATCATAATTAGTTACAGAGTACAGACAAATAAAGTGTTGAATTATTTAAATCGAAAACTTTATCGATTTAATTACTGGCAGAACATTAGTTGCTAGAGTTAGTAGCACTGCTACAAAACCACTAGCCACAACCGAGATGAAGGTGAGAAACTTGTGCAGAATTTACAAGATTTAATTATATAAGTACACTTTGCTTTCTGTGAGTTTACAGCTAAGTTAGGTGAAAGGGAGGGGCCCGATGAAACGGCCAGATTAAAGCTGGGAGAAAACTTGGCCCGTTCGGAGGAAGATGGGACTTAGCAAGTTGTTTATCTAATGCGGCTTTCAGTCAGCTCACCAAAGAGGTAGAGGTTTTAGCTTCAAGTGGCCCTAATACCGCCTAACACACCTCCAAAGAGGAACGCAGTTAAAAATGCATGGCTCTAAGGGACCCGAAACTCACAGGGTTTAATCAAATAGCAACGCTCTTGTTTCGAAAGAACCATGTTTAAGAAACGACCAACGGTGGCCTATGTTACAAAACATGCATTACTTGGGTTGGGCAGGAAACCCAGAGATTAAACAGCCATTTTAAACAGCTGGTTGCTTAAGGAGGTCGGGTTTTTCGTACCGTACGAATGAATAATAATTACCTATACTTAGAGAAAATTATAGTAAAATTAGATGACTCATAAAGTAGAAGAGGACCTACACATTTTTCGGGTCAGGTAAAAACACCCAATTAAAAAGACATTACGAAAGAAAAGTTAAATACTAGCACAATCACGGTCTTCCGCCCTAAACGGTCCTTGAAGAACAAAATATCACTCGTATTAGCAGATTTCCCTTCCGAGAAATCACCTATTGAGGTCATACTCATGACTCGATTTTCGAAAAATTTCCTCAAATGCCCAGGAGAAGATGAAAATGAGATCCGTTCAAAAACACTATATATATATATATATATATATATATATATATATATTTGTGTGTGTCTGTTAACGTCTCTAGCGGTCGTAATTTTTGTTTGATCGTTCGTCAATGGCTTAAATCTAACCTGTGGAAGGGGGGAATTTCGAAAATTCTTAACACATCCTTTATTATGCGCCGAATCTAAAATTTGTATAGAAGGAATTTTATTGCAAATGCAATGTTCTATAAATGTTGTTATGGTCTTTTATTTCGCTGTCTTGATTATTAACAGAGATATTTGAATTTTTAAGTTTTCGGCCTTCTGTAAACCCCCACTCCTACTCATGACATATTAACAATACTCTGTTATATTATGAATCACTTTTTTTGAAGACTAAATACCAAATATTATTATTATTAATTAACGTCCACTTTTTGCAACTCAGGCTAATTTGGGCGGGTTATCTACAGGTTACCATCCTTTTCTAGCCAGGGTGGGACTAAGGATGTTATTTAATGAATTTCGTCACTAAATAATTTCCTACTGCCTAGGCAGGAATGGTACTCGCCACTCTAGGTTTACCATGTGAGATTAAGGCCAACGCTTTAACTCACATGGCTAAACTGAGCCCCGAAATTTTAGTATTGGGAATCATAATAAATTTAAAGATTCAAAAATTCATAAAATGTGACCCCCACTTCCTTCTTTCTAACAAATCATTTTGAATGGAGTGACTGATTTTACACATATATAAATGAAACTGGAGAACATTAGAGTTTCTTCTTAAAGTGCATTTTATCACAGTTGAGTATAAACCAAGCAACACAGAAAATAGTTTTGCGGCCTCAGATGAAAAATACATAGCTTACGGGCAGTTAAAGTCAGTTCCAACCGGCTGTTGATGGAATGATAATAGATTCTAATACTCTTTCCCAGCCTTGTTTACAAGTAACTGACATCAATCTTAATTGAAACTGAAATTTGGTGAAAATAAATTGATAAACTTTTAATGGCGATAAATTATCAATATAGCACAAACAAACCAGCTGGGCAGTCTAAGCAGATTTTTTACGTGCAGAGTTATACACAGATGACGTCAATTTAACATTCTAATCTCTATTTCTCCCTTAATAATAACACGATGTAAACAAGACTTGATGCCGGATATAACACGATAAGGAAAGTAATATCGATAAATGAAAATCCACTTTTTATCACTTTCGAGTTAGAGAAGCATATAAAGAATTTTAGCACACTAAACCACTAAGAAGAGTGCTTTTTTATATACATTTTTTTTCGAAAAGTCAAACACCAACGGAGAAATCTTTATGTATATATTTTGCCAATTCTCTAAACTTCCGCTCCTCCTAATTAAATTTCAGAAATAAAAGGAATTGATCTTTAGTATTACGTAAAACGTTTTAATATCGAGTTCTGTAATGATGAAACAGAAATTGGCGCTGCAATGTACAACAACCCTGTATTAATATCTGATTATGGCCAGAAGGGGAATTTACTTAAATGGCTCTGCTTTTAAAAGCAACGTTAAAAAAGTTCAGGCATTGACCGTTTTTCCGAAAATATAACTGAAAGGGAATAACTCCAACATTGAGCTAGGCCGTTAGTAATTTATGTTTGGAAATAGCCGGACAAAGGGAGGTTTTTATTCAGCAGGGATGAATAAACGAATGATAAGAGAGAATAGTAAGTGTGTCAATGCGTAGCAATAGGAGAGTGTTGCACAATAATCGCCCAGTTTAAATAATTCATGAAGCTGGTTCATTAATCTCGCCATGGACGGAACTAAGGGTTCAGATAGTCCCTAATAAAGAACTAGTTCATGGGGTTGCTAAGGGAGAGGAGGTTCAGATGGTCCTTCTTGATATACTAGTTCATGGGGTTAAGGAACGGGTTCGAAGTCAGCTATATTCATGGATGGCGGGCTATTTGAACGGTTCACTGCTTGCTTATATCTCTCTAATGATGCAACCGTGCTAATGATATTTCTAAATAGTTCATAATGAAGGGAGACTAGCGCTGAGGTTGCCCATAACAAAGGAAAGGAGTTTCCCTTTACTCATCGAACATTGGTAATATCTCTCAATGCAGGATCTTAACATGGCTTCAGCTTTCCCGAGGGATGAAAGTACGGAGAGAAGAAATTCCAAGAACACCAAAGAAGGCTATTGTGGCCTTATTCTTCCACTTGTTAAGACTCCCTGAAGAATGGTTATACGAGAGCCCAGGACGAGGTGGCAAGGACCGAGAAAAATGGAGAAAGCCGTGGAAGGGAACTAGGGAATAAGCAGGAACAACTTTTAGTGGCAATAACAACTAATGTTCCCAAAGAATGGACTAAATATCAATACAAATTTTCTGAAGTTCGGGACACAAACGAATCATCCATTCTCGAATAGAAACCAAAAACAAATATTTAAATAGAATAGGAACAATAACAACAGCAACACGAAACACAAAGATTACACTATTTCCTGTCACTGATTCACTGTAACTTACAGAGTAAGCTGCTTATGAGTTAAATCATACGGAAACGACGTTGGTTGAAAACTGCCTACCACTGGTATTAAGTCTATTGATAATTATTATCATTGAACTTTATTCACTCAACTACTAAAAAGTCCGTCACGCAGGGGCTTCTTAAACTAAGCAGATTTCCCTCGTGAAGTTATACAATAGAGAAATTTCCATGCGAGAGCCGAACAGTTACGGAAACAGCCGAACCAGCTTTTGGCGGGAAACTCGTCCGTTATCTGCCCACATTTAATACAAATGCAAATAACTCGGTTAATATTCAAGATAGAGAATAAATGTATATAACAATATTTATAGTAAATTTAATTTGCAATACGATTGATTCAATACATTTTTTCGATCTGACTAATATTAACGGAGATATTTCGAAAATCCTCCCCTCTAAACCCCCACCTGCTCCCACTAGTCCGATTTCAGCTATTAACGAACTTGATCTGTCTTTTTACATAAAACGTTTAAATATCGAGTTTGTTAACGACAAATAAATATATATATATATATATATATATATATATATATATATATATATATATATATATATATATATAATTTTGAACGGTCCTCATTTTCGTCATCTCCTGAGTAGGACCGATAGACATTTGAAGAATGTTTTTGAAAATCGCGTCATGAGTATGACCTCAATAGCTGATTTCCCTTAAGGGAAATCTGCTAATATAGGCATGGTCTTAGTAAACTTAGTAAGTAGATTGAGACGGGGTTATAATTCCGCCTGGCCAATACAAATTTATTTAGCGTTGGACTCATTAAATAAAATCCTTAATCCCACCTTGGCTAGATAAGGATGATAACCTGTAGGCAACCTACCTTAATTAGCTGCACTACCAGTATAAAGCGGGGGCTAATAAATAACAATTTTAAAGTGAAGTGGTCTATTGAAAAACAATTTCTACAAGAAAAAAGTAAATGCAAATATTCCTGCTGCTAGTTATGTTGAACAGTCAATGGTAAAATATTTGGCAGATTACTAATATTGATAAGATAAGAGATCGAAGGCGATACGATAAGCTTTTGACTCAACGTGACAATATCCTAAGACAGAAGCAGGTTCCTTCCCGTTCCTTGGTTTGGAGCGTACACTCTGAAGTAATAGTAGTGCTTGAAGACATTGGTGTATTTCCCTTTCACATGGAGTATTTCAGCAAGACATGTTTGGCGGGTTAATCAACAAGATGGCCTTGAGATTCTACAACAGCTCTGATGACGATTGCCATCAAAAAAGCTCCCATGTGGTTGAGTAAATAGTCCCTGTTGAAATACTACAGGGAATGAGAAACCACTATGTTTAATTATTACGACACAAATGGCTGTAATCTGCAAGGCAATATAATAACTGTGAACATATATAATTCAGGCCTAAAATCGTTTATATTAAAAAATAATCCATATTATGGACTTGAGGTTTAACTAGGAAAGAGATTTTGCAATTGCACAGTAAATGGAAATGTGAACGCAAATAGAAAGGCACTTCAACTAGAAATTTAATTCAAGGATGTCATAGATTGCCAGTATTCATAGCTTAAGGTGATTAGTTGTCGATCATTAATAGTGATCCATTCAAGGCAACAAGTTGTTGTACGGACCTTGACAACAAGTCGCTGTACTTGCTTTCCTAATATAGGCATTGACAACTTTATATTTAAATTCAAGTATAAAATGAAACAAATTATAAAGGAGGTTTAGAAAAGAAAATGGACTATTGGACATTTAGCCAATCAAACCTAACAAAAGCTATTTGCTTCATCCTCCCTGATCTGTGACAATGGACCAACAGTCCCTCGGAAATAGCCTATTTGTTGGAAATGGGCGTGCAATACCACAACAAAAACAAACTTCGGGTTTCCATAATTCATAGACGACGAAAGTTACAAATCCAATAAAGTCAATAAAACATCAGCCCTTAGCATTGAATGGAAGATCTTAATCTAAATTGCGTGGATAATCGTTAGACCTGATCGCCCTCTCTTCCAGTAATAAAATGAATCCTGTACCGCTTATGACTAAATGTAAATTACAAGATCAAAAGTGAAAGAAACTGAATGAATACACCATTTTACAAACAGGTCTAAAATTCCGAAAGGATAAACAGTTTAATCAGGGAGGTTCAAAACAACAAACACAATTTTGAAATAAATGGGTACTTTCTGGAAAACACGTACGTCGGGTGACCTTTCAATGCGACATTTTACAGCAAACGGGTTAACTTGAAATCTTAAGACTGACAGATCCAGAGAAGCTTCAGTTAGCTTGGAAAATAAGAATTCTCTAAAAACCAGTCAATTACTTGAACTAACTTCAAACTAAATAGTAGTGCTATTATTCGAAACCCCAATTATTTTTCAAGGTGATAAAATCATTTGATAGACATGGACACAGGCACTTCTAACAATCGAAATTCCGTGTTATTATAAGCCGATTTCCCTTAAGGGAGAGGCCGCGAGTTTTGAAAAATTTCTTCAAATGTCCATCAATCCTAACCAGGAGATGACGAAAATGAGATCCGTTCAAAGTTATATATATATATATACATATATATATGTGTGTGTGTGTGTGTGTGTGTGTGTGTGTGTGTGTGTGTGTGTGTGTGTGTGTGTGTGTGTGTGTGTGTGTGCGCCTGTTAAATCTCTAACGGTCGCAATTTTTGTTTAATAGTCACCAAACTCGGTATTTAATCGTTTTATGTAAGAAGAAAGAAGAACAAGCTCGTTAACGGCTGAAATCGGACCAGTGGGAAGGGGGGGTTTAGGGGGGGGATATCGAAATTCCTCCGTTACTATACGTCGGATCGAAAAATTTTATAGAACCAATCTCAAACTAAAAAGCAAATTAAATAGAATTTACTATAAATATTGCTATAAACATTTATTCCCTATCTTAAATATTAACCGAGATATGTGTGTTTTTATTAAGTGTAACGGACGAGCTATGGTCGCTTCTGTTCGTTCCCTCCGAAAGCTAGTTCGGCACTCGTATGGAGATTTCTCTATAGTATAACTTTACGTGGGACATCTGCTTAGTTTACGCAGAACCTGCGTGACGGGTTTTTTTTTTAAACTTAATGGACCCAAATAAACAAAAATATAAAAGTTAAAAAAAGAAACGCAGGAGCTGCGAGAGAATGACGGAGTGGCTGTCAGAGCAGAGCGGTGAAGTTTTAAAAGGGGAGAGGAAGGATTAACTTTTGGAAGATGGGACGCGGGGTAAAGTTGCCAAGATAATGGAGATGACACAGTGTGTGACAGGGCCTAATACAGCTATGTTGGCACGACTGCACTTCACATACACATGTGACACCGACTTTCCACGCTACGGACTTATCACTTTCGGAATTAAAGCCTGTGCGACAGCTCTGCTAAACTGCGGAAATCACTTGAGCAGAGTCGGGAATCGGAACTTTTTAAGCCATCAAGTCTGCCGCAGAAACCTCTAAGCCAGAAGACAAACTCACTTTAAGAGCATTCGATGAGGGAAGGACTCCAATCTAAGTTTCGCAGAGTGGTTGGTTTTATCTCTACTTTCGAGATAGCAACTCTTACTCCTTTCCCATTTTCATCTAGAGTTACGAACAGTAATAAAAACTCTTATTGACGATCTCTATCAAACTTTTTGTTTGAACCCAACACAGAAAACAGAAACATAGAGGAAACAAATTCGAAATTTAACGAAAGCCTACAAAAACAATCGTGACGTCATCTAACGCGAAATATGTATTCACTTGCAAATTTTTGTTAAGTTATTCCATAGTATTTTTGGGGCTCAGCCATGTGAGATACAGCACTGCCTTTAATCTCACATGGCTAACCTAGAGTGACGAGTTCGATTCCCGTATGGATAAAGGAATTTATTTAGTGAAGGAATTCATTAAATAAAAATTCTGAGTCCCACCCTGGCTAGAAAAGTGTGTTAACCTCTAAATAGCCCGTCCAAATTAGCCTTAGTTGCAAAAAGTGGACGTAAAAATAAAAAAAAAAACATAATATTTTAGACTGAATAAATTTCAAATCGACTCGTGGAAAAAAAGTACAAAGAAAACATACAAATATGTAAATTATTTGTGAGATCAAATGCAGCATTAGAACTGGTTTACAATTAAAAGTATCCCGAGTGTTTTAAAAGGACTCATTTGTGGTCCTGCCATTGTCCTTTAAAAGGTGAATCCATTTTTTGAATATGAAGTTTTATTGATGAATTTTAGAAAAATATTACAGAGGTTGTTCATTTTCAAAAGGAAACGAACATCAAACTGTTTGAAAAATTCTTTTCTATTTGTATACACACATTAACTGTAAAAAAAAAATGTACTTGACGAGTTTTATAAATCATTTTCGTAATTTGCCAAACAGTCAGAATTTTTTAATTAATATTGTTTCTCTGTTTTTTTCCCTTGTTCTCTTTCTTTATTCACTGCAGTTATGAGCATTATTTGGGCACTTGTTCACCAAACAATTTCGTGTTTGTTTATTTCGAATGGGTGGGAGACACAGTTCAATGATTTCCAGAATTATTCATGATTTTCGAAACTGTTTAACTCTAAATCAAATTCGTCTCCTTTATTAATACTTAAAAACAAGTTTACCACTATCACTATCGTAGAAACTGCTTATAGTTGTATCACTAGGAAGTTTATAGGAAAATTGAGTAACGAGTTCTAAAGATGACTAACAAAATGCGTAAAGATGTTGAGTGATATAATAATTGAAAATCATGATAATGAACACTTGCTTGACCCAGACTAACGCGTGAGAAACGGATATTACTGAAGTCCCATGATGGTCTCACATATAATAAAGCTCTTTGCCGCCACAAAAAAATAGAATCCTTAACACAGCATGTGGGTAACACATGTGGGCTGCGACTAGAGGTAGAAACGTTCCCTCACGCAGAGAAAACCTGCCTCTCATTTCTCAGGCGTATTATATATTAATACTTTTATTTCGCAGAGTTGGTCACTTCGGGAAGTTAGACCATACTCCCTTCGGGGAAGGCCTATAAAGAGTAAAACATAAGTAGTTTTATAAAATTTTAAAGTTTATAAGTAATATTGTTATTAGTGTATTTGTATTTTGTACCTTATAATCATGTATATATTAATTTTGTTAACTATTACTTTCCACATTTCTCTTTATAATAAAGGCTAAATTCATTCAATTTTCTTTCGCATTAACTCAGGATAGGAATTACTTCGAAGGACGTGTGAGCTTGTTATGGATTCACGCTTGGTGAAACCCAGCTTATTAGTTTTATTCTTCAGCCGCACGATTAAGACTAATCAAAGAAGGGGTAATTGTTACATCAAGATAAATATACATATAAATATATGCAAATAAATATTATTTAAATTGGTAACAGCCTTTTGGAACAATTTTTGATACGCAAAATCTGTGAGCAGAAAATAAATTAATAATATTAAAGGTATAATATTGAACGCTTTGGCTAAAGTGCAGTTTAGTCCACCCCCCCCCCCCGGTACGCCATATTGTTTCGTGACCGTCTAAGGATCTAACAAATAAGGTGGGATAAAAAAAATTAACTTAAAATTAAAATCCCCAACCTCGGTTAAAACCACCGATGGCGTATTTTGGAAATTTTTGAATGCGGTCACTACAGTCAAAAGTGTTATAAAAGATAAAGTTAGAAAAACAAAATGGCCGCGGTCGTCATTTTGAAAAGTGCACCACCAAGGGCGGGGACTAAACTACACTTTCACCAACACTTTGAGTTATCAGCATAAAGTTGAACGAGAAGTTGGTCAATGGGCAACTTTGGTCAACAGATTTTATTTGGTTATTGGAAACTTCAAAAAGATCCAAAATTGAATCAAAAATGAGCCCGCCTATATTTTAACGTCATCTGGCCCGAATTGTGGTCTTACAGAATTTTGCAAGTTTCAGAGATGCATCTACATTTGAAAAAAAAATATTTCTGCATGCATTTGAGATTAAGTAGCAAGTCCCTATTTCGTGAATGTTTTGGTGGGTTTCCTCCCAATTCAAATTATTTTCCCTCTCGAGATCCATACTTCAATATAGCAGGAGGTGAATTGTCTTGTTAAGCTTCAAGGGATGAAATTATTGAATTGTTGGCAAACTAAAATTCACTCTATCAAGAAATAAAACAGGCACTAGGTGACTTATTAAGAGCGTTTTCGATCACTAACGACAGTAAACCTCTAATTAAATTCTACTACTAATGAGAATTGGATATATCTTTTGTACTCAGAAAGTCTATTACTATTCTTATACCCAAAACTACAAACGAGAAATAAATGTATTTCCACTTTATGTATAATAGTAAGAATAAAACCGAAAATACACCATCAATACTGGAGGGTATGGAGGAAATTTTTCTTCAATCAAGCGATGACTAAAGCGATTTGAGTTTGAAATGTTGAACCGGTCTACAGGTATGAGCGGCCACTTTCTCTAAGCCACACCTACTGCACTATAGCCCAGACAGAAATGCCAACATAACCTATATCCCTTCAGCCTAAATACCCTCCAAAGGTTAAATCCTTCCTAATTATAATAAACGAGTTACAGAGAAATTTAAACTGATAAAGCAGCATAATAATTTTAATTATTAGTGATAGATGTCCCATTATACAGGATAAGAAAGGCGCAGTCTTAAGATTGATTGGACCGTGATAGCTACCTTATTATCCCTCCTCTAGCCATATTCTTCCAGCTGATGAAACCGGTAGTTAAAAAATGAATATTTAATGAAGGAAGACATCTTTTTTATTCCTTTCATAATGTTAATATTGAAAGATATTGTTCTTGGGCAAGTATTAGAAGACCTGATAAGTCGTTGGCTCTACCGTTTTAGTATTGTGGTATTGGTTTTACTGATAAAGACGTTAAATGATAAGAATGACCTGCCGATAACCTCAAAAGAGATTGGATGTATTTACAAGAACATAACTATTCAAGATTGTTAATTAGGAAAACATTTAAAAAGTCCGTCACGCAGGGGCTGCGTAAACTAAGCAGATTTCCCACGTGAAGTTTAACAATAGAGAAATTTCACGAGAGTCGAGCAGTTAAGGAAACGGGCGAACTAGCTTTTGGCAGGAAAGTCACCCGTCCGTTAGTCGCCCAGATTTAATAAAAATGCAAATATCTCGGTTAATATTCAAGATAGAGAATAAATGTATATAACAATATTTATAGTAAATTTAATTTGCAATAAGATTGATTCTGTACAATTTGTCGATCCGACGTATAGTAACAAAGATATTTCGAATTTTCGAAAATCCTCCCCTCTAAACCCCCCCCCACCCACTGATCCGATTTCAGCCGTTAACGAACTTTATCTTTCTTTTTACATAAAACAACTAAATATCGAGTTTGGTAACGATCAAACAAAAATTGCGACCGCTAGAGCGGTAACAGACAAATATATATATATATATATATAGTTTTGAACGGACTTCATTTTCGTCATCTACTAGGTAGGATCGATGGCCATTTGAAGAAAAATTTCGAAAATTCTGCCATGAGTACAACATCAATAGCTGATTTCTCTTAAGGGAAATCTGCTAAAACCAAATATTATTTACTTGCACGAAGTTAATTATAATATATATCAAGCATTAGATTGCTACTATACTTTAGACACTATAAGTTCTAATCTTGTAATAATTCACCTCCAATACGTGCAGCAATAATATTTAGAGATCGTAGAATTTATTCACCAATGTATTTAAACAAATTATACAATAAATATTTTTATAACAACCAGCTGAGCAATAAAAACTCTCCAGAATTCACAGTATTATAATACGAGTGTTTCTCGGAAGTAATTACACATTTCTTGAAAGAAACAAAGGCTGAACGCTACATAACTAAAAAAAAAAAAAGGGTAATTTATGACATTTGGCTAAATGTTTACGTGAGAGAAGGGAGAAAGCTGAGCTCATCAAAGACCCCAAGAGCCTTTTGAAAGGGAAACCTCAAATTAAAAATGATTGTCTCCATATAAATGACATTGGATTGAAAGGAGGAAGTGGGGAAAATATTAATCCCAGCACCTTGGATAGGTTTGCGCAAGAAAAAAAAATCGACTATTTAATATAATTCTGATGAATTATTATTAATGACATAACAAGTTCAAAAGTATTGACTAACTGCATTGTTATTTCACGGGGGATAATCAATATTGATGGGATTATCCCATCCTCTCCACAAGACGGTAATAGGAAAAAAAGCTGAGGGTTTATTCATCACGTTGGACTAATAAATTATATTGTCAATAATATTGGGCATCAAAGTTAGAGGTTATAGATAAGGGTTTGCCAACACTCTTGAAAGCAACGTCAAACCTTCTCTGACCTTTCAGTAGATTGGTCTGGCATTTATTAATATATAATATTTGATTCTATTGACAATCAGAATTAAGAAATGTAATAGAATAAACATAAAATCTCCTTTTATTCTGAACTCCAAATTTTTATAATCACTATATTAGACCAAACCCAGTTTATATGGAGTTGAGATTTACTAAAACATTTCCTTAAGGCTAAATTCAGTTGTGAAATTTAAGTGAGTTGTTCTAGAGAAAAAAACCCGTTAAGGAACAACTTTAAAAACAGTAACAAAAAGACTGTTTTTTACATACATAAAACCAAATGGAATGAGTAGGAATAAATGGCGAAGGGTATCAGAACTGACTGTATAACGAAATGTCCGACACGATATAGACAGCCACAGGAACCAGCCCGTGAAATGTGTTCTGCCAACTAGTTTGCTTCACAATCCCCAGAACCAGTTGGGAGTGCAGTTTCATTTCGGAAAATATTACAACTCCACGTTTTATCCGAGGAAATTCCACAATATTTTTGCAAATCGATAAAACGTGCGTAAAATCATCCTACAATTAATTTCAATAGGACTAAACGACGATAAGTGTTAACGGTAAACATATCTTTCAAATATTCTCACACAAATGTTTCTATAACGTATTTATTTCTTTTTGTCTTCGGTCAGACCTTTTAATTCCTCGCAATTACCACAAGTCCCTTAATCACACTTGTTGTAGGGTCTGAGGAAAAGGGCTTAGCCTAAAGGCGTTTGGAGCCGAAGGGCTTCAGCGGTTTGGTCTAGCAAAGGGCTTTGAGAGGGAACATCCTTTGGCCGAGCAATCCCTTGTGTGCAGCGACCAGCAATTAACCTGGATAGCTTCCTCCCTTAGCTACCTCTTCCGTCAGAATTACATTCGGGGAAAGTAAAAAAAAATGTTTGAACAAAATCGCCATTTCATTTGGAGCGAGGGAGGATCTATGAACCTTTCATATATTTAAGAATATATTAGTTTCACAAGGCATTGGCTGTCTATAAAAAATATTCTGCAAAAGATATTAACTGCCGGATTAGAGAAGATAAGAAGGGCAAGACTCATTTTATTTTTATTTCAACGGAAAAACATAAATCTTACTTTAATCTTTTATAATTATTTATTTATCCGAGTTGTTATTTAACCATGGCCTTCTCATAACACGAGGAAAAGAGGGAGGAAATCCTGGAATGTTTGCATAAATTACTCCTTCTTCCACAGTAATTATGTTCTTGAAATAAATAAATGTTTGTTACATATATAAATCAACAACTACACAGTACACTCTGTAGTCAAAAGAATGCCCCTTATGGCAAAAAGTAAGTACATTGCGTTCAAGGGAAGATCCCTTATGGCAGGAAGTACATACAAATTACGTTCAAGGGAAGATCCCTTATGGCAGAAAGTAAATGCATTGCGTTCAAGGGAAGGATTCCTTATGGCAGAAAGTAAATGCATTGCGTTCAAGGGAAAACTCCTTATGGCAGAAAGTAAATACATTGCGTTCAAGGGAAGATCCCTTATGTCAGAAAGTAAATACATTGCGTTCAAGGGAAGATTCCCTTATGGCAGAAAGTAAATACATTGCGTTCAAGGGAAGATTCCCTTATGGCAGAAAGTAAATACATTGCGTTCAAGGGAAGATACCTTATGGCAGAAAGTAAATACATTGCGTTCAAATCAAAATTCCTTTTGCAAAAAGTAAATACATTGCATTCAAGTTCCTTATGGCAGAAGAAAAAAAAGTTTATTGCACCCAGTGCAAGATCATTTGCTGTAGGAAATAAGTGTGAGGTCTGCGTTTAAGGGTAGATTGCTTATGGCTGGAAAAGTATTGCACCCAAGGGGAGATTTCTAATGGCAGAGAGGATTTTTGTTCACGGTAAGTAGTGTAAAATTAGCGATTGACTAAAAATTAAGCTGCTTTGAATCCTCAAACCCAGAAAAACATCGTTCAGAATACTCTTGGCGTTTAAAGCAATATAAAATTCACTAAGAGATATGATTTAATTAAGTGCGATGAGAAAACTTAAATTGGCCATGCGAAATATATTAATGTGTGTGGAGGCAAATTAGGGCAGAGTATAATAGATAAGTGAGACAGAGTGGTGGTGACCAATTGAACCCGCCCTGGCTGAAGGAAGTTTAATATCCTGCCCGGCTGAATGAGATAATAGCAGAGCCTAGCTCACCACCATCTTCCTACACCAGAGGCTATATCAAAACACTTCACCGTCTAGCAGACCGTCTCATTAGATAGTGGATAGTATTAGCAGCTTGGATAAGCACCTGACAAATACTATTTAATTCCATTAACGTGGCACTCATGAATATTCAAGTGGATTAGAATAGGTGAAGTATTTGCCGTTTCCTAAGGAACGCACTTCAACTCCCTCCACAATACCTATAAGGTTTGTTAGACTTTCTATTTAAATTTGCGAGATACATTTTTAAGGGTTTCGGGCCATTCTAAGAGCAACGGTATCAAAATTAAAAAAAGTCCGTCACGCAGGGGCTGCGTAAACTAAGCAGATTTCCCACGTGAAGTTATACAATAGAGAAATCTCCATACGAGAGCCGAACAAGCTTTTGGCGGGAAACTCAGTCGTCCGTTACAGCCCAAATGTAATAAAAATGAAAATATCTCGGTTAATACTCAAGATAGAGAAGAAATGTATAGAACAATATTTATAGTAAATTTAATTTACAATAAGATTGGATCTATTAAATTTTTTGATCCGACGTATGGTAACGGAGATATTTCGAATTTTCAAAAATCCCCTCTCCCACTTGTCCGATTTCAGTCATTAAAGAACTTGATCTGTCTTTTTGCATAAAAAGTTTAAATATCGAGTTTGGTAACGATCAAACAAAAATTGCGACCGCTAGAACGTTAACAGACATATATATATATATATATATATATATATATATATATATATATATATATATATATATATATATCGTGTATATATATATATATATATATATATATATATATATATATATATATATATAATTTTGAACGGACCTCATTTTCGTCATCTCCTGGGTAGGATCGATGGACATTTGAAGAAAAGTTTCGAAAATCGCACCATGAATACGATCTCAATAGCTGATTTCCTTTAAGGGAAATCTGCTAATATTGTCTTATCTGTCTGTACTCCTGTTTGTATCTCAATCACTCAAAAACATCACACAAGACGTCTATGATTTTTTATATATTCATAAGTCAAAATCCCAAGGTACAACTGGGGTTCTATGAGAATTCGAATTTTTAATGTCCAAGAGTGGGGGCTTACTTCGTTGATATATTGGTTTCATCGAGAGAATGTAAAGACCATATTGTGTTTAGAATACAGATAATAGTCATACTGCGTCATTCAATTTCATCAAATTTTGACCAGACTTCTGAGTGCCAAAGACATAGTCATTTATGAAACTGTCTCAATAGAATTGAGAACGTTGTTTTTTTTTATATGTATTGCGGGAATGAATGTTGTTATTATGCTCTATATTGTATTGTAATATCACTCTGAAGAGTGGGGGGCGCTTTACTTCAACGTCAAAATTGATAAACGTCAATATCCTCGTTAATATTGATATCATCTGGAAAATGCAATGCATATTTTGTTTAGAATACATTTTCGGGCCCTAAAGTTTTATTTGGATTTATGAATTTTAAAATTGTTGACAACAAAATTGATTTTTTTGATTTCATGAATTTCATTAAATCCTTCAATATTCATCCAATAGTTATCATTCCTGGTATCATTCTTAAAACTATAACATGTCTGAAATTTGATTCCAAGGACCATTTAGTGCTGACGTCAATGCAATCTGCTCATTTCGACTAGAAACCAGTATTATTGGTCAATTCATTCACGTATTACAGCTATATTAATCATTAACTCGCCTGAAGGTAAGTTTTTAAATCACAGGGCAGTTGCTATAAGTGGTTACTGGATATTTCTGTTATGTTGTGATTATGAGGAGATAATTCCCCTGATAAGTTAATCCAATCCCTAAATCCTAACTGAAAAATTCAACCAGTCAAAGTAGGGTAACACGGCTACTTAACAATAAACCCTCGACAGGACTTCTTTCATCAGACAATCTTTAAATAGGATTAAATTGTTCACCTGATCTGGGATTAATTGCAGTTTTAATTTTCATCTAGAGATTTATTTTTCTCTATATTCCATATGAGATTTATTTTTACTAATCTAAATCTCTAGGGAATTGAGCAATACAATTCACGAAAAAGCAAACTTTAAAGACTGTGGGCATACTCTTCTCAGTGGCGACTGTATTCAACAGCTCATCTTCGATGTTCCCAGTCAGATGTCTAGAATATTATAAATAACACAAGTTTATTTGATAAACAAATTTTAAATAGATTCAAAAACTTCAGAAAAATGGATTTGTCTAAAAAAAAAAACTAGATGGAAGGACGAAAACATGTTAATAACACCCTCATTATTGCACGTAACTATTAGACAAATATCAACTATACGTAATAAACGTATTTCAACAAATTTCCCAAATCACAATACAGGTAAATTATGGAACAATAATTATACAGTTGGGCAATTGGCAATCAGAAATTCACAGAGAGAAGCAAACACACGACACCCCCTCCCCTTTGACAGTAGCAGAACAAGGTAAACAAAACCCTTACTGTACCAACACACTAGTGCATCCTTTGATCTCAAAGCTTTGAGGAGGTCAAAATGCACTGCATTGCCTAACTTATAACTGACCTTGAATAATCTTGATACGGGATATCGATGAGGACAATAATTAAGAAATATTTCCACCTATACCAATATTTATTTGTCAGATTTAGGATTACATTCTGCATCTTAAGAGTTACCAAACCTTCCATAACCTGGTCATGACTTCCCCTGTGAACCTACTCAATATATATCCAAGGTTGCACCCACTTTGAGTTAACTCTTTATTACAGATTTACCTTTCAAGGGCCAGTTCATCGTCAGTAGTCTGTTAGAGCAATAACACATAAAATATGGGAAAATATTCGGCAATGATTTTTTACAGCAATAACATTAGTCCTAGGAATTAAAACAGTTAAAAAAAAACAACATTAATCTCATATAATTTAAAACCTTAACACAAATAAATACACCCCTATTCTTCCCATAATTATAACCTACTATTTAAGGGGAAATCGAGAGAGGGGTATTTGTTTATTTTTAAGGCTTTAAATAATATGAGATTAATGTAATTTTCTGTGTTACTATTTTAACAAAGCAGTAAAGATGAGCCTAGCTCTGTAATATGAAGATTGAATCAAGTAGAGGTATTGAACTTCTCTCCAACCACGGATGTATACATCAATCCCAACAGCCAAGAGATTCAAGTTGGTATTCAACATCGTGAGACAGACAGTTAAGGAACTAAGTGTATAAATCACAAATCCTCCATGAAATGCCGTGTAAATTGTCCTGGTTGAGCCAAATTATTATTATTGTATGGTTCTCAATTGTTATGACTTTTTAAATCAACATTTTATACGTATAGTCGACTAAGAGTTATAATAACTTACAAGATACTTACCGGATTGAAGTAGTATTGTGTTTATTACTAAATGTTATCGGATAATATTTTATGACAATACGAAGAAAGTTCATTTCCTCGATCTGCACGCAATTGCCTGGCACTGCGTAAACTAAGCAGATTTCCAACGTGGTATAATAGATGATGATATAATATATCAAACCCGATTTTCTCCGGGCAAAACTGAAAACGATTTGGAATTTGAATTGGAAACGAGATGATGAGTGATAAAATTGGTTGAAGTAAAAATCCCATGTTTAGGAGTGGGGGGGGGGGGCTGAGAGCAAAAACCAAAATCGAATTACAAATAACTCGCTATAATATTCGAATTAGTATCAATATCTGAAGAAATGTTTCGAAAATCTGCTGCGAGAGGTGGGAAACAGTCGCATAAACAAAGACATCATTAGGTCTGTGAGGAAGAAGGTCATCGTAAAGCTGGAGCCTTGATACGCAGGCTGATGATGGGCCGTGGGAAAGATGATTAGTTAAGGAAGGAGGAGTTGCGTCAGTGGTTTCGTCACGAGCCGATCCTAAGATACAGCCAGCCTCCTCCAAGAAGGGCCAACACCTGCTCCACCAGCATCCTGTAGCCTACCCTCGCCCAATATTACCCAATACAAATAAAGTTTGATGCAATGGCCGAAAATTAATAGTCGATCTTTTTGGCCCTTAGAGCCAATTTATAACCAACAATTGTAACAAGAGTCAGGTACACTTCCCTTTCGCTCGTTGTAAAAATCCATGGCGGAGGTCATACATAAATAAAACAAGATTTCCAAAGTGTATGACAAACTGCTGATCAAATCTCACAGTATATTCTATATTTCTAAATAAAATCCAAAGAATAAAATGAATAGAATTAGGAGTTTTCTGAAGGGTGCAAACCAAGAATATACGAAAGCCTCGCTTAATATTACAGTAAAATTTAAATTATTTTAATAATTTATACGGTAAATATTAATTGAAAACAGAATTTAGTATTTAAGCTAGGAATAAGACATTTTGTGATGTATTCGCTTATTGTTAAAGTGTGATGAGTAAAAGTGGGCGTTTGCAAAAGACTGAAAAGGAAGAAAGTCTGCGTAAACTAAGCAGATTATTCACGTGCTGGTATAAAACTACTGATCTCATGTCATCACATGCTCGGGCTGAAAATCAGAAAGTGAGAATTACTCGCTTAATATTTGAGTTACGAAAAAAAGGATAGAGCATCAATATTTTAACAAGATTGGTTCTATAACATTTTTCGATTTGACTCATAATAACGGAGATATTTTTAAGTTTTGCCCCCCCCCCCAAACCCCCAATTTCTAGTCTGATGTCTACCAATAACAAATACCTATGATCTTTAGTGTTGAATGAAACGAGTCCCTAAAGGGAAATCTGCGAAAACAATTGTAGAAAAATTGAATAAGACTGATTATATAACATTTTTCAATCCAACTTATACTTCGAATTTTAGACCGTCCGACATCAGACCTTAAAGACTAGATCTTGTTTTATATATGATACGCTTAAACATCTAGTTTGGTTTCGACCGCTTTTTAAAAAGGACTCATTTTCGCCTAGACGGTCGGAAATTAATTGAAAACTGTGTCTTGAATAAAACCTCAATAGTTAATTTCCCTATTGGGAAATATGCTAATATTCGCAAGAACGTATTTATCGCCGAAAACTTTGCAGAACAAATCAGGAAGAAGCCATAATAAAATAAATATGAGAGATATTATATTTGGTTAGCACGTATCTCTGGACAGAACCCATTATTACGACGTTAGTACACTCTACAATCAGTGCTAAGTTATAAGGAAAACCGCAGAAAATCCTTGAGACTGGCCTTCTCTTCAGCACCCCCATTCAGTAACCACATGTGAATCTTTTAAAAGAAATATAACTCCTCAAATCAAAACAACCCTATTCCACAAAATATTGAGATATTCATTTAATATTAGCGTCTATCGGTTTATTTTTAATAACGTTTTTCTCGAAAAATATAATAACAACAAAGTGGAATCCCATGAACTATATTCACTGTCACACTTATAACACTGCTACAAAGGAACTTTAATTAGTTTCATCGTGCTCAAAAATACCATAAACGAAGTATTAAAACCTCAAGCATTGCCTTCTATCATATTTAAAAAATTGGGAAAATATTTTTTGTACAATATTACAAAACATGTCACTCCCCAAAAAACTTCTTAACATTCTCCTTTAAGTTGGACTATTTTCTATTCCAAATATATTTAAAGTTCAAAGCTAATCAGTTTTCATTCCGATACTATGCACTAATTGCATCTAGTGGTAGGTGGAATTTTATTAATAAGCTACATAAGATAAGCTCAGACTTAAGTGTGACATAGGTTACTATTGCTGAAGATGGCAAGAGGAAAATTGTAAACAATAATGTACAATAAAATAAGAGCTGTGTATCTCCCAACTCTCATATAAGCTAGTAAAACATACAAAAAACAGTAAATCAAGTACAAGTAAAAAATAACACAGGAGAGAAGATGAGACATATAAGAAAATCATTTTCAAGTGTCATGAAAATTACAAAAATACAAATAACCGCCTCAAGAATGAGAGTGCAAAGGAAATTCACATGTTTCTTTAAATACGCCCATTCAGAAAAAGTATAAGAGAAGTTCTAGACTAACTAATTTGATGGCCGCATTGTTGGAAGGCCTACCTAACTTGTAGATGCAAGCAAAAAACTAAACTCGAGTAAAACATAACATGACACATATGTAGAAGAGCTTGTGCTCCATCCTAAATAATGTCTTAGGCGATTAATGGTGGAATTGCATAGTCAGAATTAAAATATCCCTTGGATCTCCTGGCTGGTGGTGGTCGGTGTATACATCATTGGTTGAAAAAAAGGTAAACACTTGCGCTAGGTTTAAAATTTTTATTTCAGAACTAGTTTTCGATGGCCCAGCTTCGTCATTAGTGCTCTTCCTAAAAAAAATCGGATCATGCTTAATATTTCTAAATTCTCAATGCTACATTATATTTCTTCATGTATTTTATATTTCCCAGTTGAATTAGGTGAATAATATTTCACAGGCGATGTTCAAAATACTTTTATACGGTATTTCAATTACACCTCGAAGGCAGGAGGAAGTAAACATTGCTGATTTATAGAGAAAGATCAGTGATGATGAGGCTGGGTTGTCAAAAGCTAGCTCTGGAATGAAAATTTAAAACCTAGTGGAGGTGTTGACATTTATTTTCAATCCCTTTGAATAGTTATGTAAGAAAAGAAAAGTCAGTTCTCATAATACAGAGAATGTCTCATTTGAAGTAAAAATGTATTTATAAACAGGTGCTCAAAATAGACAAAAAAACACTTGTGAAACAGAAATAAAGAAAAACTTGAAAGTATATTAATATTAAATTGATTAATTTTTTAGTAGTAAAATAATCTAACATGGGCTTAGTTACATTTGGAAATACAACAATCAAATTAATTCATAATTTGATGAAAAAGAATATTCCATTAAATCATACATGTGAATAAAGGATAAATTCCATATTTTTAAAAAAGGAGGATAGATTTATTTTTAAATAACGAGAAAAAATATATATATTAATATGTCTAAAGTATTAACACTACTGCATAAGGTATATCTTCATTTATTTTATATTTCCCAATTGAATTCCATGATTAATATTTCATTGAAGTTCAGAATACTTTTATACAGTATTTTAATTGCAGAGTCTTACAATTCGGATGGTATGTTATTTGTCAGTAAGGTAATTGGTTTCATAAAATTTCCACTCTTTTTGTTAAAAATTCTTTATTATTAAAAAAATCAGAAAGACAAAAATATATGAAAATAACTTCATTAGATAAATTGGTTAAATACATTCCATATAGCAAATAAATGATTGAAAACACTTCATTGGCTATAACAAATGCTTAGATAAAATAAAATACAGAAAAAAGTGATCATGACATTAACAGAGTTCAATGAAAAACAGTTAATAGATCCCAAATTTAATTATAAACATAAATGAAAATCTCTCATTGCAAAAATATATTTTCCACTGTTTTTGTATATACTCAATTACAATAAACTCCAATAAAAATAAAAAAACCACGGGGGATAGCAGTTATTCAACTAATCAAAGGACGAAAAAAAAAATACAAAATCATTGACACATAATTAAGAAAACTCAGTAATCAAACTGATTATGAAATAAAGGTTAAACCACAAAATGTCAATGTTACGTAATTAATCATTAGAGTAACTGAATGAACGGATGATAATATTATATGATTACGTAAGCCGTACAGTAGTGTCCCGAGAATTTTCTTCATATATAGCGTAACAAAAAACGAATGCCATGCAAAGAAGAGCCATGCAACAAAAAGTTCTTAAATTTCCAATGCAAGACAATGCGCTGTCTAGAATTCAGCCAGGCAATCACATAAGCAATAATTAGAAATAAAGGGGGTATGTGTGTGCGTAAATCAAAACATATTATTTTTCATTCAAAATGTAAGTTCTACTCCCGGTCAAATTAACATACATGTAATTACTCTTTTATATGTTAGTATCTTTTCAGGAAAGGCAAAACAACAAAGAATAATGAGTTTTCTATTGGCAGAAATTTACAGAAAATTCATTTCTTTGTGATAATCTATCTCAATAATTTATTTGATGATTTCATGCAGATAAAGCACACTCTGAAAGGTCGATAGCAATTGATAACCAGTGATTATCCAATATATACATTGACTTCTAAGTTCATGCATTGTTACATTAAAATTTGAGAGTAAATTATTTTTCCAAAAACTATTCAGACAATAGCAACAAAATCCTCTGCGTGTCTTACAGGATGAGACAACCAATAAACATTCTAAATTTATTCAAAGAAAAGAAATCTCCAAAATAATTATCAGGGGCTCGCTTTTCAAGGGAGAAAATGTCTTAAAAAATAGTCGTATGAATTGTCATCCAAATGTAAGCAATCAAATGAACTAACTACCCCTGAATATATACAAAGGAATCACAGTTAAATATCTTTTGTATTATTGCTACGCAAGGAGCAGCTGTTTATCCCTTGGAATATAACTAAATCATCAAAAGCACACCATTTATGTGCACTTCACAAAATCAAAAGAATGAACTAGGATAAATTATTCAAATTCAATTAGAAAAAATGAACATTAGGTAAATTCAGTATCATTACGTTCAATGCAGCAAGGAAAAAAATATATAGTGGAGTGAATACGAATAAGGATAAATTAGAGACCTAGTAAATTAAAAAAAGAAAGTTATATATTTTTTTTTTCCAGAGGCCGATTTGAGATGCTGAAACATCTCTCTCACTCCGATGAATATAATGTGTCAGCTTTATAAGCACTAAGCAAAAATAAATATATACGGTGGTTGGATCAACCCTTGCTATACATTTATCAATTATATATTAGATGCAGACTCTAATAGACGACATATATTAAAACAAATAATTTCAGAAATGAGCTGATAAGTACCAGTCTACCAAAGAAAATTTTGTCTTAAAAGTTATGTAATAAAATAAAATAAAAAAAGATTGCTGAATTATTTATTTATCTATGGATCAGTTTTTATTCCAAAAAAACAGAAGGATTGAAACTCAGACTAAGGTCTATTATCAATTTTGGGGTTGGAGGATGGGAACAGAATACAGTTAAGAAAGTTTTTAAGCTTTATAATACTTATTACCGAAGTGAGATAAATACTGTTTCTGAGCTTAGGAAGCTGATGAACGATTAAATTAAAGACTAGAGACATAGTCCTTTTTTATTAGCTCTCATATAAAGTAATATTAATCTTAAGAATAAATATTACCTTTTATTATTATCATTTTTAATTAAAGAAATATTAAATTTAAAAAAATGTCTGTACCCTCAAGAATCATGAACTCTTGAATTAAACTAAAGGCCACAGAGCAGTACAAATATATTTTTATTTCTACTTCAAATACAATTAATAAGGCATTAACTACATCAAGATTTATTAAAACAATGATTTAAAAATCACCCCAGTTATTGAATATATTATATACTCATTATTTAACCTATGGAGTTTAAAATTTAATAAAGTCAGTAAGAGTTGTGAAAGAATTAAATAAAGAGTTAAAATATAGACTTAAATAAAGAGGAACAAATAAAGTTAAATTTCATAATTTAAAAAATGTATATATATATAAAACTGAATTAATAAAGTGAAAATCATTATATCAGTGTAGCTTTTGCTTATCTGAAGAAAAAAAAGCAAGAGATTCTATCATCACGTGTTGATGTTTTTACAAGAAAACATCAGTTAACAACATTTTTGGAAATTCCTTCAGATTTCATCAGTAGTGTAGCAACTATTAATGTATTTGTGAAATAATTCCTTTCTAAAGTAGCTCAAAAACAATCATTTACAACTATCCTTTTCAAGATAATAATGTTTATAAACAGGAAAAAAATTATTGAATGAAATTATAGCCTGTTTGATGAGTTACAATAATCTTCATATAATTACTGACATACAATAAATAAGAATAAATGCGTATTAAGAGTATGCTGCCTGGTTTCAGGCCAGTAATATCTCTTTGAGCTCTAAATGCAAGAGTATAACTGCCAAGAACTCCTGAACATCAATACAAACGATTGTGAGAAATTACAAAAATGATCGACCAAAAAAATCTTATTGTTCTGCAAAATAAAAACGATATTTTTAAATAATGAGACTTTTAATCAATTGCATTTGAATCTATATGTCACTATATTTTAAAACGTTGACTGAAGACCATCCCTCTGGATTTCAGAAACAATTCATTACTTACACAAGGCAGCCATTTAAATTTCATATCCCTTTCTCATAGAGTGAGAATGTTTCGTTATAACATATTGTTATAAAATTATAACAATAATTTTAAAGAAGCCAGAGTTTCCAAATCATAAGTTGTATATATAAAATGATGTCAACGAAATTGTCCACCAATAATGTCTTAATATAAATGGTACAACCCATATTAGTCCTAATTTAAACATCTCCTCGATTACTAGGATGCCCTAAGAAGATATCCAACGAAGCTAAACCTTTTTTCATCAAATAACTAGATGAGATTCAATTTTATTGTCATACTAACAATAATTCATATCTGCTCTCATATAAATACTTTACAGAGTCTAGCAAATAAACATATAGCTCGAGCAAGCCTGAAGATTATAATTGGTGTAAATAGCAATCAGTTGGTATATTACATATCAATAATAATACTACACAGCCTCCAATCTAAGATAATACATTTATTTCATTGTGTATCATGCAATATTGTGCAAAAGAAATGTACGAGCAACATGTTTTCTTCGAGTATAAGCCAATAAACATGTACAAATGACCTTAATAAGTGCTGAATGTATATAAAATATATAGCATGTAACAAATACCTGCACCTGATTAATAATATATGGTAAATAAAAAAACAGACATTCATTAAAGAGGCCATATGTTAAAAATGAGTGTGTTTGTATGTTTACGCTTCAAGAACGGAAATGTATATCAACCGGATTAATATCTGGTGTATAATATAATTCTGATCAAATTAAGAATAGTACAAAGAGTTTTGTGTGAGAATATAAACAATGAATCAAGTTGAAATACAGAACTTTAGTGAATATTTTAATCACATCGAGTGGAATAAGTAAAACTTTCAAGAAAACTTAAAATGTAGGGACTATGTTGTTACCATTTAACTTAAATAAAATTAGGAAACGTTTTACAGTAAATAAAACAAGCAAATGTGCTTTAAAAAGATTTACATCAGGATGGATAAATAGAAAATGAACCTTTCTTACTGTGTTGAATTTTCATATTAGTTAAATTTAATAAGCAGCATTACTTTTATTATCATTATTAAGGAGAGAGGTAAACAACAAATGGCCTATAAGCACATAATTATTTACACACAGTACATTCAAAAATCTTCATAGAACACAAACAACACTCTTTAACCTTAAATTAGAAAAAAAATAAACCAGACTGTGAATACAAAAAATAGCTTTTATTTCATAACATGCAAGCATAGATCACAACATGAGGCATGCAAAAATGATAAATAATTAGAAGAAAAGAATAAAGCAAAAATAAAGCACTGGAATGTAGGGGGGAGATAATATGGCGTCACCCAGTGGAAGTTCTCAATAAACTAAACGTAAACAAAAGGTTATGTTAACATTCCCACTAATTTATAAATTATTAAGAAGTGTTTTAAAAGCAAAAAAGCCGTAGTTATGTGAACAAAACTCAAAAAGACGGTGATAATTTTTATAAAAGGGATAAATATCGAAGATAAAATGTAATTTACATTCGAGAACAATACATTTTTAATAATTCATGGAAGGAATTAATATTATTTTAGCCGAGTTGATGTGGCAAAATTAATGGTTTGATGAATGTAAAAACTCATTAAGGTATAATCGCAAGAGAGATGCTTTCAAAATAAGAGAAATATCTTCGGGGAAGGTTAATAAAGAACTATATTTTCATATAGTGTGAAATAGCTTTAATGAATTTATGTACAGAGGTAATTCGCTAACCTATTAAATATTTACAATCAAACAAACAGGTTAAACAGTCGAAAACTTAGCGACACAACATTGAGCATTATTAACCACGGGTTACGTTTTGCCGGCAAAACGGGTTGATTATTTCGAATTAACAGCTGACAAAAAAAAAATACGAACAAAGAGCGGTAATAAAGCGGGTAAATTGGCGCATGGCCGCTATTATAAGGGCTCCAACTTACCGGGTAGTAGACCCCCTGAGGGGGTAAAAAGAAGCTTGAACCCCACAGTTTGGCAGCGTACACTTCACTATCACTTAAAACCATTCACGGTTTCATGCAGGCTGGGGGTGAGAGAGAGGGCGTGAAGCTGCCTTTTTCAAAGTCCAAACCTGAGTGAGAGAGACACACGCGCAACGTTTAGCCTCTTTACGATCAATGAGCCAAGCTGCAACACCGCCTCTCCCCACCCTAGCCCCCCTAGCCCACTCTTGCCAACCCAACCTCGACAAATATTCCCACTATTATATTTCCCCCTTCGAGACTCCTTTAATTTCACTAAGACTCTAACTTCTCCTACTTTCGTTAATAACGATTTAAAAACAGGTTTAATCTTATTACTCACCTATTAATCCCACCTATCTGGAACCCAAAGCGTCCTCAAATGCTCCTAGTGGCCGATACTTGAACTAACCGAAATTCGGAGCCACCCCTTTGAATTAAGCTGACCCATTGAACTTCAGCACACAAGAATTATTTATAAATGTTGTTACTCTATCATTTGCATTAATCATTTATTAATTGCAATCTTCAGACAAATATAATTATTCATTAAAATGCCCAGAGTTAGAATTAATAAAAGTCTAAAAAGATATAATCAATTAACGTTAAAAATAACTCTCCACTAAACACCCCTATTAGTTTACAATTTAAGAAAATCAATTCCTAGCGAAAAACACATACCCTATTAATGTTACGTTAGCAGGTTTGGAAACTATATTTAATACAGATTATCAAGATGAGATAAAATAATTACCTTCTATAAGTTTTAATTATTAGCAGATCAAGGGAAATCAGCAATTGAGGTCGTTCTCAGGACGCGGTTTTCGAAAATTTTCTCCAAATGTCCATCGATCCAATCCAGAAGATGGCGAAAATAAGGTCCTTTCAAAATTATACATATATGTTATATATATGTATGTGGATCATTTTTAATTTTAGTAAATTGTATTATAATTACATTGCCATTATAATTTAATGTCTGATATTTATCGTTGAAAATTATGAACACTACTTTAAAATGCACTACTTTTAAAAGCGGCCCGTGAACGTAATTGCACACTAAAGTTTGGCCCACAATATGTCAAAGGTTGCCCACACCTGGTTTAGAGACTAGTGTAATCTTTTACTTTTTGAAATATATGGAAAAACGTTCTGTTGACCCCCCCCCCTTCTTCAGTTCTTGGACTACTAAAATTTGAGTTATTAAAATATGAAATTTCTGATTCATTTTAAATTGCAGTACTAGATATAGTCAATAGTTTGCAATAATGTTAATATGTTATATTCAGATATATATCAGTAATTGTTTTTCTTTCCGGTAAAGAATACGTCTATCTATCTGTTCAGCTCTGAGTGGTTGGCAGGCCTATTTGTTTATAATTCGGAAGCCGTTTCCGTCGGTAGCTTATTAAAATTAACTGAAATATTTCTCATTAACGTTTGTATTTGCTCACAGTGGTGTTAAGTTTTAGCATTATACAGATTTCTCTATTGTAAAACTTCACGTGGGAAATATGCTTAGTTAACGCAGACCCTGCGTGACGGAAAACCCGGCGTTTTTTTTAAATTAAAAATCGTTTAGTTGGATTATTACAAATTTGAAGCCATTTCAAACATATCTGACTTCTCAGGTTAGCCATGTGAGTTAAGGCTTTGGTTATAATGTCACTTGGTAAAATAAAAGTCCGTCACGCAGGGGCTGCGTTAACTAAGCTGATTTTCCACGCGCGTCACATATTTGCATTTATCTCAAAACGTAAACGTTCAATGGAAACACTATTTAGTATTTAGGCTTCAAATAAAGTGTTTCCTATTATAACAGTTTATTATTGATATGACATGAGTAGGAGTGGGGGTTTACTGAAGGCTGAAAAGTAAAAAATGCAAATATCTCGGATCATAATCAAGATAGAGAAAAAACCTAAACAACAACATTTATAGGACATTACAATTGCAATAAGATTGGTTCTGTTCAATTTTTCGATCGGACGCATAATAACGGAGATATTAAGAATTTTCTAAATTCTACCTCTCTAAACCCACCATCCAACTTGTCCGATTTCAGCCGATAACGACCTTGATCTTTATTTTTACATAACAACTTTATATCGCGTTTAGCAACGATAAGACAAAAATTTCTACCGCTAGAGCGAAACAGACATATATATATATATATATATATATATATATATATATATATATATATATAATTTTGAACGGGCCTCATTTTTTAGCAGATTTCCCTTTAGGGAAATCAGCTATTGAGGTCGTACTCATGACGCAATTTCAGAAATTTTTCTTCAAATGTCCATCGATCCTGCCTAGTAGATAACGAAAATGAGGTCCATTCAAAACTATATATATATATATATATATATATATATATATATATATAGATATATATATATATATATATATATATTTGTCTATTACCGCTCTAGCGGTCGCAATTTTTGTTTGATCGTTACCAAACTCGATATTTAGTCGTTTTATGTAAAACGAAAGATCAAGTTCGTTAACGGCTGAAATCGGAATACGGGGAGGGGGGGTTTAGAGAGGAGGATTTTTGAAAATTCGAAATATCTCCGTTACTATACGTCGGATCGAAAAATTTTACAGAATCAATATTATTGCAAATTAAATTTGCTATAAATATTGATGTATACATTTATTCTCTATCTTGAATATTAACCGAGATATTTGCATTTTTATTAAATCTGGGCGGCTAAGGACGAAGTGTCTTTGCGGCCGTTTCATTAACTGCTCGGCTCTCGTGTGATTTCTCTATTGTGAAACTTCACGTGGGAAATCTGCTTAGTTTACGCAGCCCCTGCGTGACGGACTTTTTCGTCATCTACTAGGTACGATCAATGAACATTTGAAGAATTTTTTCGAAATCTTGTAGAAAAATTTGGCCTTGAGTACAACCGCAATAGCTGTCCCATGCCGGAAATCTCCTAACATAGAGTCGCGAGTTTTATTCTCACCTTGGCAATAGGAACTTACTTGGGATGAACTCATTAAATAAAATCCTTACTCACAAACTGATGAGATAATGCCCAGCAGGCTAGGCTAAAGATATGTAGCACCTTTATCTTAATCCCTATTTTACCTCTAATCATATTAAATAATCATAAGAAAGTCTGTACCTGTTAGTATTAGTAGCTCATAAGATCACTTAAATTTGAAATTTTTTAAAATAACTGATATTCACTATCAAGTTGCATTATGACTGCCCACTATTAGTCAATTGCATTTAGAAGTAATCTTCTACTTAAATAGAAAATTTTATTTTATGTTCCTTTTTGTAAAATTGCAGTGGTCAGACGGAACACCATGAATTATTTTGTAACTTTCTTGTTATTCAATAAAGCATAATTATAAAAATTGAAGAAATTTTTCGAAACTCGCATCATGAGTACAACCTCAATAGCTGATTTCCCTTAAGGGAAATCTGCTAAAAAAATTTAAAAAAATGGTAGTAACCTGTAGATAACCCGTCGGAACTACCCTTTATTATCAAAATTTGGGCATTAATAAATAGGATTTAATTAATTTTAATATAAATTTCATTCCATAACAATGTTATTTGTAATGTCAAAAATATTTCAGTATAATACTGATGAACTGAATATCCAGGGCGGTGGAAACGGGATATTATTATTATTTATTTGAGATGCCGCTACAATGGCGATTCATATATTAACACGTTTGAATATAATTTTACAAAATTAAATAAATATTAACATTCTTTCAAAGCTAAAGGTTACAAAAGTACAAAATAAATAGGACCATGCCGCTGCAATGGCGATTCATATTTTAACATGTAAGAATATAATTTTAAAGATTAAATAAGTATTAAAATCTTTACACAGCAAACTTTTACAAATGTACAAAATAAATAGAATGGACAAAACTAAATATAAATTGCTAGTATATTTATTTATGAGGAAAAATATAAAATAAAACAACAAAGAAAAAGAAAAGATAAATAAAAATAAAAGAAACTATAAATAGTTAAACTGGAAGGAGGCAAAACTTATATTCCACAGTGATGCTATATATAACTTTCATAATTGTGGATAATAGGTTTTATATTTCATCAAATAATCCATTATTTCTTAAATACTTAAAAACATCATCTATAAATTGGCTACTGTCGGCCAGTAGTTCGCTTACATTTGTGGGCCATGGGTACGTTTTCACTTGTGTGCAGTCAGTCAGTATGTGTTTTACAGTCAGCGTTCTGCTGCAGTGGTGACATATAGGTTCATCTTCCCTGCTCATTAGATATGAATGCATTAGTCAAGTGTGTCCTGTGCGTAGGCATGTAAGTACAATTTCTTCTCTTCTAGAGTGTCTATTAGTTGAAGTCCAGTTGAGCGTGTTTGATACGGAACACGCGTTGGAAACGGGATAGAGATTCATGGTGGAAGTTGACAAGCCATCGGCACAATGATTGTAAAGCAAGAACTATATATGGTACTTACCGGTTATCGGGGCATCCCGAAAGACATATGATCATTATATCATAAGTAGAAGAAAATCAATTTATTATTTAAAATAACACTTCTACAATTTATAAATGACGAAATGGTTAGCGGGAGGCCACTCATTATTTACACATAAAATATTTACTGGTTCAAAGCCGCGTATCGCTATTCCCCATTGTTGCTATCGCTGTAGGCTGTTCATACTTGACTAGGTTATCTTAGTCATTCTGCTTCTTTTGCTATCAGAAAATGAGTGATCGTTTATTAACAACGCTTGGTGTTTATTAACACCACTTGGAGTTTATAATCACCACTTGGTGATCGTTTATTATAACACCAATCGGGTGCACTCCGCGACATAGTCCAGCTAGTGGGCTAACTCTAATTTGTAATCAAATTATCTCATACATTTTAGAAGATTTCCTTTAAGGGAAATCAGCTATTGAGGTCGTACTCACGACACGAGTTTTGAAAAATATTCTCAAATGTCATCGATCCTACCCAGGAGATGACGAAAATGAGGTCCGTTCAAAATTATATATATATATATATATATATATATATATATATATATATATATATATATATATCTGTTAACGCTCTAGCGGTCGCAATTTTTGTTTGATCGTTACCAAACTTCATATTTAAGCGTTTAATGTAAAAAGTCCGTCACGCAGGCGCTGCGAAACTAAACAGATTTCCCACGTGAAGTTTTACAATAGAGAAATCTGCCTAATAACAACTGTAGTAGTAAGAAACCTCTAAACCAAAAACATTATTTAGGACGTAATAACCCAGTAGTTAGCCCCAAAAAACAGTTAACCTAACCTCTAAACCTATTCACGAGGGACGAATAGTTATAGAAATGGCCGCCAGAGCTCTCGGCGGAAAGTCCGAACATAGCCTACTGGTGACCACACGCAGAATACAAATGCAAATATCTCGGTTAATATTCAAGATAGAGAATAAATATATATAACAATATTTATAGTAAATTTAATTTGCAATAAGATTGATTCTGTACAATGTTTCGATCCGACGTATAGTAACGGAGATATTTTGAATTTTCGAAAACCCTCCCCTCTAAACCCCCCCTCCCACTGGTCCGATTTCAGCCGTTAACGAACTTGATCTTTATTTTTACATAAAACGACTAAATATCGAGTTTGGCAACGATCAAACAAAAATTGCGACCGCTAGAGCGGTAACAGACAAATATATATATATATATATATATATATATATATATATATATATATATACAGTTTTGACGTCATCACCTGGATAGGATCGATGGACATTTGAAGAACAATTTTGAAAATTCCGTCATAAGTACAACCTCAATAGCTGATTTCCCTTAAGGGAAATCTGCTAAAAGAAAAATCAAGTTCGTTAATGGCTGAAATCGGACTTGTGGGAGGGGGGGTTTAGAGGGGGGATTTTTGAAACTTCGAAATATCTCCGTCATTATGCGTCGGATCAATTAATTGTATAGAATCAATCTTATTAAAAATTAAATTAAATTTACTATAAATATTGTTCTATACATTTATTCTGTATCTTGAATATTACCCGAGATATTTGCATTTGTATGCATGCGTGTGGTCGGCAGGAGTCGGCTATGTTCGGGACTCTCCGCCGAGAGCTAGTGCGGGCCGTTTCGGTAACTAATCGTCCATCGTGAATAGGTTTAGAGATTCCTTACTACTACTGTTGTTATTAGACAGATTTTTCTATTGTAAAACTTCACGTGGGAAATCTGCTTAGTTTACGCAGCCCCTGCGTGACGGACTTTTGTAATTCACAGAAACTCTAGAAGAATTTTTTTTTTAAATATGATTTAATAATCGTCTTTAAATGGTCGGTCTCCCGATAGCCGATGAGTATTTCATTTCTTTATTATTTATTAACAACAACTTTGTGCTACTAAAGTTAGGCTAATTGGGACGGGTTTTATACAGGTTCCCATACTTCTAGCAGAATTCCCTCGGCCTTCAGTAAACCCCCACTGCTGTTAACCCAAATTTCATATGTATATATATATATATATGTGTGTGTGTGTATGTGTGTGTGTGCGTGTGTGTATATACAATTTTGAACGAACCTCACTTTCGCATCTCCTAGGTAGGATCGATGGACATATCTGGAACATTTCCGAAATCCGCCTTTACAGTACAACCTCAAAAGCTGAGTTCCTTTAAGGGCGTGGGTGGTAGGCTATGAGGGTATGAGAAAACGAAAGAAGAAGGGTTAGGGGGAGATAATAAAGATAGAAGAACGAAGCTGTTGCATGCCAAGAAACTAAGCCTAAGGGTGCCGCCGCTATGATTGAAAGGAGGAAAGTCCCTCCGTAATGTAAACTAACCTAAGAACTAACTAGCCTATATTAATATTACGCTTAAAATTAACTTGCCTAACTAATAACCTAGAGGAGCAGAATTAATGGTTGTGAGAGAAGCACTTGTTGTAGTCAATGCTCATGGAACGGAGCAATGCCTTGGGGATTGTCAGCAGAGGGTGTGATCGACTCGAGACACGTCGAGACCAGCATCTCACAGGTTTCTGAGGGGGAGGGATGGATGAGTAGAAGGGATAGTCTATATGTTGGAGGGAGTTGAAGAATTTAATGTGTCTGCAGGAGATGGTTAGGGAAATGGGTTCTAGGTTGAGGCATGAGTGAATTTCAAGGTTGGTGGTACGTTAAGGGGAAGTATACTTGGCAATCTTACAGACAAAGTTGTGCAGGAAGGATTGGAGGGAGTATAGTGCTGATTTGGTAAGGTAGTGGAGGAGGGGGGAATCTTAGAGGAGGGCGGGTTAAATGACGCTTTTAAGGATGAGGAGTTTGAGGCGGAGGCTGAGGGCCGGGGATAGGAGGAGGGGGTTGAGAGAACGCAAGTTGGTTCGGAGTGAGGTTATTTCATTTCCAATAAGGGAGGAGAAGGTCAGGTGTCTATCAAGACCAATTCCTAGGTAGCGAATAGATCGGTAGGCTTTAAGGGAGGAGTTGTTGAGATGGAAGGTTCTAGGGATGGAGGCATGTTTTTTTGTTATACGAGAAAACCATGGGAGCTGTCTTCCTGGGATTCTCGTGGAGGTTATCGGATATGGTTTGACAGGCGGATTCTGCCAGGGTTAGGGCGTGGATAGGATTTAGGGATGTGCTCATGATCGTACATCATCGGCATATGCTACTACCTCTATGCTTTGAAATCGTTGACTGACCACCTGTGCGGTAATAAGGACGGTGAGAAGGTCATTTTGGTTCCTGTTTACATAGGATTCTTGCAGCGGGAGAAATATAGAATACGTAATGAGATGAGATGATTAGATTCCTTCATGATATCTGCTCAGTTTACGCAGTCCCTTCGGGATGGAATTTTTTCTATCTAAGCTAACCCTCTAATGGGAAACCCTATAAATAATCTGATGATTGGGGGAAATGAAAAGCGTCATCCTAGCCCTGGGAGAACAATCTCCATGACAATAGAGTGACGGAAGTGGCTGGTAGAGGGCGCTGCTTGCCAAATCTCTTCATTATCCTTATCCAGTCAGCCGTGCCACCTCATTTCCGACCTCCATGTTCATCCAATCCTCTCTCCGACCAACCTATCACACCTCGTAATTAAAATACATAAATACAGTGGCGTAAGTACGAGAAGGGTTGGGGTGTATTATAGACCTCTCGCTTGAATCCGGAAGGATTAGAATTGTTTTAGCATATTTCCCCCAAGGGAAATCAGTTATTTAGGTCGTACTCATGCCGAGATTTTCGAAAGATTTCTTCAAATGTTCATCCATCGATCGTACCCTCCTTTCCTTCAAATATATGTAATTTTACCGCTTTAGTGTTAGGAATTTTTAATTGATGGTTACAAAACTTGACATTTCAAGGTTTCAGTAAAGTTCGTTACTGGCTAAAATCGGCAAAGAAGGGGGATGACAGAAATAAACTGTATTTCCTTTATTATCAGTTAGATCAGAAAATGAATTATAACCAATCTGGTTTAAAATTTAATTTTCTGCAATTGTTGTCTCATACACTTTTTCTGTAACTCAAATATTTACCATGATGTTTGCATTTTAGCAAGTTTTCCCTAGAAAATTTTGCAATAGAGGTTGCTCAAGTGTCAAAATTATTTCGGCATGACAAAAAACATCAAATGGGAAGTGGAATGCCTTTAGACTGACTCAATACTACGTGAAATAAAATACACTATTCATGAATAGCTGTCAAGAAATCAGAATTCAAGAAGTGGAAAAGTAGGTTCTTGTCTTCTTTTGAGACTTGGCCATCCACGTACAACACCCGTATGACGTACCCTATGACTAGGACAGAACCACCATTACGCTCACTGTGTAATGTATAATTAACTTGCAGACTCCAGAATACTAACTAACCAGAACTTGCCTACTAACCTTTTGCACGACAACAGCCCATACATTGACACTAATATGAAACATCTCCAAGAGACACATATTTTTAATTGAATTTAAAAGCAACCGGCATAAAGATTAAAACTTTCTCCTTTTAATATTCCATTGGAGAAAATATAACATTGTTTATCTTATTATTCTGAGATATTTTATCACATATTTTATAATAAGGTTTCTTTACCTAGTATTTCTTTTTTTTTTTAAAAACGGCAATCAAAAGTGTGAATCGCTAAACTTAGGGCACACCAAAACAAACAAAAATTTCGGATTCAGGTATTGGATTTGTAAGATGGAAATGAAATTCCTTAAATTCTAGGGCCTCAAAATAAAAATGCAAATTATTTAGCTCCTGTGTATTGCACTATTGTAGTTTCCAGTCTTCTGTAAACTCCTACAAATTTGATTTTTACTCGTCGGTGCCTTAGCTACTAAATATCTAATGTACAGTTAAAATTTCGAGTCCTGCTTGCATAGACTTTTTATTACAGGAAGAATGGCGAATAAATGGTATAAAATCTCCACCGTGTCAACACATGGAAAATCTGCTCATTTTACGCAGCCCTGCGTGATGGACGTATTTTTAGGATGCTCTTAGAGCGCATTCTATATGTTCTGCATAGAAAATGCAATGAAGTACTTCAAGCCTTTTAGAAGATTTCCCAATTTTTGTCTGATCGTTACCAAACTCGATATTTAAACTCGGACCAGTGGGAGGGGGGTTTTAGAGGGGGAGAATTTCGAAAATTCTTCAAATGTTCATTGATTGTACCTAGTAGATGACGAAAATGACGTGGGTTCAAAATTATATATACATTTGTCTGTTTCCGCCCTAGCGGTCGTAATTTTTCTCTTATCGTTGCTAAATGCGATATAAAGTTGTTATGTAAAAATAAAGATCAAGGTCGTTATCGCCTAAAATTGGACAAGGAGGGTGGGTTTAGAGGGGTAGAATTTAGAAAATTCTTAATATCTCCATTATTACGAGTCAGATCGAAAAATTGTATAAAACCAATCTTATTGCAAATGAAATGTTCTATAAATGTTGTTATATACGGTTTTTCAAAATCTTGATTACCGACCAAGAGATTTGCATTTTTTAGTTTTCGGTCTTCAGCAAACCCTCACTCTTACTCATTTCATATTAACAATAAGTTGTTGTACTAAGAAGCATTATATTTGAATCCTAAATACAAATATATCTCTCGTTGAACTTTAACGTTTTGAGATAAATGTAAATACGAGACGCACGTGGGAAATCCGTTAACGCTGGGCATAATAAGTTAACGCAGCTACTGCGAGACAGACGTTTTTTTTTTTGAATGGGTGGAAATAATGTGAGACTGGAATTAAAATTTTTATGATTTAGAGGGAACTGATACGAAATAAAAATCCCTTTAATTTTAAAGCCCGCCTTTGAATTATATAATTAATATAGATGGACATGAATAAATTCTCAAATAACTATAACTCAACCAGGACTTCGGTCAACCTATTATTAAATCAAATGAGTATCAGGGTAAAATATATTGGATAAGTGGAAATATAAAATTACGTTGGAATAAATTTGAAAGCCTTCCGCCATTTGACACTGAATAATAAATTGTCAGCTTGACTCGCTGAATAAAACATGAACAATGCGCGTTGATACAATTGCAGTTTATTGATCGGCGTACCTACTTGCTTTTATGTTCGAACCGGATGGGGGTTGCCAGCCTGTAAAATACTGGCCTGGTCCAGTTCTCCAAGCATTCGTAACCTACTTAATGTGTTAATGATTTTATTTACAACTAGCTGTACCCTTCGACGTTGCTACGCCACCAACTAAAATACTAAATTATGATAAAGATTTATCAGGAAAGTTACTCTAAATATCAAATAAAACAACCTTTGTCATGTGCAGGTTTGCCAAAAAAAACAATAGGAAACGAAATATGACGATTTTTCATTTCTTGCCTCCTTAGCAACCCCCACTCCCGTTCGTTCCAAAAAACGTTAATATAGCTTATAGTCAAAAATACGGAGTTTCGTTGATTTCGATTTAGTTTTTCGTGTCCTATAACATTATTGACCCCTTCTATAGTGTTTCGTGTTTACCGCATTTATACTTCGTTAAACGGCAAAAGTGCATATAACAAAAGTTACTTTGAATAGCAAAACAGATTATGAAACATAGCGATTTTATATTTCACACCACCCTTATATCCCCCTCTCCTGTTCATATCTCGAAATTTTAAAATAGCTTACAATCAGGGAGGTGTTAATACCAAATCACATACGAGGTTTCGTTTAGTTCGGTTAAGTCTTTTGTGCCATATAAAATTGTTGACTCGCACTATAGTTTTTATCGTATAACTCATTTATACTTCGGTATACGACAAAAGGGTATATTGCAAAAGTTACTCTAAATAACAAAATAAACAACTTTTGTTATGTGCATATTTTGCCGAAAAACCAATAAGAGACGAAATATCGCTATGTTTTATTTCAGGCCTCCCTTATAACCCCCACTCTTGTTCCTCTCAGAGAATACTAATATAGCCAGAAACCTAGCCTGAGTTAGTAGTAATGCACATATCAAGTGTCATAAAATTCGGTTCAGCCGTTTACGAGTCTATAAAGGACATACATACAAACATTAATTTATATATATATATATATATATATATATATATATATATAGATAACAAAGTAATTTGGATTGTTAATAGAATATTTGCACTTTCCTCCTGCTTATTGCATTTAATAATTAATAACAGATTCATTTAGCTCTCCGGGTGATATAAAATATTGAATACACCAACTCCCAGGTCAATCAGATCTTGCATATAGTGTTCTGTAAATTAACTAAAATAATATTTACGGTATCCCGTATATGGATTTCATAGAAATATATTTGGTTGTAAAATAAGTTCGTAGCGTTTATCAATATTTCAATTTAATCCTCTCTGAGTTTATAAAATCACTTTTACTAGGTCAATAATGTTTGCATATCCTAAAAAAGGATTTGTTAAGGTGCTTTTATCCATCAGTTTCAACCGAGATTCCTTATCTTTAAGTGGTATGCTTGCTCAAAATGGAAGAGAAAAACAAAGGCTTAGTTTTCCATCATGATAACGCCCGTCAAAAATTATTGGAGTTTGGCTGGGATGTGATCCCCAACCCTACTCTATTCACCAGACCTTGCCCCAATAGATTTTCACTTATTTCGTCACCATCAAAATTCTCTTAACGGGAAATACTTTAATTCGCTGGAGGTCTGCAAAACTCACATAGTGGAGTTCATTACGCAAAATTCTGAGAAGTTATGAGATGACGGAATTAAAACATTACCTGAGAGATGGCAACATGTAATAGATCAAAATGGGTCATATATAATTGATTAAAATATTTACAAGTTTTTATTGAAATCGCCAGTAACAAACGCTATTAACTTACCTATTATTTCTTAACGAATTGGCTGCTCTAGAAGCTGCCACAAGGAGGCCATGATGTAATCACCTTAGACATTGCTTTAGCTAATAACAATAAAAACTATAAGGAACATTCTTCTTATTCTGGACTAAATAATTTCATATATTCTTCATATTTTCATGGCAAGGGTCACTAATAAAAAACATTTTTTGCGTAAACTTTATTGAACTGCCCTACATGTTTCGCCTCATCAGCGGTTTGAAAGAAATATATTTTACCTAGAATCACTTATTTTGAAGAGCATCATACTCTTCAACATTAATACATGTTTTGAGCTTATTAAATACTTAGTTATTAATAAAGTAATTCTTGAAATAATCACCACAAAACGTTTATACGTTGTACCTATATCCAGCAAAGGATCTGATGTTGACATCCCATAACTACCTTGAACGTCTTTGATATTGAGTATACAATAGTATATTTCGTACCAAGGGCCGAAAGTGGGCGCGTTTGCCGGCCCGAGATATTTTTTGCCCGAGACGTAGTCGAGGTCATATAAAGTTCGAGGGCCGGCAAAAGCACTTTGGCCCGAGGCACGAACGCTATTTTTCACCATACTACAATAAATATTAATACGATATAACATTAATCAAAAACAAGATTTTCTTTTGGTTAAGTGTACCTCTTTGTTAGAAGGTTATCTTGTGGTTATGGGGACATGATGAATGTTTGATGTATGGATTGTTTTACGTTATGTTATTATGTAAGTTAATAAAGAGAGATGAACATATGTGTGTTTCATTTAATACAACTGATATATTTCAAAATGCTAAAAAAAGTTAGTTCGTTTATTTTTGATTTATAGAAATGTTAAAAGTACAATTTTGGTTGTTTGAAAACATAATTTCCCCCCCTTTGAAGATTCTATTACTTGTTTTTTGTTTGACACATTCACACTTTTACTCGTAGTTGGATTGTTTCTGATTAAAATATCCTCTTGACAATCTTCATACCTATCTTTTGATTTTGCTGGTAACAAATCTGCCATGATTTCCTTTGCTCTTCTATTTATAGATTCTGATATATTATTAGCCATAATTACTAAATAACTAAACAATAATACGAGCAAAACAAACTAATATAATGTATATAATGAAATGAATGAATTAAAATAATAAACAGCTGCTTTTGCGGCCCTAGGGCGAAATATTCATTTTCGGCCCTAGGGCGGCGAAGTGTAGCTTTCGGACCGCAAATTAGGTGTGTAAAACAGGTGATTACATCGTAGTATGGTGAAAAATGTTTTCCTGCATTTTTGCAGATTTCCCTTAAGGGAAATCAGCTATTGAGGTCGTACTCATGACGCGATTTTCGAAAACTTTCTTCAAATGTCCATCGATCCTATCAGGAGAAGACGAAAACGAGGTCCGTTCAAAATTATATATAGATATATATATATATATATATATATATATATATATATATATATAGTGTTGCGTAAATTAAATACATGAATCATCCTTCAGAGAGGGAGAGTGGCGTATTTGGAAAGTGTGACGTAGATCAAAGAAACCGACAGAATGTCCTAGGTCCTACCAGTACCTTCCAGCCAGACGTCGACGGGTCCAGACAATTCCCCTTTGATGTATGCCGACAAGCTATATAAAGAAGGGCCTGCCGCGAGCGAGTCAGTTTTATTCTCACCTGTCTTGATGTTCACATCAGTGCTACAGTGCGACTTAGTGCAGTGCGGTAAAGTGTTTTTATAAGAAGAACAGTGTTGTGCCGTGACTGTAAGTAACAGTTTAGTGCCGAGTTTAAGACAGTGCAGTACCGCGAAGTAAAGGACAGTGAAGTGCCGCGAAGTCAAGGACAGTGCAGTGCCGTCTTGTTGTGAATTTCAGTGACCGTAAGTGAATTGTTGGACTGTGTAATCTGAAGAACAGTGACGCTACCAGTGTTTACTGTGAGTAGTAATTAAGAATAATTAAATAAGTTTGTAGTGCATTGTGAAATAAATTGTGCAGTGATAAAAACTGTGAAACTTGCGAGTATTTAATTTTGCAATCCAAAAGAACTCTTATTAAAAACGTTTATTACTGGTTTTGGTAGTAAAACGTAACAATATATTTTTGTCTGTTAACGCTCTAGCGGTCGCAATTTTTGTTTGATCGTTACCATACTCGATATTTAAACGTTTTACGCAAAAAGACAGATCAAGTTCGTTAATGGCTGAAATCGGACCAATGGGAGGGGGTGTTTAGAGGGGGGATTTTTGAAAATTCGAAATATCTCCGTTACCATACGTCGGATCAAATAATTGTATAGAACCAATCGTATTGCAAATTAAAGTTACTATAAATATTGTTCTATACATTTATTCTCTATCTTGAATATTAACCGAGATATTTGCATTTTTATTAAATGTGGGCGGTTTACGGGCGAGTGAGTTTCCCACCAAAAGCCCGCCGAGACGAACAGTTACGCAAACGGCCGAACTACCGTTTCCGTAACTGTTCGTCTCTCGTATGGAGATTTCTCTATTGTATAACGGATGAGAGTGAGTTTCCCGCCAAAAGCTAGGTCGGCCGTTTTCTTAACTGTTCGGCTCTTGTGAAATTTCTCTATGGTAAAACTTCACGTGGGAAATCTGCTTAGTTTACGCAGCCCCTGCGTGACGGACTTTTATTAAAATTATTTCAATTGTACGTGACTTATATCTCCGTATGAGTGCAACGAGCCAAAAAATGTCATAGAACATAATTTCTAGACCTTATTAAGGCAAACAAAAAAGGTCCTAACCAATCCTGTACAAGTCTCATGCCTCTATTAGGTATGGAGGAATTAGCAATATAAGCAGACTTCTCTTAAGAGAAACCAGCTGGGGGTTGCACTCACGAAGTGATTATCGGAAAATTTCTTCAAATGTCCATCGATCCTACCAAGGAGATGACGAAAATTGTAAATTATTTGCGATTACAATATGTACTTCTATTACTTCATACAGCATAATAAAAACGTTTTCTGTTATACATCTAAAAACTGATTGTCTGTAAACATTAAAGCCAAATAACCATTGGAATAAAAATAATTAAGTCATCCCAGCTTGTAATAATAATTTCTCGTGTAACGACGCCTATACACCTTGACATTAATGAGTGTAGTGGCATTATAAGTATAAAAGTAAAACCGTTACTACATTGACTGAATGTATTTGCCTAGGTGTAATTACACAGAAATGAGCTCAAAAAGAATACAACCTCAAGGTGAGCCGCCTCCATTATCTATCCTATTCTTAGCCCAAAGTGGCTTCGAGAGCGCCCATCGATGCAAGGTGCGAGATGGAAACAACACAAGAATTAATGGACCAGGAAAATAGATTTGAGAGGCAACGTGCAGGCAACATTCTTAATTTGGGTTTCGGCTAATGAAAACACCTCTTGAGTCTAGTGATAAGTAGTTTGTAATTTTCGAAAACATGACGTCTTCATTGTCTCCATTAATAGTGTTACGTTTATTACAAAATCAGGAATAAACGTTGTGTATTACAGTTCTTTTGGATTGCAAAATTAAACACTCATAAGCTTCAGAGTTTGTATCACTGTAGAATTTATTTAGCAATGCACTACACACTTAGTTAATTATTCTTTACTAGTACTCACAGTATGCAGGGATAGTTTCAATTTTCTTGTTAGTAACGCACGGTCCAATAACTCATTCACGATCACTGAAGTTCACAAAAACAAGGCACAGCACAGATCTTCGCAAATATAACGGCACTGCACTGTCCTTTATCTAAACACGGCACTATATTGTTCTTTTGATAAGCACGGCAAAAGACTGTTCTTCACATAAAACACTTTACCGCACTGCAACTAAGACGCACTGTTACTGAACGTACTGATGATCACTTTAACTATAGCTGAGAACAAACTAAACTAACTCGAGGCGGGCTGGTTCCTTTTATAGCTTGTCGGAAAACATCAAAGCAGAATTGTCTGGACTCTTCTAGATCCGGACAGGTATTGCCGAGGACGAGATAGACCATCTGTCGACACCTTTGATCCACTACTTCTTACTTATTAAATACGTGACTATCGCTGTTCTATCTTTCATTTACATGGTTTTCGTAACAATAATATAGTTCTAGAATATGAATATGTTTATTTGGTCTATTCCGCGTTCGATATTTAACTGGTTCATTCAATACTGAAGATTATATTCGTTAATGGATAAAATCGGAAGCAGAATAGAGAGCCAGTTCGATAATTCCAGATATCTCCATTATTATGAGTCGGATCAAAAATGTTTTGGAACCAACTTGTTGAACTATTGCTGTTCTATAAATTACTTCATTGAGTTATTCATACTTTGCTGTTTTGACTTGAATAGACACCCACTTCTACCGGAATTTTATGGGATAAGGTCCTAGTGTGTCATGTCAGCATGTGAGAAATCTTCTTACTTTATGCATCTCCTGCAAGACGGACTTTTTTAAATTCTTTATTCCTCTTTTCTTTAGATTTATTAGATTTTTACGTATACCGAGACATGGATATTAAAATAGCTTAAGTTATCAAGCAGATGTCAGTAAAGGGAGCTCGGATTGAACGATTATTTTATTGATGTGATAACATTGGAATGTAATTTTAGTTTAAGTTGTTGATATTAAAATTTAATATTTATGGCTATCGTCGTTTAACGCAAACACATTCGTTTATTGTAAATTTTTATTCAGTTTTCACCCTTCGTGTTTCATGGACCATGTGCAATCTTTTCAGGGGCTGAAGAAATATGATAGTTAATGCTAATGACGGATCTTAACAACTGTCATCAGATTCTTTCCAGCTATAAATCGCTGAAGAATAATAGCATATGGTTGGTACAGAAAAACGATTGATACGTATTAACTCTTAGTCTGGGTAAAACTTCCTTCAAGGGAAATGAGATATGAGCATTTGTAACTGTGGTAATGTTTGTATCATCATGAACAAACTCGATATTTAAGTGTCTTATGTATAACTAAAGATCATGTTCCTTAACAGTTGAAATCAGTCCCGCGGGAGGGAAGGGGGAGAAAATCTAAAATTCAAAATATCTCCCTTACTATGAGTCGGATCGAGAAATTTATTATAACCAATCTTGTTGGAAATATAAGTTTCTATAAATGTTATATTGTAATGTTTTCTCTTTCTTGAATATTAACCGAGACTTTTGGATTATTGAGTTTTCGGGCTTCATTAAACCTCCACTTTTTGTAATCTTACATCAACTAAGAATTAGAGAATATATCAAATGTTTCATTTTTACTAGATGAGATAAATGCAAATACGTTTCTGGTTCGATTGACCGCCCACTTCAACCCATCGTATTTTTATTTGGAAATATAAGGTATATTGTGAGATGTGATCTGTAGTGCATCGAGCCAGTTTATGCAGCCCTTGAGTGACGGACTTTTAATGTTTAAATTGCTTCGTATGAAAAAAATCATTAAATGTCCAATACCCCTATATTTGTTCTTTCTTGAATTCCTTAAACCAACTTGTAAAAGAGCTGATCAACTTTAATTCTTTTGATATTTACACTATATTTGTTTGTTAAAGAAGACCTCTTCTATCCCCTTGGAAAATTAAAATAAAAGGTAGCCTTAACATTGCAATAAAAGCAATATCATCCAATCATTATTACTTAAAGTTGCGTTTCTGATAAACTTTATAAACTGTCAACTTGTGAAAAGCCGAATCAATGAAATCTCGGTAATTTCTGATAACTGGAAAGTGGGGGGGAGGGAGGATTAAAACAGTTTTCCAGCTCTGAGGAAAGTTTCGGAAAGCAGCCAATTATTACTGAAGAACAATTTGACAGGAATATAATGCAACTTGTTCGGGGGCCATGTTTAGAGGGGTGTCAGCGACTAGGGCAAATTGATTTTTTTTTTCTCCAAGAAGACAAGAGCTGTTGAACCACCTGAAGTACACTTCCCCTCCCCTTCTCCAAGCTCTCATAGGCCTACTCCTCATTCAGGATGCCCTTTCACGCACTTAAAAATAATTTACAAGAACATTCGCTCCTAGATGATTCCTATTCTGGACTCGACATAAGAGAGAAAAAATAAACTATAAGTACAACAAAAGTCCTTCTAGCAGGGGTTGCGTAAAAAAAAGCATAGTGCGTAGGATTTCTCACGTGAAGTTTTACAACAGATAAATCTACATATGGGGCTCAGGTTAGCCATGTGAGTTAAAGCGTTGACCTTAATCTCACACGGTAAACCTAGAGATGCGAGTTCGATTCCCGCCTGGGTAGAGGAATTTATTTAGTGCTGAACCCATTAAATGAAATCCTTAGTCCCACCCTGGCTACAAAAGGGCGGTAACCTGTAGATAACCCGTCCCAATTAACCTCAGTTGCAAAAAATGGACGTTAATAAATAATAATAATACAAGCTAGTTTAACGAATTCAAGAAACAACAAATAAAGGGGTATTGTAGATTTAAAGGTTTTTTCATACAATACAATTTAAACTTTAAAAGTCCGTCTCACGAGGGCTGCGTAAAGTAAGCAGATTTCCCACCTGCTTGCTTGATGCACTACCGATCACATCTCAAAATATACCGTATATTTCCAAATAAAAACACGATGGGTTATTGATTGATGGGGTACTTGTAACATTTAACACCACCGTCGATATTAAGTGAATAAATACATACTGTAATGAGAAATCGTTCACTCAGTTTGAATAACCTCCAAACTGAAAGCGTCTGAATTGTAAACAAACAAGTATACGAACCGCTCAGAGCTGAACTGCTAGATACAAGTATTCTTCACCGGATAGAAAAACAATTACTGAATATATCTGTATATAACATATTGATTTTATTGAAAACTATTTACAATATTTAGTACTGTAATTTATAATGAATCATAATAATTTTTATCTCAATCACTCAAATTTTATAAGTCCAAGAACAAAAGAAGGGGGGGGGGGCAACAGAACGTATTTTCATATATCTCACAAAGTAGAAGTTCAATGAAAACAATATTTGCTATTTAACCTTGGAATACCAAGTATTCCAAGTAGTGTCGTATCCTGGAATACTTCAACAAGTTCTACAAGGAGGAACGAAGTATTAAAATGTTGCCTCAGAATTAGCCACACATCAGCACCTGATGAAAAAGGAAGTACCTCCAATCTGCACTGCTTGTGGAGTAGAACTGACAGTTGCACACTTACTTACAGAGTGTAGAAGGTATGAGGACATCAGAAAGTCCCTTGGTATGTCAGAAGTACTTTCTGAAATACTAGAGGACGATAGCCACTCAATTAAAAAACTGATTAAATTCCTAACAACTACGGGCGTAAATAAGGAAATATAAATATAAGTTCAACATAAGGGCACACAAGCCAGTAAGATAAGTATTTATACATAAAATAGATTTTAAACAGATACTGCTGTGTTTTTGGCATTTGTGACAGGATCGGCGATAGAAAAAAATAGGAAAGACCCGTCATAGGCAAGGCTGAAGAAGGAGAGATCTCTTTGAAAAGAAGGACAACCGAAGGAAAGGAAACGAATTTGGACCGTTGACCAACTAGGCACAAATAACTCTCGCGAGTTCAGTGCCTAATGACAATAAAAAAAATAACCTTGGAATGAAGCGGTTCTTCATTATTATATCTTATTATTAATATGACATGAGTAGGAGTGGGGGTTTGCTGAAAACTGAAAAATGCAAATATCTCAGTTAATAATCGAAGGGGAAACACTTATTTTTATTAAGGGAAATCTGCTAAAATATATGAAGTAAGCTTTGTCTAATGTGTTAAATTTGGAGATTATGGTCAGTAAAACAATTGTGGCCGCTGGAATGTTTAAAGTATACATTTGGAATTAACGTTTTGTGGCCGACCTATGGTTATTTGAAAAACATTTCAGGATTGATTTGATGAAGGGATTTCGTTCTCCATATTTGCTTTCAAGGATGAACCCCATTGAAAATTCAAGGACAAAGAAGGAGTGGGGTGTCGACAGGGCGGTAATTAACGAAGCATCAGAGCAGGCAGTCCTCACGTCTGTATTACACAAGGAAGAAAACAAAAGCCTGTCACGCAGGGGCTGCGTAAACTAAGCAAATTTCCTACGAGCAGGTGTGCCACTCAGCTGATCTCTTCTACCCATATATGCTTCTGTTTATAAATAAATAAAGTCCGTCACGCAGGGGCTGCGTAAACTAAGCAGATTTCCCACGTGAAGTTTTACAATAGAGAAATTCCACGTGAGCCGAACAGTTACGGAAACGGCCGGAAAGACACTTCGTTATTTTTTAATAACTATAATTAATTATTAAAAACGAATATGACGTTTATTGGTACATGAAGCAGTTAAATATCGAATACGGTATAGATAAAATAACCGCATTCCAGTAAAGACGTAAAATCTTAATTAATGTTTTGACGCATTTACATCTCACAAGCTAACACAAACTAAATAAATGCCATGAAAACAATATTTGGTATGTATGCTCATACATTTGTTCAATACGACGTATTATAACAGAAATTTGAATTTTCTAAATTCCTTCCTCCCCCCAATGATCTTGATCTTTAGTTTTGATTTAAAAGGATTTAATATTGAGTTTGGTAATAATCAAACGAAAATTGCGACCGGTTGAGCGTTGTTAGGCATATATATATATATATATATATATATATATATATATATATGTATATATTTAAACCATAGTTTTGTACGGACCTCATTCTCGTCATTTCAGGGTAGGACCGGTGGAAAATAAAAGAAAATATTCGAACATCACATCATGAGTATTACCTCAATAGCAGATTTCCCTTAGGCGAACTAAACGAAAATAGAGTAATAATTTCTTCCATATTTTGCTAGCTCCTTTGTGCCTTTCAGCGTGGAGGTGTCTCAGTCCAGGACAGCCATGCATCACGGCCCCTGGCCAGAGCTCTTATGACATTCAGACCCTTCCCTCTGTTCTGTCCAAGCCTGGAGGTGTGTTCTGCTCATGTAATTCTCGGCCTGCCATGAGGTCGCCTTCCCGTCGGTCTGGCCTCAAAGAACTTCCTAGGATCCCGGTCTTCATGCATACGGCACAGGTGGCCGAACAATCTCAGCTGTTTCTTTTCAACTAACTGCTGAGACCCCCAAGTCCTCTCGGATCCGCTGTTTCCTGATCTGATCCTACCTCCGGGTCCGACCGGCAACCTTCCTGAGGTACTTCATTTCTGTGGCTGTTACTCGGCTCCAGTGTTTGTCCAGTTGGATCCAGCTTTCGCTGCCATATTGCAAAGTAGTCAGGTAAATGACCTTGAATATGTGCATTTTAATATTATTGTCCACCTCTCTCTTTCCAGCAATAGTGTTGCATAGGTGGTTATAAACATTATTTGCTTCGGTGATCTTAATGGAAATTTTTCCATCCATTTTTGAATTTCTGCTTATGACTGTTCCAAGATAGCTATAATCTTCTGTCATTTGCAGGATTTCCCCTCTGCATCGGATCTCCACATTTTCTTCCTCTCGGCATATATGCATTACCCTGCTCTTACTTGCATTGAGTGTTATTCCTTTCCTATACAGCTCTGCTTCCCACTCGACAATTGCTTGCTGCACTATAAGGACGATATCATCAGCGAAGATCATAGCTTGGGCTAGGATCGTCCTCATATTCCACTTTCCCACTGTCCTTGCTGTTCCCGGGGATGGCGCCCGCCCTCCCCAAGGGCAACAGTAAGCCCCCGCTGTGTAGCCCTTGGGTAGGGGAACCGTAGGGACAGTAGGTCCTTAGTTGGCTTTGCTGTTCCGGGCCTGCGACCATTCCGGCCTTAGGGGGTGAGTCGCTTCCGGCTTACTCAAAAATGGTACTACAGGCTGGGTGGTATCCCGAGTGGAGGCTTGCCTTCACTGCCGGTCATAGAAGTAGTGTTCGTGTGTTCAAAGCACGAAGACGACAGGCCAGGAAACTGGTACATGTGTCCTTCGTGTGGGAGCTGGGTAGTAGTATTTGTCCCTTCCATAGGATCGCTATTCCATCTTAGCGACTCCTCAGTTCCAGAGAGGTGTTGGATAGGTGTAGGATGGATTAAGGCCGTAAAGGCTAGGTGCCTCCTGCATTGTTGCCACATTTCGGATGGCTACACGAAGTCCTGGCTGTTCTCCGCTTACATATTTTTAGGATCTCCTCCATAAACATGATGAACAGTAGAGGACTAAGGCTGTCTCCTTGATTTATAGAGTAATGTTTTATTGTAAAATAAGGATGTTGGCACTACTGACAACGAGGTGACAATGCCTGCTGCTCGGCATTGGCTACTGTATTATTGTCCCTGTAAAACAGAACAAAATAGGTTATTCATAAATACCTTTAAAGGATAACAGACAGGCAGAGCGAATTCGAGTTGTGACCATATTAGTGAAATAAACCAGTCATCTCAACCGAGTTTAAACTGGAGTTATGACAAAACTTGGAGTTTTATATTTACTGGGTGGTGTCGAAAACGCGATCAGCTGTAAATTCGGACATTTGGACAACAAGCGTATAAAATAATTTTCAGAGGGGACTAAACCACGGTAATTAGTTTAATTAACACATATTTTTACCTTTGAAAATGATAATCCTGAGAAAGAGAGGTTTTATTGAAAGAGATTATCACATAGTTTCTTTTTATCCATTGATGAATTAATTACGGGAGGTGAATTGCTGCCATGAGTGGTAGCCATTAAGGCGGCTTTGGATTAGGCTTTGGGCTCATTCATAAAAGAGAATTAGTGGGACTCATTAAAAAGGAGCAGCTTATTCACTCTGAAATGTATCCCCTACTACAGAATTAGGACGCTGCCTACACCCTTTAAACTAAGCACATTTACATCCAACAGTTATATGATGCGCTCATGATCTCAGCTAACCATCTATTCTCTATTTTTCCAATAATAAGGAGTCGTTTTAAAATGGGCTCGAAATACCAACTGGATGTGGGATGTGCATAGGCTCAGTTATTCAAAGTGAAAATTGCAAGAATGTGGTTTCTGAAACTGATTACTAAAAAGTCCGTCACGGGGGACCAGCGTGAACTAAGCATAATTTTTCCCACGTGAAGGTTTATATGAGATAAATATACATACTGTATATATATATATATATATATATATATATATATATATATATATATATACATGTACAAACGGTAATGAGAAATCTTTCAGTCAGTTTTAATGACCTCTCATCGGAAAGCGACTGAATTATATACAAAAAGTCTGTCAACCTCTCAGAGCTGAACAGTTAGATGGAATTCTTCAACGGGAAGAAAAACAATTACTGAAATATATTTGAGAATAAGATATTAATTTTATTGAAAATTATTTACTATATCTAGTACTGCAATAATGAATCAGAATTATTTGTATCTCAAACACTCTAAAACTTGAGTCCAAGAACGTAGATCGGGGAGGGGGGGGGGCAGAGATCAACAGAACATATTTATATGTATTTCATATAGTGAAGGTCTTGAAAACAATATTTGGTATTTTAGCTTCGAAGAAAGTGGTTTACTATATAAAAGAGTATTATTTATGTGACATGAGTGAAGTGGGGGGTATGCTAAAAGCTGAAAACTGAAAAATGCAACAATCTCGATTAATATTCAGGATAGTGAATAAAAGCATATAAAATATTTATAGTACATTTAATTTGAATTAAAATTGTTTTTTACATAAAACGATTAAATATCGAGTTTGTTAACGATCAAACAAACATTAAAGCATTATCAGACATGTATATATCATTTTGAACGGACCTCATTATCGTCATTTCCTGGATAGGATCGACGGACGTTTCAAGAAATTTTTAGAAATTCGCCTCGTTAGAGGATTTCCCTTAAGGGGTGTCTGCTAAAAATATTCAACTAACTGATTAAATTCATTAAACATCATATATTGGAAATTATTATTACTAACGCTCTCTTTTTTCTAGTCTGGATAATTGCGATTCGTCATGTATAGGTTACCACCCCAGGGTGGGAACAAGGATTTTATTTAAGTAAGTTCCTATTGGCCAGGCGGGAATCGAACTCGCCACTCTAGCTTTAATATGTGGGATTAACTTTAACTCACATGGTAAACCTGAGCCCCGATACTGAAAATTACACATGCAATAACAGTTGTCATATACAATGTTTCGATACGTCGCATAAGAAAGGAGATATTTTCAATGTTCCGGTAAATCCTCCCTACCCCTTGTCCAATTTCAGCTGTCATGGCCCTCTTTTTTCTATATTAAACGATTAAATATCGAGTTCGATAAGGATTATACATATAAGTTGCGCCCGCTATAGCGTTGCCACGTATATATATATATATATATATATATATATATATATATATATATATATAGATACAAACACACACACACACACACACACACACACACAGTTTTGAACGGACCTCATCTCCAGGGTACGATCAATAAACATTTGAAAATGTTTTTCGTAAATCAATAATGGCTCGCTGATTAGGACCAAACCATTTTTTCGGAGAGCCTTGAACTGACATGTAATAATGCTTTTAAAAAAAATACAAAGTGAAAATATATATGTGTGTGTGTGTGTGTGTGTGTGTGCGCGTGTGTGTGTGCATGTGTGTTTCATCTGAAGACGCGCATTTTATTTGCTACTCGCGTAGTGAGCTTGACTATACCTATATTATAAAATCAAATGTGAATTCTAGCCATTGATTTTCTTATATCAGGTTTTACCTGAGTTGCGAGCTTATTTTTTAAACGTTGTTAACAATAAATTGTTACCAAGAAATCTAAAACATTTCAACATTTTTGGTCCAATTACAGGAGTAATGTTAACTCGTAGATGTCTGAATGGGTTCGCTCATGGCGGAGTTAGGTTAGTAGAACTTCAGTTCAATGTTATTGCCCTCTCAAAGCTGTAGAGTTGTCTGTGAAACACCATTTCTTAAGTCTCTTTATTCAGAATAAATTTGAGCATATATATGTAATTCATATTAGCAGATTTCCCATAAGGGAAATCAGCTATTGAGGTCGTACCCATGACGCGATTTTTGAAACATTTCTTCAAATGTCCATTGATCCTACTCAGGAGATGACGAAAATGAGGTCCGTTCAAAATTATATATATATATATATATATATATATATATATATATATATATATAAATAAATAAATAAATAAATATATCTATCTATCTATCTATCTATATACCCGTATATATACATTTGTCTGTTAACGCTCTAGCGGTCGCAATTTTTGTTTGATCGTTACCAAACTCGATATTTAAACGTTTTATGCAAAAAGACATATCAATTTCGTTAATGGCTGAAATCGGACAAGTGGGAGGGGGGTTTAGAGGGGGGATTTTCGAGAATTCGAAATATCTCCGTTACCAAACGTCGGATCAAAAAATGTATAGACCCAATCTTATTTCAAACTAAATTTACTATAAATATTGATCTATACACTTATTCTGTGTGGGGGGTCGGCTATGTTCGGGACTTTCCGCCGAGAGCTAGGGCAGCCATTTCCGTAACTGTTCGTCCCTCGTGAATAGGTTTAGAGATTCCTTACTACTACTGTTGTTATTAGGCAGATTTCACTATTGTAAAATTTCTCGTGCGAAATCTGCTTAGTTTACGCAGCCCCTCGTGACGGCCTTTTCTCTCTTATGTTGAGTTTGGCGGACGAGTGAGTTTCCCCGCCAAACGCTCGTTCGGCCTTTTCCGTAACTGTTCGGCTCTGGTATGTAGATTTCTCTATTGTATAGCTTCACGTGGGAAACGTGCTTGGTTTACTTAGCCTCTGCGTGACGGAGTTTTTTTATATTCTATTGTAGTAACTTATTCGGCACCAGAGTTGGGCGCATTCTAATAATTTATTATCCAAATATCGAATATAATAGAATGTTTATCCGTTAACATGTCTTATCCCATATCTTTTCAACCACAGGCTCAATAATCTTCCTTTTTGCCTTGTTCCAGAGCAATGGGTTTGACGAACCAGTTCTAGAGCAAGATACTTGCACACCTACGCACGGAGAAAATTAATATGATTTCATAATCTGAAAAATAAATTATTTATTAACGTCCACTCAACTAATGCTAATTGGGACGGGTTATCTACAGGTTACCATCCTTTTCTAGCCTGGCTGGGACTAAGAATTTTGTTTAATGAATTCCGTCACTAAGTAAATCCCTTTGCCCAGACGGTTTTTGAACTCGCCACTCTAGAATTAATATGTGAGATTAAAGGCAACGCTTTAACTCTCATGGCTAACCTGGGCCTCTCATAATCTGAGAACCTGAAAGTTTTCGCCCTTACAATACTTCTTTTACTTCTCACAGGGAAGTATAAAAGATAATGCATGATTTTAACTCGACAGTCCTAAGGTATGAAAGTGAAAATTTTACTGAAAATAAGTTGAGGGGAATATTCAATGGAAGTCACCTGTTTAACATACTTTGAGATAGTGTTGTTTGCCTTCATTTTGCGCGGGTGTTTGAGTAATTTACCTCTCTCTCTGACAAGTTTAGATGGAGTCGATAAGACATGATCTCTTGGCGTATTAGTTCAAACCTTCTCCAAAACTGAATGCTGTCAAATTAAATTAAAAAATTTCTTATTAACATATAGAAAAAGCTGAACTTTTTATAAGAATAAAAGATTTCTTTATCTATTTAAGTAATAGATGATTTAAATAATAGATTTCTTAAAATCTAGAGTCTAAAAACACTCTGGAATCGTAAGCAAAGTTAAAACTGAAGTGAGTAATTAGAAGTTTTTTATTAACCTGTAAGCATTCTAAAATTTCATTTAGTATTATTTTAAACTGCATTTTTTGTTTTCTGTTCGGAATGGTACTATGCACACAGTTTTTTTTTAAGGAGCATAGACTTATTTTCATTCCGTGCACATAGATGATTTAGAAAACTCAACGAAAACAGTAAATTTTCGTATAAAATTAAATAATGAACTATATTGGTTCTATATAATATTTTGGCCCATAAAAACACATATATTTTGCATTTCCGAAATCCCCCCCTAAACCCCTCCTCTTTCCGGTTCTATTTCAACCATTAACGAACTCGATCTTTAGTTTTACATAAATCGTTTATAGTATATCAAAATTGGCAAAGATCAACCAAAATTTCAACCTCTAGAGCGGTAACAGACAATTATATAAATAATATTTTGAACTGACCTCATTTTCGTAATCTCCTATGTAGGATGGATGGATAATTGAAGAAATTGAAAATGGGGACATGAGTACAACCTCAATAGCGCATTTATCTTCAGGGAAATCTTACAAATGAACCATGATTATTAGAGGTGAACTTTTTTGAAAAGTCATTTGGGAAAAGTGACTACGAGTTTCAGTCTACTCCTACACTGTGTTAATTCAGCAAGATGAAGGATGATCTCATAATGCACAACCATATTGGAAGCATAAGTAGTGATGTTGATGTGTCCGAGAGACTTCAGACGAAGAATGTCATTGCTCTGGAACAAGTGGAAGGAAGGTTATTGAGGTTTCCGAAGATGAGACTGCAAAATGGTCAAAGAAAAATGTCTAAATTCTGGGTTTCCTAAATATTGTCGTGATAAAATTTACCCAGCTGAGAATGCTACATGTCGAAATGAGGAAAGTTTTCTGGTTTTGCCAATGGGTCTGTGGGTCTCAAGGGACAAGGTGGGATGTTTGAAAATGAGACAGCTCTGAAGAACAAGACCATTTGGGTTTCATGTCAGCAGACATTGGGTCAAACGGTCAGGTCAAGCCATCTGTAATAAATGTAGAATTAGGTAAGACGGTTGTTTTATTTAGAATCAATACTACTTCGTATCCCACGGTAATTCTGGAAAAAGTACTTCGTCGGGCCAAGATGGAATTCTTGGAATAGAGTTTCATTGAGAAGGGCAGGGGGTGTCTTTCGCCGTTGGTAGACTTTTTTACAAGTTTTTCACCTATATGCTACACTTTTCGCAGGCCCCAGACCTCAGCCGCAATGGTAAACCATTGAGTTCGGGTTGTAGAAAAGATCCTCTAATTTCGGAAGTATCCTATGTCCTTCCTGAAGTCATCCAGCTACTTCCATCTGGGTCTGTTATTCCTCCTTGCTTACACATGGTTAACTTACTGGGATCCAACCTAACAATATGGTCTGACCAGCGCCATCTGACTTCCTTAAGAGCACTGGTGATATCAAGCTCACCATTGAAACCAATCAGTCCACCTGTACTGCTTCCTCATTCTATTATATACGAAAATTCTTCATTCGAGCAAATATGCACACGTGTATGCAACCATCAATGGAACAGTGACCACTCCTCATGATTGTGTTATGTTAAAGAAAACTATATGTGGTAGCTATATTCCCTGACCTTTTTGAAGGAGTGCGGTGTATGAAAACGTGCCTCTCTGGGGTTGTCTTGGGGTAGAGAGCCAAGCCAAAATCTGTAATACACCGCGTAGGTTCGCATATCTCAATGGCACAGAGGCACTCTCCAAACTAGATTATAGAAATGAATATTTCCCTCACTGAAAGGTTAAAACGATTAACCACATTCATCACTTCATGTGGCCTTTTAATTTTCAGTAGGCTAAATCATTTACAAATAGTAGAAATCAGTGGCCCTAGATATTTACATATAGTAAAATCAGAAGCCTAAGATATTCCCGCTTAGTAGAAATTTGGGATCCAAGATGTTTACACATAGTAGAAATTAGGGATCCGAGATTTTTATATATAGTAGAAATCAGAGGTCTAAGATATTCATGTTTAGTAGAAATCAGAGGTCCAAGATATTTACATATACTAGAAAGACATCTCCAGGAAGCATTTGAAATAGGAGGTCCAATATTTTACCACGACCAGATATTTATATATAATAGAAATCTGAGTTCCAAGATATTTACATATACTAGTCGAAATCAGTGGCCCAAGATATTTTCATATAATAAAATCAGTGGCCCAAGATATTTACGTTTAGTAGAAATCAGAGTTCTAAAACATTTACATATACTAGAAACACTTCTCCGAGAAGCATTAGAAATAGGAGGTTCAAGATATTTACATATAATTGTAGAAATCAGTATCCAAGATATTTATATATACAATAAATCTGAGTTCCAAGATATTTACATATATTGGATATCAGGTATCCAAAATATAGGATTTTTTTTTTTTTTTTTTTTTTTTTTTTTTTAAGATTCTTGCCAGAACCAACATTGAATAGTATTATATTATCACGTCAAAGTAAATATATGAAATTAAGAGACCTTTTCTTGTAACAGAGATGAATAAGTAAGATCTCTCTTCATGTAGTAGTTTGCTACTCAGGCTTTGATTGAGTTGGTCTTGTTTGTTTTCAGTCCCTTTAAGATATTTAAACAGGGAACTTGTGAATTCAGAACTGAACCAGCCTTATAAGGAGGGATTCAGTAGTTCCGAACCATTCAATCTGTCGAGAACTGAATCTGGAAGGGGTCTCGTAAGCTCATGCATATGTAGGCCTCTACTCGGAACCAGTTCAGTATACAGAGGAGCCGCAGACAAGAAATTGCTTTAACTGCTCAAGAGATGCTCTAGAGAGAGAGGCGGAACATCGATGAAAGTTTTCCAAGACAGCCCCCAAGTTCCCCTTAACAACCAATAACCGTTGAGTTTTAGCTCCAACAGTTCTCAAGTAGTTGGGTGTGGGAGAAGCTCATACATATATGTATGTCGGGTAGTTGTGTCAAAATAAACTATCCATCAGCCTCTCGACTCTCTCCTTAGGGCACTCAACGAAAAGATAGTCCCTTATCCCCACTCTATGGCAAGGTTACCGATTGCGTAGTACTATGAAATTGATTTTTTGAAATATTTCTTCAAATGTCCAACGATCTAACACAGCAGATGGTGTTAAGTCCATCAAACAGGGTCTGCGTAAACCAAGCAGATTTCACGTAACTTACTTGTGGCCTCACCTCACCATATATTCTATATTTCCATGTAAAACCCGGCGAATAGAACTGACTCGGCGATGGTGGAGGGGGGGGGGCTAAAAAGTTAGTGAGGGCTGAAAACAAGGAATTTCGAATAGCTGGATTAGTATTTAAGTTACGAAAAAAATGCATAGAACAACAATTGTAGAACATCCATAGTTTAACAACATTTCTACTATAGAATTTTACGATCTAGTCTTAACAAATCATGTATTTTAAATTTTCGACCACCCACCTCAAACCCCCACAATTCCTGGTCCAATTTCAGCCAACAACAAATATGATCTTTAGTGTTGACAGAAACAGTTAAATATCCAGTAAATTACAGATCAAAGAAACATTTTCAAGTTAAAACTTAAAATCTTAATTGATGGCTTACTCACCCACGAATTTCATGAATAGTTCTCGCATAATAAAGGTATCTCGAAAACAATATTTGGTATATGAGATTCAAATAAAGTAATTCATGATACGATCGACTATTAGTAAAATGCGTTTACTGAAAGTAGGGGGTTTTCTGAATGGTGAGTATTAAAAAATGCTAAAAGCTCAGTTAAGAAAAGGTATAGAAAATATGTATATAACAACATTTGTAGATAATTTAATATGCAATAAGATTGGGTATGTACAATTTTTTGATTCAACTTATAGTAACCTAGATATATATATATATATATATATATATATATATATATATATATATCTATATCCATTCAAAATTACATATATATTATTTTGAAAAAATCTTATTTTCGTCAAAATTGCGCCATGAGTTCAACTTCAATAGCAGTTTTCCCTTTGAGGAAACCTACTAAAATGGGGTCCGTTCAAAATTTTGTGTGTATATATTGTTGCGAAAGTAGCGAGCATGAGGAGTTGCAAGAAATTAATCACGTGTTTTAAAAAGTACGAAGTAGATGAAAGGAACTGACCAAAGAAAGGACCCAGGAATGTTCCTCTTCCGTCTTGGATCTAGCCCAGTCTGGGTCCTTTGTCTTTGATCTCTCTGCCCGTCTATAAAAGCGGCTCATGTCGTCGGACAGTTAGTTTTTTCTCAGTTCTCGTCTAGTGAATAACAGTGCTGCTTTAGTGGACAGTGCATTTTAGTTTCAGTGCGGCACAGTGTTTTATTGAAGATCATTGTAGTGCCGTGTTTTCATGTGAATAACAATGCAGTGCCGTGTTCTTTGTGAAGATGAGTGCAGTGCCGTGTACTTTGTTTAGATCAGTGCAGTGCCGCGTTTTGTGCTCTTCTGTTCCGCATAATCGTGAGTTATAGTACTGTGTAAATAAGAAGTGCAGTATGTAGTGCATTGTCAAATAAATTGTGCAGTGATAAAAACTCTGAAGATGGTATGTTTAATTTTGCAATCCAGAATAACTCTAATAAACAACCTTTATTATTATTGTAATAAAAGTAACAATACACACACACACACACACACATATATATATATATATATATATATATATATATATATATATATATATATATAATACTTGATCTAGAGATAGCAATTTTCGTTTGATCGTTACCAATCTCGATGATTGGGGGAAAATGGAAAATCAATACATCTATTTAGTTGGATAAAAAAAATCGTAAATAACAGATATTGTAGTTTGTCGAAACGATTGTAATTATTGTTTACTTACAATCCGATGACCTCACAGTGATATCCAATTAAAACTTACAATTCAAATTCGCCGAATTATCAAGCCAGTTTGTGTTTATGTAACTGTTAGGTTTATCAGCTGTCATTGCAACAATGGCTGCTGGTTGGAATGAAGTACCTGTAATCTGGAGAGTTGTCGAGACCGGCTAACTAAGTCAGGGCCGACATACAACCAGCTGACGGGCCTTCTAGTAATCACTTTCTCAAAGTTAGACCCAAGACTTGTCTCTCCCAATCTAATAAGTCTCAAATCCCGACTAGTTTCCATTCATTAGCCATATCAATTCAGTCCAAATCCTTATTAAACATCCAATTAAAAACGACTTAAAATTATAGAGACAAAAAAAACTCAGTTGGAAGAATTTTATTGTTGTTGCAATCTTTGTAATCCTTTCTATAAACATACAAATTCTGTAAATGAAGAATTGGGCAAGATAAGCAGATTTCCCTAGTGGTGGACATAACAGCTGACCTGACGCCATACATTCCCATTTTGACTATAATAAGAAGCCTATGTAAACATGATCTGAAATATAAGCAAAACATGAAATTTTTAATGTTAACTAAGCTGATTTCCCACGTGCGTCACGTATTTTCATTTATCTTAAATCTTAGAAGTTCAAAGAGAACTAAATTTGGCACTTAGGATTCAAATAAAGTGCTTCATAATATGATAGCTTATGTTTAATATGACATGAATAGAAATCCCCCCTTTAAACCCTCCCGCCCTCTCACTGGCCCGATTTTCCCCGTTAACCAACTTGACCTTCATTCCCACATAATAGGTTTAAATATCGAGTTTGGTAACGATCAGAAAACAATTGAGACCACTAGAGCGTTAACAGACCAATATATTCTATATTATGAAATTTTGAACGGAACCCATAATGACAATTTATTGTTTCCTAAATAGGATCGATGGACATTTGAAGAAATCGCATTCGAAAATCCCAACATGAGTACAACCTCAATAGCTGACTTCCCCTAGTGGAAATGCTTAAAAATGCTAATATTTTGATGAAGTAAGCCTTCAGCTGTACATGATATACACACCTGTGAATTACATGCCATATTCTTGGGACTGTCCCATATACTTACTACAACAAATGACATTACTATACACTCTGATGTTTGTACTTTCATTCAAAAATATTGACAACACTCATCCCTTAATTATTCAAATTGCAGGACGTATTGAAAACTAAAGACAGATGTGACAATGATGTTGGTTCCATGACATGAAAACACTGGACGAACAAACGATGCTGACGAACTCGCCAAACACCGGTCACAGAGACAACCTTCTGACTTCAACCTTCTGACCCTACCAGGCTTACATTTACAAATACTACAGACAACATTAATTGAATGGCTAACATTTTGGTTTAGAACAGCAGAAAATCATCTGCGAGGAATAAAACATTCTATAAGCTAGTGGCATTCCAATTTTACACGCGAGAATTAAGATAGGCCACTCAAATTTAACACACTCATCATACCTCATGACAAGAATTGAAAGACCTCTCTAACATAATTTACTTTTAATACAATATAACATTTAACATATTCCCAGGAGTTAATCACAATAGCAAAGCTCCTAACCCCAGTAAGTGAATTATTAAATAATATTTCGATTAAAGATAAACAAAACAATATACAGAACAACAACTGAAGAAAATTTAATTTGTAACAAGATGTAAAAACTTTTGACGCGAATCATAAATGATTAATTACATAAAGTACATACATCATCTACTTGTTAATTTCTTATGTGGTATGAGTAAAAAAAAATGTGTGTGTGTGTGTGTGTGTGTGTGTGAGAGAGAGAGAGAGAGAGAGAGAGAGGAGAGAGAGAGAGAGAGAGAGAGAGAGAGAGAGAGAGAGAGAGAGAGATTGTTCCGTTGAACTGAATTCCCGACTACTATTTCAAAGAGTCCAAATCAGATAGGTAGGTCAAGGAAACAATGAGCCTTATCTACTTTGGCTCAAGTTGTAAAGAAGTACCAAGATTCTGCCATGAAAAAGCAATAGAGGTAAATTAAGTGGAAATAAGTAGAAAACTTAAATTCTACATTTCCGCCACCTGGATGTAATTAATATTCTATTTCCATTACTAACCAGAGTTTACAATGTTTACAAAGTCAGCACGGTGGACCCACGTTACAATGTGGCTCCATACTCACCATAGGGCGTATTTTGTAATAACTTATGTCTAACAAAAGATAACAGACTATATTTTGCTATATTTTCCAGCATGTAAAAGACAATTATTGAATGAATTAGCTGTATAAGTAATTCTAGTTACTAAAACCCGCTTGATCAATCCAAATGAAAATAGCCAGGTGATCAAACGATCCTTATACACTTCGAACTTCGTTTTTCAAATTAGAATGGTCCGTGAAGACAATTTTAAAAAATTACAATAAATTTCAAAATAAAGAAAAATATCCAGCAGGAAAAGAAATGAATACCTTTTTTTATTTTATCAAAGGCAAACTAAATACGATTTCAGTTACTATATATGAGGGCCTACCAGTATTTCACTAATAATATTAAATCATAATATATTTAGAAAAAGTATTCATATAATTTGAGCACATTTTATAAAGAGTGTATATTAAATAAGTGTTAATGCTATTTCATAATATGTAAAGAAATTAAGTGACATATTAGTAAATTTTATATAGAAAATCCTGTCTGGGATCTAGCCCAGGCTGGGCTCTTTGTCTTTGATCTCGCCGACCGTCTATAAAAGCGGCTCATCACGCCCTACAGTTAGTTTTTTTTCTCAGTTCTCTTCTAGTGAATAAAAGTGCGTTCAGTGCAGCTTTATCGAACAGTGCATTTTAGTTGCAGTGCGATACATTGTTTCATTGAAGATCAGTGCAGTGGCGTGTTTTCTGATATTCAGTGATTCGTGTGTTATTCTACTGTGCAAATAAGAAGTGGAGTTATCAATGCACACTTTGAGTAATAGTTAAGAATAATTTACCAAGTATGTAGTGCATTGTCAAATAAATTGTCCAGTGATAAATACTCGGAAGATTGTGTGTTTAATTTTGCAATCGAAAAGAACTCTATTAAACAACCTTTATTATTTTTTAAATAAACGTAACAATATATATATATATATATATATATATATATATATATACACACACACACACACACACACATATATAATACTTGATCTAGTGACAGCAGTTTTCGTTTGATTGTTTCCAATGTCAAAATATGAAGGAGATGGAGGTTTGGGGGGGGGGGAGGAGAAAATGGAAATTTCAATATCTCATTTATTTGGATAAACAAAATCGTAAATAATAGATCTTGTAGTTTGTCGAAACGATAGAAATGATTATTGTTTCCTTACAATGCGACAATTCCGTAAAGAAATTAAGTGACATAATAAATTTGATATATAAAACAAACATATTTGACTTATCTATCATATTATTTTTTCTTAACATTTAATGGAAATAGATACATTTCAATTCATTCCAAATGAAGTTTGATGACTTCAGGGACATAAATTGGAATTAGACTTGTCTGTGTGAGGAGATGAGGTAATCTAAAGCCTGATATATTATTCATGAGACATGTTCTATATATTTGCCTGATCAATAGTGAGGTCATACTGCAGCTTTAAACACCCAGTGATACATATGCAGCAATTGTTGTATTTAGTCTTTGAAATACCATTCCCTAATTTTCAATTTCAATTTTTTTTTCATTAGTATAATAATGATGTTAACGTTATGCAATTTTTTTTTTACTTGCTTGTTATATAAGCATTAAACCGTTATCAGAGCGTTTTCACACTTGGTAGGTAAAATCCCTCCACCTTTATAAAAAAGGTATCTTTTTACCCGTAAATTATTATTATAAATCCTTCATGTTTCCTTTGAACCTCACACTCTCACATTTTAAATAAAAATGTAAGTATGCAATCTATTTTTTTATTATAACTACAGTAATTATAATTATACTAATTCCCAATTAGCCTCAGTTGCAAAAACTGGACGTTAATAAAAATAATGACAGTAACATCCCAATAGAAAGCTCCGTACTTAATTTAAAAATATAAATAACATTAACAGATTTATTGGATTCTTCAGAGATTCTGCAAGGTAGATGAAATAATTAATTAAGTCCAATAAAATGCATACAAGTACTTTAATATGGAAAGTGCTATTTCAGAAATCAATCTCCAATATAAGTGCCTGCTGAAAAACAAAATAAAAATAAGAATAACACACATGGAAAGGCCAAAAATGTGTCGAAAACAGTCAATTTAACAATTAAAATTGCATACAATAACTAGGATAAAACATTTTTCTAAGTTCTTGAGAGGACATGACCTTTATTGATCATGATTATTTAGAGAACTTCAAATTACCCAATGAGAAAATAAACGTTTTAGAAAAAGGACATTTCCTCAAAATAGAGTTAAAAACTACTTTTCAGTTGATAGGGCACTAGCAAACTTATATCATTGAATGTCATTCATTATGATTCACTACATTCAATGAAAATTTACAGAGCTCTCTAAACTGTTATTATTATTTGAATTTATTGTATAGTCTCTGCGAATTCTGGAGATTAGGCTGTTCTTGAATTTAGGGGAAAATCGAGTTAATATAAAATGGAACAGACAAAAAAATATACAGAACAAAACAAAGAAAAGCAGAACGGAAAAGAAACATGAAACAGGGCACAACTTAGTTTTCTCTCTTATTGTTCTACTTAGGGCAAAACATATTTCAATAAATAAATTAAAATTAAATTGAAACAAAATTTGTTAAGATTTAGTAATTGCTATTCATTAAAACAGGCGTAGAGAATGCACACTTAAAATACATGTCACATACTAAAAAAACACTCCCATTTAATATATATATATATATATATATATATATATATATATATATATATATATATATAATTATAAATTTAAATATTGTCAAACTGTCCAATACTTTTTAAGTGTGTTTAATTAGTGGCACTATGTGAGCTCCCCATAGTCAATAGTTTGTTGAAGTCATGAAGTATATTGCTATCAAATATAGCAGAATATTAGTAGTAAGTTCGTAATCTGCATTCTGTAAGGTGTTTTATTGTTAGTCCAGTGTACCAAGGCGAGTAGATAGGCTTACCTTTTTTGTTATTAAGTCAGAATGAATCCTACTTTATATCTAATACGTGGTGTATATATATATATATATATATATATATATATATATATATATATAGTCTTATAGGTACAGCTTGTGTATCCTACAACAGGGTTTTAATATTAAAAGAACATGAAAATAATATTTTATATTATAATTTGGAAAGCTGATATTATTAATTAAACGGTCTGAAATTTATTTAAGTGTTTCTTGTATAAGTTCTTATTAATCATTTTCAAGCTTATAATGAGCGTTAGTCTATTTTAGGATTTCATGAATGGTCCACGACAAATTACAACCATATTATATTTTTATGATCTGAATATATTTTTGTCAATAAAAGCTAAATGCTAAAATAAAAGGAGGAGACAAAATTCAATAAAAGAAAAAGAGACACGTTATATTTTAACTTGCATTGCTTAAAATCGCCTATTCTATTACATGTAATTTTTCGCAGACAAAAATCTCAAGCAATGGTTCTAAAGTCCTGTTATACCTCTTCCATGAGTCCTGCTCTATTTTAAATCCGCGAAAGATCTAGATTCAAAAAACTGCTGTAATAGCAACAATTTACAGGAAGTGATGAGAAATATATTCCATGTGGAAACAGTACAACTGCGGATTACTTGAGCATTCCGTAGATTGGCTCAAGAGACCTGCGCCTGAATAACATATAATATGTAAACCAGCAATTCAGGTCTTTCATGCCGGATAGCAATCACGCACCCTTAAATAAATTATATATATAATTATGCCAAGAGATTTTTCAAATGACATACTCACAACGTTATTTGTGATCATGTGCTAAATGACAATAAACAATTTATGAACACTATGTCCAGACAGTATTTAGTTTAACATTTAATAGGTAAGCACGAAAAGTTATGAAGGCGTTATTAGAATTCTTTTTCTTGTGAAACCAATTAAATGGTAGCGCAGTGTTTTGTACATTTATTCGTAAGAATAATATATATATATATATATATATATATATTCTCTTCACAAAATGAGCTAATCACAAATTGTCTATAAAACTGCTTTTATGATTGCTCATTGACGAGTTGACTCAGTCACTTTATAACCTTTTGGATAATAATATTAATGTGCCTTTAAATCTGTTTCATACAAAACGATATTCAAAAATAGAGAAATGTGAATAAAGCATTTTTTTGAGAAATTATTTATTTATTTCAGTTTAACTACAATGGCTAATTACTATTTAGGCGACCGCTTCCTCTTACTATTACTATTCCGATTAGAATTTTTCTATGCACACGAGTTTAAACTATGATGAATAAATAATAAAAAACATATTTATCCGTTACTATACCTCGGCTCTAAGAATGGTGTATAGCCAATTGTGTTAATAATATAGTATTCTACAATTGCTGTTTTAAAAATTCTCCTCTACTCATGGCTGGAAATCTGCTTAGTTTACGCTTAAGCTTAAGTATCGAATATTGTTTTAATTTATCGTTGACTATGTGAGATATGTTCACATATTTTCGGTGTAACGTGAGATTATAAGTTATAAACTCCATGATGACTATTTGAACAACACAACACTCAGTTTCGTGTAAAACTTAAAATTATATTCAGTTTTAGGGGATGAAATCGGCCTTGGTGAAGGGGGTTTCCAAATACCTTGGTTACTATCAGTTAGATTGGAAATAGTATTTAACCAATGTTGTTTGAATTGTAAGTGTTTACAATTATCGTTTTACCAATGTTTCCTCTAACTGGAATATGAACCGAGTTATATGTATTTTTTTTTGGTTTAAAACTTTTGTAAGCCCCACTTCTGCTTATCCGATTTTCACATTACGTACCTGTGGCTAAACATCTGATTTCCGACAAACACTGGGATTAATGTTAACAAGTTTGCACCGGGCGAGATAGAGAATAGTTGTTGAGATAAGATGATCGCCTTATCATATTCCATCCAATAAGTGGGAATTCTGCTAAATTCACGTAGTTCCTGCGTGACGGGCTTTAATAGTCCAAGTCAAGGCGAAAGAAAGGTCAGGTGGGTATTGAAATAGAAGGGGTGAGGTGAGGAAAGGGTTTAGGGTGGACGGGCGAGAGTTATGGGTTATGGGGGAGTGTGGGCGTTCAGAAAGGGCTCCAGGTGGGGTAGCTAGGGATGGGGGATAAAGGAATAGGCGAGGGAGGGGATGGGATGGGAGGGGTGAAGTTAGGATGGTTAAGAGTGGGGATAGGATTATTAGGGGTGGGGATAGGATGGTTGGGGGTTGGGATAGGATGGTTGGGGGTGGGGATAGGATGGTTGGGGGTTGGGCAAGATGAGACACCCCTATCCTGATAATAATTGCGGAAACTAATCCACTTCCTGATCTCCATGGAGGCTGCCTGCAACATCACCGCATTTCACTCACGTTGTTACCTTCTTCTCCCTTTTCTCTCTAAAAAGAAAAGTTCATTACGAAGAGGTGCGTATACTAAGCAGTTTTCCAACGTGCTGGACGCACAACTCTTCTGACACCATTTGCCTTTGTAAACAGGACTTGAAAACTAAGTTGGAAAAGAGCTGTTTAGTGTCCTGAAGTGAAAATCTCATTAGTTGGCCTGGGGGTTCTCACGACTCATAAAAATTGTATAAATCTTAATTCGAGTAAGAAAAAACATGTATAGACAAAGAATTGCTCTAAACTAAATTTGAAATAATATTATTACTAGTTATTAACGTTCACTTTTTGCAACTAAGGCTAATTGGGACGGGTTATCTATAGGTTAACACCCTTTTCTAGCCAGGGTGGGAGTAAGGATTTTATTTAATGGATTCCGTCACTATATAAATTCCTTTGTCCAGGCGGGGATCGAACTCGCCACTCTAGGTTTACCATGTGTGATTAAGATCAACGTTTTAACTCACATGGCTTACCTGAGTCCAAAAAATAATATTAGTTTTGTAAAATATTTCTATAATAAATAAAACAGAAATTCCTTCACTCATAGGTTGCTTAAATAAAGCAGATTTCGTTCTTGCTGGAAACACACGCTAAAGGCCGCATTTGAATATCCTATCCTCTACTTAGGAAGAATCCTATTGATCAATACTTGGAAAATAATCTGTACATGACGTGTTTAATGACATATTAGCTTAAACTAAATAAAGTTTCGTTAAGCAGAGGATCTCATCTCATCATATATACTTTATTTCAAAATAAAAATCCGATTTATAAATGCGGGTGTTTAATGTAGGCCAATAACCAGGAAGTACCAATAAGTCGCTCAATATTTGAGTTACGAACAAATGTACAATACGAGCATCAATAGAATAATAATATTGGTGCTATAACATTTTTCGAATTCCGCATCTCCCCCTTTCTATTCTTTGTATTAACCAATATGAAGTGCTGAATTAAACATTTAAACATCGAATATGATAAAGAGGAAATCAACGTTTTCTAGTAAAGGCACAATATCTTATAAAGGGTTGGAGCCGCCAGTATAGATGATACTGTAGCCATATCTGTCAGTGCATACCGTCGTCACTGGTTGTTGGTCAAGCACAGTTGGCATTGTGGTCTAGATGCAAAGGCATCATCTTCAAGCCGTCTACAGTTGTACTGAGTCTGATGTCCGTGGTCCATAGGTTTTATACGTCTGTTCACCGTATTAGGCTGTTTCCTATTAGTAATAATAGGAATAATACTTTTCATGATATATTTGATTTTAGCTACTAAGACTAAAAGTGCGAGTTTTCTAAAAGCTGAATACGAAAAATACAAATATCTCGGTTAATATTCAAAATACATGAAAGAACATTTAAAGAAAATTAAGATTAATAAAAAACTAGATTGGCTATATACGATTTTTTGTCCCGACTGATAGTAATATAGAGATATTTTTTTTATTTTCCTGAATAGCTGATTTCTTGTAAAGACATTTTCCCAAATAATTTTTTTTTTTTTAAATGTTCTGTGGGGCCGGGAATATCGAAAATTCCCTTTAACATATTGAAAATAAACTACACGAGAAAGAAATTTAGGAAGAAAAGACCCCCAATGTTTTACAAACTCTGTTAAATCAGCTGAGAGGTTTTTGCCTCCATTCCTCTTCACTGCTGAACTATTCAGATGGAATTAAAAGTCTATTCAGCTGTTGGAGGAGTGTCAGCACCCCTTCATTAGAGCTAGCTGATTCTGCATCCCCCACCCCCAGGTCTGATTGCAGTCCCTATCCCACTATACAGACAGCTGTTTCATCAAGCTCTCTCTCTCTCTCTCTCTCTCTCTCTCTCACTCTCTCTCTCTCTCTCTCTCTCTCTCTCTCTCTCTCGCTCTCTCAAACATAGACAAGGCTGTCTGAGCCAGTCCACACAGGCCCATACCTTCTACCAAAACCACTCAATAGTAACGTAGATATTTCCATTATTATCCCACAAATTCAACAAGTGGTCGAAGTAGTCACTGGTATTTATCATAGCATTTGCGAAGTCAACCACGAACATACATTTTCGACAACAACGTATCACATTCAGGGGTAAATATCTTCAAAGAACTTCTCGTCTGAGGAATTGTTTTGTAGAAAAGATGATTACTATCAAAAATGAGCAATTACTGAATAAAACTACAAATTGCTTATCATTATTTTTATCATCTATAAAGCATGTCAAAGTTTCCATAAGCTAAATCAGCTTTTTTCTTCCTCACCTCTGCCCCCGCTGTACCTTTGGGTTTCCCCATACCAGCGGTCTCCATTTATTAAGAGATATAAAATTTTGAATAGATAAATTGGGCCAGGTAACTTAGCCTAGCTCACCGAGCACAGCTAAACCCGCAGCTGCGACTCCTTTGCCTCTATTCAGAGAAGTGGCAGCAAGAGCCTAATTAACTAGCCTAAATACCTAAAGCCTAAATACTAACCTAAACTCACATAAACAATACATATATGCATATAATTTACAAATAAATACATTTTTACTTCGCTTTCAACACCTCTTGAGCAAAGGTCCTGAAGGCTGAAAATCTATCTGCGTCGTTTACCAACATATGGTAACTCTCAGGAGGCCAGTTCACATATGAGAAAGTACTCATTAGCCGAAGACGCTTGGCGTTGAAACGCGGACATTGGAAGATCACATGGTCAGCTGTATCCAACTCGCCACACGAGCACGATGGGGATTCCTTTCGTTTGAAGAAGTGGAGCTTGTTACTGAAGTGCCCGTGACCACTGATACGTTGGCTGGTCAAGTAATCTGGGACGTACTACGTCAGTTTAGTTCTAGTCCTGACATCTGGGAAAAATTTGTAGGTCATCCTACCTTTGCGGGAGTTGGTCCAGCGACTCTGCCAACTGTCCCAGACGGTTTCTTCAATATGGTGCAGTGTTTCTCTAAGGTCCTGCTGTCCTATTGTGAAGATAAAATCTCCTATCATATAAGGCAACCCCCTGACTGCTTGTTATGTAGCAACCCGCTTTGCTACCTCCAGGTCTATCGGAAGCTGGCCAGCCATCACCTGCAATGCATCGCTCGAAACTGTCCGATACACCCTGGTTACCATGACGAGAGCTCTTCTTTGGGCTTGACATAGAAGGTTTTTGGTCACTTTCGACACCTTTTGGGCCAGGATGGAGCTGCGTAGAACACTATAGGGACAAACAAAGCTTTGTGTAAAATGCGTCTGATCTTATCAGTGATGCCCCAAGTATTACGTGCTATTGTACTTAGGTGATGAAATCGTCCGCTGTCCGAATCCCGGAGATGAGAAGTGTGAGGGTTGAGATTTAACCTCTCCCCGATGTGGACTCCTAGGTATACTACTTTGGGCTGCAGTTGAAGCCTGGTCTGGCCTATTGCCAAACTTGGGGGCCACCTATGACAAAGCTTTCCTTTTAACAAGCTTGAGCTGAAGTTTATTTTGAAAACACCAACTCTGTATAGCGTTAATGATCCCCCATCCCCTCCACTTCCAGCTCCTGCCTGCTATATCCCTTAACTAATCAGCACAGATCGTCTACATAAGCCGTAACCTCAATGCCAAGGGACCGCAACTTGAGGAGCAGCTCGTCAAACACCAGTGCACAGATGTAAGGCCCCAGCACAGAGCCTTGTGCACAGCCCGAGCTACTTCCCTCCTGATCATCTCTTCCCGCATGGGATCATAGCTACTCTATTGCTTAAATAGCTCTTTAGTAATTGGTATATATTTTCTGGCCTCTGCCTTCTCCTGAGTGCTCTTAGGATGGATGGCCACCACAGGTTATCAAAGGCCCCTCGATATCAAACAGTATTCCTAAAACGTTATTTGTGTCGGAGATTTGCACTTTTTGGATCGTATCTCGTATCGCTTCCGTGATAGACCCCCTTTTTTGCACCCAAAGTGTTGTACTCACGACACGATTATAGAAAAGTTTCTTCTAATGTCCACCGATCCTACCTAGGAGATGTCAAAAATGAGGACCGTTCAAAATTATTTTTATATATATATATATATATATATATATATATATATATATATATTTGTCTGTTACAGCTCTAGTGGTCCCAATTATAATTTTATCGTTACGAAACCCGATATATAAGCGTTTTATGTAAAAAGAAAGATCAAGTTCGTTAACGGCTGAAATTAGGACATGGGAAGGGGGGGGGGTTAGAGGGGAGGAATTTCGAAAATTCAAAGTATCTTCGTTATTATAAGTTGATCTAATGCACCGACCGAAAAACGTCCAATTGTATAATGCTTGTGTTGTCTATGGCTAAGGATATTCACCTGTTGACATTATCATTGACCAAAGTAAAACCAAATTTCAATAAAGACCATCAAGAACGAACGAGAGTATACATGAAATAACGGAAAATGCATATAAGGGCGAACATATTTTTTAAAAAAAAAGTCCGTCACGCAGGGGCTGCGTAAACTAAGCAGATTTCCCACGTGAAGTTTTCCAGTAGATAAATCTGCTCAATAACACCTGTAGTAGTAAGGTATCTCTAAACCTATTCAAGAGGGACGAATATTTATGGAAATGGCCGCCAGAGCTCTCGGCGGAAATTCGAGAACATAGCCGACTCCTGCCGACGACACACAGAATACAAATGCAAATATCTCGGTTAATATTCAAGATACAGAATAAATGTATAAAACAATATTTATAGTACATTTAATTTTCAATAAGATTGGTTCTATACAACTTTTCGATCCGACGCATAATAACGGATATAATGTCGGAATTTTCAAAAATTTCCCCTCTAAACTACCCCTCCCACTGGTTCGATTTCAGCCATTAACGAACTTGATTTTTCTTTATACATAAAACGATTAAATTTCGAGTTTGGTAACGATCAAACAAAAATTACGACCGCTAGAGCGTTAACAGACAAATATATATATATATATATATATATATATATATATATATATATATATATAATTTTGTTTTGACCGGACCTCATTTTCGTCATCTCCTGGGTAGGATCGATGGACATTTGAGGAAATTTTTCGAAACTCGCGTCATGAGTACGACCTCATTAGCTGATTTCCCTTAAGGGAAATCTGCTAAAAGAAGAAAATTAAAAATAATTTAACGTTTCAAATCATTTAAATAATGAAACTTTTCAGTAGGAATTTATTGCAGTATAACAGATCCTTTATGCTTGTTGCAACGCATTGAGACATGCTCATATTGCATATTGACAAGTTTTGGGATCAGCTACTGATTAGCATATAGATAGGATATAGCTTGCTATTGCATTGTGCTAAGGACGCACGTATTTGAGTGTGCGTATGTGTGGGCGCACGTAATTGTAAGTGGATTGTTGTTGGGAAATTAAAAAAGGCAAAAATCTCGGTTGATAGTTAAAGGAGAGAAAAGTGTATACGTAAATAAAACTCCTATAAATCGAGTTACATAGCGATCATACCAAAAAGGTTCGTCCCGCAGAGGCTGCGTAAACTAAGCAGATTTCCCTCGCGAAGTTTAATAATAGATAAACCTACATACTGCTAATACAACACCAACGAGAATATTAAATGATTAAATACAAACGGTAATAAGAAATCTCCCCCCCCCCCGGCGGGAAGCATTTTAAATGTTATCAAACAGATCCACTGCCAAAAGCTCACCAGAAAGAAAAACAAAAACTGAAACATCAGAAAATAGCATCTTAATTTTATTGAAGACTATGTTCTATATCTAGTACTGTAATTTATAATGAAGCAGAATAATTTTTATCTCAACCAAACAAATTTTATTAGTACAAGAATTTAAGATGGGTGGAGGGGGTCTCAAGAACATATTTGCATGTATCTCGTATAAGGGTCTCTGGAAAACAATATTTGGTATTTAAGCTTCGAATAATGTGGTTTAGTATATAACAGAGTATTGTTTATGTAACAAGAGTATAAGTGGGGGTTTACTGAAGGCTGAAAACTGAAAATATCCCGGTTAATACTCAAGACAGAGAATAAATGTATATAACAAAATTTATAGTACATTTAATTTATTCTATACACTTTTTCCATCCGTCTTATAGTAACGAAAATATTTTGAATTTTCAAAATTCTCCCCCTTAAACCCCCTTTACCGATTTCAGTTGTTAAAGAACTTGATCTATCTTTTTACATAAAACGACTAAATATCGAGTGTGGTAACGATCAAACAAACAAAAATTACGACCGTTAGAGACAAATGTATAGACAGATCTATCAGATTTATCTATCATTATGTATATACGAGTATATATATATATATATATATATATAAACACACACACACACACACACACACATACACACACACAAAGTTTTGAACGGACCTCATTTTCTACTATTCATCTACTAGGTAGGATTGATGGACATTTGAAGAAAATTTTCGAAATTTGCGCCATGAGTACAACCTCAATAGCAGGGGACATTAAGGGATATATATATAGATATATATATATATATATATATATATATATATATATATATATATATATATATATATATATATATATAATTTTTATCTGCCAATTATTCAATGCTATGTAATTGGGTGAATTAACTGGAAGGGTATCTTGGGTGCATAGGAGGTGGCTTGGAGGAATTGGAAATGGCGGAAAATATTAATGGAAAAATAAAGACATATTTAGAGGCTCTCGAGAACCATTTAATCTCGTTAGATATAGAAAGAGTTTTTAAACAGCACATATAGCAAGTACTTTAGAAGAATTAGTTCTCGTGGCGGAGGCGAGGAGTACCTCTACCAAAATGTGCCATTTTTTAAGACCAAAGTTGTATCTCAAATCCGTTTATTAGGTACATAAAATCAAAGATTGATAGTTGGTAGGACAAGTTACATATTCAACTTAGAAAAGCCATGCCCCCTTTGCGAAGATAGCCAAGACACCGTTTCGCACTTCATCCTTACATGGCCCGTTTTAGCAGATAGAAGAAACCACCTCCTGTAAGTATCAACATTCCACACCATGGATAATCTGTTTGACCTTATGGACAAGAATAAAATAAACTGCATATATGTTTTCATGCTTAAAGGTCTTTACGTCAGAGGGGGAAAAATACAAACACTATAATAATTAAAATAAAATTAATGTTTTATTGTTTTTTTTTCTATAGTAATTATTGTATATAGCTTTTGTTTTTTGTTTTTTTTTAAAAAAAGAACTCTCTGTTTATGTTTATATGAAAAAAAGGCCGACGCGCAGAGGCTGCGTAAACTAAGCAGATTACCCACGTGAAGTTTTACAATAGAGAAATCTGCCTAATAACAGCTGCAGTAGTAAGAAACCTCTAAACCTATTCACGAGGGACGAATAGTTACGGCCGCCAGAGCTCACGGCGGAAAGTCCGACCATAGATTGCTGCCGAGCACACGCAGAATACAAATGCAAATATCTCAGTTAATATTCAAGATACAGAATAAATGTATAGAACAATATTTATAGTAAATCAAATTTTCAATAAGATTGATTCTGTAATTCTTTTCGATCCAACGTATAGTAACGGAGATATTTCGAATTTTCGAGAATCCTCCCCTCTAAACCCCCCCTCCCACTGGTCCGATTTCAGCCATTAACGAACTTGATCTTTATTTTTACATAAAACGACTAAATGTCGAGTTTGGTAACGATCAATCAAAAATTGCGATCGGTAGAGCGGTAACAGACAAATATATATATATATATATATATATATATATATATATAGATATATACACAGTTTTGAACAGACCTCATTTTCTTTATCTACCAGGTAGGATGAATGGACATATGAAGAAATTTTTCGAAAATTACGCAATGAGTACAACGTCAAAAGCTGATTTCCCTTAAGGGAAATCTGCCAAAAGAAGAGGGGTGAACCCTTGTCATAAAATTGTTATATTTTTATAAGCAATAAAAATATTCATTCATTCATATATATAATTTTGAATGGTCCCCATTTCTGTTATCTACTATGTAGGATCAATGAACATAGCAGATTTACTATAAGAAACAATTTCTGAAACGGCGAAATGATTGTTGAATTATTCTATGAAAGTTTAATCATATTTAGATATATTTATTCTTGGAAATATAAAAATTGATTTGTCAAGTGGACTGTTTCGGGATGTTGTCGTAGGAGGATATTCCGTGAAGAATAAATTAAGCACTTAATTAAATCCAGCTTTGTAAATATTTAGCTGGGCTTTATTTTTAGTGCTGTTTCCCCTCAGTGTTTACTTAATAGAATAAAAATGTCTAATTCCTAGCTATTTCCATTTTTAACAAATATACAACAGATCTAAAAAGAGAAATTTACTCTTAAGTTTTAATACAAAACGTTGTTTTTTAAGTCAATAATTTCTATAGTCACATTAATTTATTTTAATAATCATATTATTAACGAAAAATGATTTACACTGAATAATGTCAACACATGTAGACCAAAGTAATAACATGAAAAAGTCCGTCACGCAGGGGCAGCGTAAACTAAGCAGATTTCCCATGTGAAGTTTTACAATAGAGAAATTTCACGAGAGCCGAGCCAGCCAAGGAAACGGCCGAACTAGCTTTTGGCGGGAAAGTAACTCTCGTCCGTTTGGCGCCCAGATTTAATAAAAATGCAAATATCTTGGTTAATATTCAAGATAGAGAAACAATGTATATAACAATATTTATAGTAAATTTAACTTGCAATAAGATTGATTCTGTCCAATTTTTCGATCCAACGTATAGTAACGGAGATATTTCGAGTAAAAAAAAATCGAGACGGAATATGTGAAACTAAACAATGAATAAAAATTACTAATAAGTAATGTAAAAGATTAAAATAACTCCTAAATATTGCCAATTAAATGCACAGGGAAATAATTCGAAATATTAAGAATGAACAACGTAGATGACCTCAAACAACCATAGAATAAAACATGATGAAAGATAACGAATATAAATTCAAAAAAAACGTTGCAACTTAAAAATTGCCTACATCCATTAAACAATAAACTTGCAGAAATTAAACTAGAATACCAAATCATTTGTTTTGATTCTGGAATATCCAGGTGAATAATCTTTAAATGATCGAGGATGTTTTTTATGTATGGGCTTCCCTTTGTCCGTACTTCGTGTAAATTATGTGTTAAGTAAAGACGTTTGTTTGAAGTCAGTCAGTACATGTTTAATTTTCAGAGGTACATTACAACATCGGAAAAGTCCGTCACGTAGGGGCTGCTAAGCAGATTTCCCACGTGAAGTTTTACAAAAGGGAAATTTCACGAGAGCCGAGCAGTTAATGAAACGGCTGAACAAGCTTTTGGCGAGAAAGTCACTTCGTCCGTTAGCCGCCCAGATTTAATAAAAATGCAAATATCTCCGTTAATATTCAAGATAGAGAATAAATATAAAACAATATGTATAGTGAATTTAAATTGTAATAAGATATATTCTGTACAATTTTTCGATCCGACGTATAGTAAAGGAGATATTTCGAATTTTCGGAAATACTCCCCTCTAAACTCCCCATCCCACTTGTCCGATTTCAGCCGTTAACGAACTTGATCTTTCTTTTTACATAAAACGACTAAATATCGAGTTCGGTAACGATCAAACAAAAATTGCGACCGCTAGAGCGGTAACAGACAAATATATATATATATATATATATATATATATATATATATATATATATATATAGATATATACTTACTGTTTTGAACGGACCTCATTTTCGTCATCTACAAGGTAGGATCGATGGACATTTGAAGAAAAATTTCGAAAATTCCGTCATGAGTGCTACCTCAATAGCTGATTTCCCTTATGGGAAATCTGCTAAAATCGGCTTGCCTTCTTTGTTTATCATGTGAAAGTGTGTTAGCAGAGTATGCCCAACTCGTAACCTTGTATGTATGACGTCGTCGCTCTTGTTTTAAGTTTGTAGGGATGATAATAATAATAATAGTTCTCCAGGACCATTCCTACTAATACGTTCTCATAAATCAAAAACTCCGTCACACAGGGGCTGCATGAACTAAGAAGATTTCCCATGTGCCGATGTAACACGCCTGTGATCTCATTTCACTACGTATTCTCTATTTATATGTAAAACCCGATGGAATGAAGGTGAGGGGGGAAGGTTACAAGTTATTGAAGGCTGAAAACAAAAAAGTACGGATAACTCCATTAATACTTGTGCTACCAAAATATAAGTAGTACAGCAATTGTAGAAAATCAATAGTTTAACAAGATTGGTTCTATAACATTAAACGATCCGACTAATTATAACTGAAATATTTTGAATTTTCGAAATACCCCCTTTAACCCTCTCCCCTTATAACTGATCCGATTTCACTCTATAACAAATATGATCTTTAGTGTTGACTGAAACGACTAAATATCGAGTACGGTAAAGATCAAATAAACATTTTCGAATAAAAAACGTCAATCTTAATAATACATTACGTATTTGCATGTATTTCACACAAACGTTCAATGAAGGCAATATATTGTATTTAACCTCGGAATGAAGCGGTTCATGATATAACAGCTTATTGTTAATATGACGTGATTATGAGTTGGGTTTACTGTTTGCCGAAAACTAAAGTATGGAAATATCTAGGTTAATACGGGTATTTAATATAGAGAAAACATATACATAACAACGTTTATAAAATATTACATTTTTCAATAAGATTAGTTACACATTTTTTCGACCAGTCTCATGTCATAAAGGAAATAATTAGAAGTTTCGAAATTACCCCTTTAAAGCCCCTCTCCTACTGGTTTCATTTCATCCATTAACGAATTAACTTTATATTTAATTTTACATAAAACGTATATATACGTATATACAGTTTTGAATGGACTTTGTTATCGTCATCCGACCAATGCATGTAGGATTGATGGACATTAGTGGAATATTTTCTAAAATCGCGTCATGAATACTAACTGGATAGTTGATTTCCCTTAAGAGAAGTCTGCTAACTGCAGCAGGAAACAAATAAAATTAGGGACGGGAATTTCAGTTCTGAAGTTAGAGTAAAATAAATAAATGAGTACTTATAAATTTTATTATAATTTGATTATTATTATTTACGTCCACTTTATGCTACTATGGCTAATCGGGACGGGTTATCTACAGGTTACCACCATTTTCTAGTCAGGGTGGGCCTAAGGAGTTTATTTAATGACTCCGTCACTAAATAAATTTCTACTGCCCAGGGCGGGAATCGAACTCGCCACTTTAGGTCTACCGTGCGAGATTAAGACCAACTCCTTAACTCGCATATTTATAAATTTAAGAACTTTTATGACTTACACTTATGACTTTTGAACAACTGTATCGTCTAAATTTCTTAGTCTTTGTTTGATAGAAACCTTATTTCATATTTAACCTTTTAGAAATAAATACCATGTTCCTTAGTTCAAATTCGATTACATATACATACATTTTACACAATTACACATTAGCTCAATAGTAGAAGCATACCAAAGTAAATTACTTTCTATAGACTTTGAATAACTCCAAATTTCAAATTATAGTCCGTTACAAATGTAAATTTCCACAACTACCGGTTCACCTCAGGAATTCCTAACAATAGGTTGCCATTCCAAATTGTAAAAGCCATTGCACAGCTAAGAACATCCAGCAACTATTGTATAAAGTTTTCAATGAAAAATGTATTCTATAATATTAATCCAATAGAAATATTGTGTAACTTAAATATTATAGAATACATTTTTCATTGAAAACAAAGGGTGGTAACCTGTAGATAACCCGTCCCAATTAGCCTTAGTTGCAAAAAATGAACGTTAATAAATAATAATAATAATAATGAATGAGGACATTTTTAAGTTACGCAATGTGCAATTTTCTTTTGGATTAATATTATAAAATACATTTTTCATTGAAAAAATATGAATGAGGACTAAGGGTGGTAACCTGTAGATAACCCGTCCCAATTAGCCTGAGTTGCAAAAAGTGGACGTTAATAAATAATAATAATAATAATGAATGAGGACATGTATCATATAATGCTTCATTGCCCTATTTACTCCCCTTTCAGGGAACAGTATTTACCATTCATCAAACAGCCAGCAGATAATTCACAACTTCATAATATTCTAAATAATGCAACTAGAGAAGTATATATTAACATTTTTAAATATTTAAGAAATAGTTTCAAACTTCGCGAATCTTGTCTGAGTTAACATTATTAAATTTCTCTTCTTCTCTTAATTGTTTTTTTTTGTTTATTTAGTACTGTTATACCTATCTATTAGTAAATTCTTGTCAGTTATACTCAATTCTAGTTTGTAAAAATATGTTTATATATAAGCTACTAACATAGAAAACTAACCTCATTGTATAAGGTCAACTCCTTGCTACAAGGAAAATCCTTGTAAGCACTAAATAAATAATAAAATAATAATAGTTCGAATTCGAATCCAGCAGAGGGCTTTGAGAAAGAATTGAATTTTAATCTAAAGTCATGTTTTAAAGAATTTTTATAAAAATTGCTGTTTTCTTTTTTTATCAGAATAAAATGTCTACTAAAACATAGATAAATATATAGAGAGAATAAAAGACTCCGAATATAACAAACTCATCTTTCACGGTTATGATAAAATATGGATGTGCCAAGAATTCTGAAGGAAAATGACTATCATGCTGGAAAAGGGTAGAAAGAGAGGCGTAAAATAGTAAATATACCTCCTCAGGGGAAATATGATCTGTATGGTTGGTAGGACTGAGACTCATGGCAGTCCTAGCCCCTGATGGAGTAGCGCAAGGCTTTATGATTTTCATCAAAACTTTCATTTCCATTTTTATCATGGAACAGAGCCGCCCTCATAAAACACTTTATACAAGCTCATTTATTAAATAGCTCTATCGGGGGATTTAGCTCGGCTCATATTATAGTTGTTGCCAATGCAACTTGCTTTATGGCTTTCGATATTGCTTTTCGACTCATCATTCAACAATTCACCATTAAATATGTTCTAATAATTTACACCAATGGCAAATAATACAGTGGTAAGAAAAATTGCATATTTATATGTTTGCATAACTTCTAAAAACTATTTTTTTCAACTTTACAAATAATTCAATCATAATGTGTGTGCCATCCAATGAAAATATTAAAATCACTTTGAAATAATATGAAGGAGGATATAAATAACATACTGCAACCATCCACTAAGCAAATTCTCTCAAAAGAAATTTGCTATTGAAGTTGTACTTTTGACATGATTTCTTTGACGAAATGAGGCTCTGTCAAAATTATATATAAATATATATATAAATAATAAATATTATATATATATATATATTTATATATATACTTTGCTCTAGCGATAAAATGTTTTGTTTCATCGTAGCCAAACTCCATACATATTAGAGTTTCATGTAAAACTAAAGATCAAGTTCGTTAACGGCCGAAATCGGACCTGAGGAAGAGGGGGGGTGTTTAGTTGAGAGGGGGTGTAAATTCAAGATATGTCTGTCATAATGTGTTAAATTGAAAAATCATATAAACCAATCTTGTTGTAAATTTAATTTTATATAAATGTTATTCTATAAACATTTTCTCTAGTTTGAATATAAACCACGATGTGTGTGGCATTATTTAGTTTTCAGACTTCAGAAAATCTCTATTTTTAGTCATCGTACTTTAACAATAAGCCAATATATCATGAAACGTGTTATTCCAAGGCTAAATACCCAACATTTTTTTTTTAACAAATCTTAAAATTGATGAGAAATTTTGCAAATACGTTGTTTAGTGACGAGATGGATTAATATTTTATTGGCAGTCCCACTCCTACTCGTTGGATTTTTATTTGGAAGTAGAGAATAGAGGTGAGGTCATTAATGGCATGTCAGGACGTGGAAATCCGCTATGTTTACGCATCCCCTGCGTGACGGACTTTTTAGCAGATTTCCCTAGAAGGAAATCAGCTATTGAGGTCTTACTCATGACGCGATTTTCGAAATTTTTCTTCAAATGTCCATCTATCCTACCTAGGAGATGCCGTAAATGAGATCCCTTTCAAAACTGCATATATATATATATATATATATATATATATATAATATATATATATATATATATCTGTAACTGCTCTAGCGGTCGCAATTATTGTTTAATCGTTGCCAAAGTCGAAATTTTAGTGGTTTTATGTAAAAAGAAAGATCAAGTTCATTAACTGCTAAAATTCGGACCAAGTGGAGGGGGGGGAGGCGTTTAGAGAGGGTGGAATTTCGAAAATTCGAAATATCTCTTTTAACTATACGTTGGATCAAAAAAATTTGTATAGAAAACCATCGTATTGCAAATTAAATTTTACTATACAATATTATTTTATACATATTTTTCGTATAATGAGTACTAACCGAGATATTTGGATTTTTTAGTTTTACGGTCTTCAGTAAACCCCCACTCCTACTAGTGTCATATAAATAATAAGCTGTTATATCACGAACCACTTCATTACAAGGTTAAATACCAAATATCGTTTCAAACAAACCTTTATTGTACGAGATACAAACAAATAGGTTCTGTTGACCACCTCCCCCCCTTCTTTTATTCTTGGATTACTAAAATTTGAGTGATTGTTTTTGCTTTACAAGTTATACCACTTATGCTTCTGGGATAAATGAAAATAGAAAGTTTTATGTTACCTTCGAAGGAATGCTTATTTCTTGTTCTGATCTCTACCTGACTGTGATATCATGCGTTATATCCACACTACCTAATTAAAGATCAGGAGGTAGAACATCAATTTCACGTTATTTGGTAAACTTTAAAGACTTGAATATGGTAATTCTTTATGATAACACCCAGTACGAACTATTTTGAAAGGCTATTGGCTATGAGAATGCTAGAACATTAAATAAGGAAATATCGTGTGAAAAATATAACACTTCATAGATCAGAGTTAAATACAAGAAAAAAAAAAGCTTGACTGATTGATTCAATTAGAATTCATTCCTTCAATCCGTGAACAGCCAAGGATGCGTCTTTAATCAAAGTTTAATTCGTCCTTTCACTAGCCTGGCTCACCTTGGATTGCATTTACGTTTCTGCCAACGTTGGATATTAACAACTAATAAGAGACCAAGAATTCATGACCTTTCGGTTTGTAATCCCAGTCACGATTCGACATATCTTCTTCTTCTTCCCTCTATACTTTATGGAAATCATGGAACAGGTTATGTGTATACTGGTCGTTAATTGATGTACGTATTGGGATGTAATGGTAGAAAGCTTGATTCTTTAACATGTTTTCAGCGCAAACTGCAGGACGATTATATAGCTCAACTTAAGTAAATGTTATTATCTTTTCTGAATGCTATTACTAATTTTTTACACGAGTTCTGTACGCATATATATATATTTTATGGCTTCGAGCATGTAAATTTAATCTTTGGTTTCCGTAATGTTATGTAACTTTAAGTTGTTGATTTGCATGTGGCTATGGAACTCAGCCCCCTTTTGGGTTGAGTTCAACTTTTGCTCTCATAAAGCAGTACAGTCTAAGCGAATATTGGTGAGTCAAATATATCATTTTTCTTAGCAGTTTGTTATTCCATCTGGAGGCTACAACTGGTAATTCCAATTTCCTCAGGAACGAAAAAGGCAACAAAGGGGGTCTACAAGGGTATGAAGAGATTTACCGGTGCCTTCTGCTCTAGACCACCTAACAATAAAGGCTAAGAAAAGTTCAATCGAGGCCAGAGTTGGTTTCTGAAGGCGGCATTAATATTTTTCCATTATACACATTCTAACACAGTTTTTAGCAGAATTCACTTAACGGAAATCAGCTACTGAGGTCGTACTCATTACGTAATTTTTAAGTAATTTCCAAAAATGTCCATCGATTCTACCCAGGAGATGACCAAAATGAGTTCGGTTCAAAATTATATATTTTTGTTTGGTCGTTGCTGAATTAGATATTTAATCATTTTATATATAAAAAATATCAAGTTCGTTAACGGCTGAAATCGAGATTATTGGGAGAGAGGGGCTTAGAGGTGGGAATTTCGAAAATTCAAAATATTTCCGCTATGATACGTCATATTGAAAAATTATTTAGAACCAATAACATTGTAAATTTAATGTTTTGAAAATATTGATATTTACACGTTGTCTTTATCTTCAATATTAACCGAGATATTGTCATTTTTTAGATTTCAGTCTTCAGTAAACCTCACTTTCAGTCACCGCAAGTCAAGAATAAGCTAATATATCATGAACCGTCTTATTTCAAAATATTGTGATAAACAAACCTTTTCTTGATGAGATTGACGTTCTGATGATCCTACCCAGGAGATGAACGAAAATGAGGTCCGTTCAAAATTATATATATATATATATATATATATATATATATATATATATATATATTTGTCTGTTAACGCTCTAGCGGTCGCAATTTTTGTTTGATCGTTACCAAACTCGGAATTGAATCGTTTTATGTAAAAAGGAAGATCAAGTTCGTTAATGGCTGAAATCGGACCAGTAGGAGGGGGGGGGGGGGGTTTAGGAGGGGGATGTTTGAAAATTCAAAAAATACTCCGTTATTATGCGTCGGATCGAAAAATTGTATAGAATAAATCTTATTGGAAATTCAATTTACAATAAATATTGTTCTATACATTTATTCTGTATCTTAAATATTAACCGAGATATTTGCATTTGTATTCTGCGTGTGGTCGCCAGTAGGCTATGTTCGGACTTTCCGCCGAGAGCTCTGGCGGCCGTTTCCATAACTATTCGTCCCTCGTGAATAGGTTTAGAGGTTAGGTTAACTGTTTTTTTTGGGCTAGAAACTACTGGGTTATTACGCCCTAAATAATGTTTTAGGTTTAGAGGTTTCTTACTACTACAGTTGATATTAGGTAGATTTCTCTATTGTAAAACTTCACGTGGGAAATCTGCTTAGCTTAGTTATACGCAGCCCCTGCGTGACGGACTATTTTTTTTCTTTCCGATAAAGCATATTTCTATCTTTCAGCTCTGATTGTGGGAGGCAGTCTAATCGTTTACAACTCAGATGCTGTCCGTTGTGGAGCTTGTTAAAACGTAAGTTGACTGAATCATTTCTCATTATCATTTGTACTTAATTACTTAATATTCATAGTGGTGTTACATGTTACAAGTATGTAGATTTAACCATTGTAAAACTTCACGTTGAAAATCTGCATAGTTTTCGCAGCCCTTTCTCTCAATCATTAAAGTCAGCTCTCTCTCCCCGAAGTGGAGGATTTTAGAAGTTATTCGAAATATAAGTTCGTGAGATATATTTACCTGTTATATCATAGAGTTAAATTTTCTTGGTGCAGCTTAGTAAAGAAACAGAAAATCCAGGGGTTTTTTTTACAGTTTCCTGTGCATAAAATGATCCCCACCGCTAGAAGGGTGTTTAGTTATTGTTAGACCTGGCAAGAGGAAGCCTTCCCAAAATTTATTACTGGATTAGTATTCTAACGCCGTCCCTAGGAAAACTTTCACGTAGCGCTCTCTACACTTTTTATACAAAACTCATTGTTTTATTTGCTGGGGACAACAAGTGATTTTTCTTTTTTGTTTCAACCAAAACCCAAAACTATAACCAAATTAAAAGATTCATTTGTCAATTCAAGTAAATGATTTTTTTCTGGACCTAGTTTTTTCTGGAATTACAGTTAATACATTTTTTTTTTTCAATTTTATATTAGTAGGAAATTTTATTTATTTAATTGTTTATTCTTGCTCCTCATCATGGAGGATTATCGTACAATAATAACCCCTGAAAAATAATGATAATTCTAAAAACATTAAATTACAAATGAAATTAAAAAGAAATGAAATGACAAATTGTTGTTAAAAGCTCTTCAATATAATTCAAATATTCAAATATTCTATAATTTAAATTCACTTTGCATGCTAATAGTTTTTAGATATGTGATTATTTTTTTATAGGCATTTTAGCAGATTCCCCTTAAGGGAAATCAGCTATTGAGGTTGTACTCATGGCGCGATTTTC